>QLTV01001145.1:3733651-3766808 GCA_003457575.1 Thermophis baileyi
TGTTTGAATTTTTTCCAGGTTTTTTTTTAACTTTTTTTTTGAATTTTTTTATTAATTTATTTTTTCTTCTGAGCATGCACAGAAGCCGACTTCCGGCACTGTGCATGCGGTCGCCATCTTTTTTTTGGCTTTGGTTTTTTTTTCAGATTTTTTGTTACTGCGCATGCGCGCGCGAAGCGTGTGCATGCCCACGAGGCACGCCCATGCAGCGCAGGAGGGAGCGAACCAGCAGCGAGGTAATTTGGAACCCACCCCTGGAAACAATCAATATAAATCGTAAGGATACAAACAACAAAGTTACAGTCATGAAGTCATAAGTGGGAGGAGATGGGTGATAGGAACGATGAGAAGATTAATAGTAATAGTAATAGTAATGCAAACTTAGTGAATAGTTTGACAGTGTTGAGGGAATTATTTGTTTAGCAGAGTGATGGCGTTCGGGAAAAAACTGTTCTTGTGTCTAGTTGTTCTGGTGTGCAGGGCTCTATAGCGTCGTTTTGAGGGTAGGAGTTGAAACAGTTTATGTCCAGGATGTGAGGGGTCTGTAAATATTTTCACAGCCCTCTTTTTGACTTGTGCAGTATACAGGTCCTCAATGGAAGGCAGGTTTTTAGCAATTGTTTTTTCTGCAGTTCTGATTATCCTCTGAAGTCTGTGTCTGTCTTGTTGGGTTGCAGAACCAAACCAGACAGTTATAGAGGTGCAGATGACAGACTCAATAATTCCTCTGTAGAACTGTATCAGCAGCTCCTTGGGCAGTTTGAGCTTCCTGAGTTGGCGCAGAAAGAACATTCTTTGTTGTGAAAGACTTGTGAACCTCCACTCCCAGAATTTCTCACGGCTGGCTGGGGAATTCTGGGAGTTGAAGTCCACAAGTCTCAAAATTGCCAAGGTTGGACATTCCTCCTATAGAAAGTAATCTGTCTTCTCACCACAGCATGAGGGCAATTCTCTGCTATTACGATGGAATCTCTTAAAAGCCACCTCTCAAAATCAGAATAACTGGCTCTAGCTCTCTTTATTCCATTTAAAATTTGCCCTTCAAGCAAGCAACTTCAAAGCAATCCATTCCATTTTTGTGAGGCAGTGACTGATCCAATGGATCAGTGCACATTAAGGGTCAATGGAAATCTAAAGCCAGGTGTCTCCAGCTGGAGCATTCTGATCATAGCACACCTCTCATCTTAGTACGAAACCATAGCTTAAGGATGTAATCTTATAAGACTTACCTGAAAGCAAGACCCACTGAGTTTAATAACTGAAGCAGCATTCATCAGACAGCATTATTGCACATTTGGCATAAAAGACGGATTTAATACAGGTCATGGGTCCATAAATTATCCATTCTTTTGCAATTGTTTATTATTGACGCTGAGTATTGTTTTTAGGTATCCATAGGTAAAATTAATACAAAATTCAGACACTTTTGTCTTTAGTTTGATTTGTTGAGTAGAAGTAGGCTGAAAAAAATTCTTGAAGCCGAAGACTTTTCAAGCCAAAGTAGTGAAACACTGAATTCATTACAAAAATAGAAGAAATTATCTGTAGCTCAGGGTTGAATGGGGCGTTGGTCTTACCTGAGACGCCCTTTCTCATGGAGGTCGACGGGAGAATCCAGGATGGGTCACTCTAGTCTTCTAGCTCTATAGACTGAGTTGAAATTGTGAGGACACGCCTCCCTGGTGATGTTCCCCAGTTGAAAACGAAGACGAAGTGAATCCTGTAGTCCGTCTCCAGTCCAAACATGTCTCCTCCCGGACTGAGGACCAGACAGTCCACCGGCTGGGACTGGATTCTCCCGTCGACCCACATGAGAAAGGGCGTCTCAGGTAAGACCAACGCCCCTTCTCCATTGTGTCGACGGGAGAATCCAGGATGGGACATACCAAAGCTTGGCAGTCCTACGGGCGGGTACTGCTCTGGTCCAAAGTTCCTGTCTGCTCATGCACTTTTGAAACCTTTTCTTCTTGAAGTTGATTGAAAAAATCCAGGGATAGTTCACACTAGTCTTTCAGCTCCAAAAAAGACGTCTGGAAGATAGCAATAGCAATAGCAGACTTATATACCGCTTCATAGTGCTTTACAGCCCTCTCTAAGCGGTTCACAGTCAGCATATTGCCCCCAACAATCTGGGTCCTCATTTTACCCACCTCAGAAGGATGGAAGGCTGAGTCAACCTTGAGCTGGTGAGATTTGAACCGCTGAACTGCAGCTAGCAGTCAGCTGAAGTAGCCTGCAGTGCTGCACTCTAACCACTGCGCCACCTTGGCTCTTATAAGAGCTTGAGACTGAGTTGAAACTGGGGAACGTCACCAGGGAGGCGTGTACTCACAATTTCAACTCAGTCTATAGAGCTAGAAGACTAGAGTGACCCATCCTGGATTCTCCCGTCGACCCAATGGAGAATGTGGGGTCCTTGGTGCTCTCTGAGTTTGGGTGTTTACTTATAGACAGGTCATTATCCGACTAGGCAACATCGTAAGTGCTGATGAAGTTACCTAGTTACCCAGTTGGGCAATATCTTGGAAAGCAAACAATCAAGCCCAGAGAGCTATAAAAATCTTGATTTTGCATCCCAATGAAACATTTCATCATTCATAATCATTGCATTGATTCAAATCACAAGGCCTAGAATTCTACACTGATGAGCCCCTTCGAGGTGTACGAAGGGATGTTGAGAGCCAGTGTGAGATAGGGTTGGAGGTGGTGTACATAGTCTGGAAGAAACCAGAATCAAATCCACTTTGGGCTCTGAAAGCTCACTGGGTGAATGAACTAGTCACTCACTCTTGGCTAGAGGAACCCACAGAATTGGTGTCATAGGGAAAACTATGAGAAAACAAATACAGGGCATGTTGCCTGGAGCTCCCGGAGGGAAAGGAAGAGTATAAATGAAACAAACAAACAAATGGGTGCACTTGTTCCAGATATATTATGCTCTTTGTGCAAGCTTATCCCGTTAGCATTTGAAACATAAAATGAAAAGGTGGAAATACATAGCTCTTTGTCTAGTAAGATCTGTGCCTTATGAATAAACAAATGAAGTCAAATTCTGCTCCCAGTTATGCTGCTATAAATCCAAAACCTTGCAATTGAGTGCAATGGAGCTACTGCTTTATTAACATTTTGAGCTCTGCCCTAGGTGATTCTTTCTTTCTACATCCTATTAGAGTGAATAAATATGAAAGACGTCCCAATCCAGCACACCTTCTCTAGGTGTAATCCCACCGGAATCAGGGAGGCTTAGTTCTGAGTAAATAATTGTAGGTTTAAATAGCAAGTTACCTAATGGCAATTTTAAAAGAATCATTTATTTTTGTCTGCTGTTTCATTCCTTCCTTAGCTGCTTCAGATTCCATAAAATTAGTTGTCAGAGGGTTTGTTTACTAATTCCCACAGCACTTCCAGGCATACCATCCAGACAGCTTGATTTGTATATACTTTAGTTGCAAATAGAGGGAATTTTTTCCCTGATCACACCATCTTTTTTTAAACAACTGAAGAAATATATCAGCTGCCAGTTTTCACCCCCAAACAAGATAAAAAGGTTTGTCTTGGCAAATTAACTGTTTGCCTTCCTAGGCTGTGAAAGCATCGGTACAAATCACAGTGCCTGCTAAACAATGGCTGGCGTTCTCGTTTGCTTCAACTTGGTGCATGCCACCGGGAAGGGACTATATTTTCCACCATCCTTGACAGCTACTTAAGGATGGCAGTGATTGGACCCCAACACATGCAAACACATCTCAAGGAATTATCAGTTTGAACAAATGGATGACACCCGAATGGAACTCCTACATTCTATAAGTCAATAAACTTGGGGTTTGGGTAACAAGGGACAACAGTAAGATGGTCTTCATTCCACACTTGTACTGTCCAACTAGTTTTCAATCTCTACAGGTATATCTCACCAGTCAGAAGGTGGTCTCGGCAGACTCAACAGCTTCTGATCTAACCATACTTAAAAAGGAAGCATTCTAGCTCAGGGGTGTCAAACTCAATTTCATTGAGGGCCGCATCAGGGTTGTTTGACCTCGGGGGGGGGGCAACGTCATTCATGTTGGGGGCGTCAGTGGTGGCCCAAGTGCTCTGCCAGTGAAAATGGGCTCCCGAGCTCCATTTTCGGCTGCAACGGCTGCCTGCAACCTTCTGCCAGCGAAAACGGAGCTTGGCAGGGCTGCACACAGCCCTCCCAAGCTCAGTTTTCACTGGCAGAGGCACCGCGGGCTGGTCCTTTGCTGTTTCCAGGGCAGCCCCTCCGGTCAGATTTAAGCACCCCATGGTCCAAATCCAGCCCCCGGGCCTTGAGTTTGACACCCCTGTTCTAGCTGGTTGTTGTGGTCCGCCAGCGGCCTGCGGAGCTGGCAGCAGACAACAAGGAGGCTGGGGAGGAACATGGGCCAGGAACAGACTCCAGGCCTGGAGTCTGGAGAAGGCTCAGTGACAGAGGCAGAGATCCAGCCCGGGCCATCTGGGAGGTCTGTGCTGACTCCAGAGCCTCCAGAGGCTGACTTGAGTGAGGCAGAGGAACAGGGGGGAGCCTGTTCCCAATGCGTGCATGCGCAGAGCTGCCAGAAGGCAAGAAGAGTTACGGAGGAAAAGGACTACTTGGGAGTAAGGCTTGGAGGTGATTGGCCCCTCCCATAGGATATAAAAGTGGAGCAAACGGATGTGCTCATTGCAGGAAGCAACTTGGTTCAATTCTGATCGGTGTAACTCAGCAGCTAAGTTAAGCAACTTGGTTCAATTCGTGTGTCAGCATTTTCAGTTCTGACTCCTTGTTCTGTTTGGCCTTGCAAAGCTCCTTGCCAATTAGGTCTTTGGTAGCGTGTCAAAGAGATAAAGGTTGGTGATATCAGCCTTCTTCCGAAAGACTTCTGTCGGACTAATTTATCTTGTTTGGGACTTATTACGGCTGGGAATGAACAGAATTCACAGCCGTTTAAATAAAAAGAGGTTTTTGGGACTCCGTGTGTGCGGTATTATTTATCAGGAAGCCTAGGTCAGAACACTGGTTTAGACTCCTGAAAGAAAGTTGTTACAATCTCAGAAAGGACCAAAAAGAAAAAACCCATCAGAATCACGGTAAAAGATACATAGCAATATTTGTTCCCTTAGGTGGAAAGGGCTCAATGCATTTAAAAATATATCAAAAGACATTCCATTTCCAGAAAGTCCTACCAAAATAGTGTTAGGCACTTTAAAAGGCATCAGATTAAGAAGGCAATCTTGAATGTATTTATTAATACAATACAGGCAGGATGTCATCTATCAACTGTAATGAAAAAACAAAATCATTTTTATGATGTTAAGGTGGTAGGTTGATGGAGGCTAGTATTTTGTTCGGAAACATTTCTGACCATCTGGGGGAAAAGAGGAGGGGTAGCCTCTGCTGTTCCTGTTCTGATCCCATTTGTGATGCAACATGGCTGGCCTCTATAATTCTGAAACCTTTAAGTAAGTTGTGCTCTCGCGTTCATTTCTCCATTTTAGTTCCAACAAACAAAAAAGGCAACACCGCTGGAAATTATTTTAAATTAAGAATAAGACCAAAAAAAAAAATCTATTTTTGTTTAAAAAAATAAAATGAAATTCAAATTGTATCTACCATTGCTAAAAACAAAACATTCTCCAGTCTGCTAAAGTTTTCCTTGACATTTTCCTCTTTCCTGTTTGAGTGCTAGGCTTTCAGTCATCAGCAGTAAGTTGGTTGTGCAGATTGGTACATTCTAGGCAGTGTATGAAGATGAAATCAGAATTACATTATTTGTTCCAGCTCACTTCTTGTTGAGAACAAGCACGCATTCTCTAGGACAGCGATGGCGAACCTTTTTTTGTTCGGGTGCCAAAAGGAAGGGCACGCGTGCGATAGTGCGCGCGTGCCCACACCCATAATGCAATGCCCTCCCCCGTGCATGCATGCACAACCCCCCCATGCTGCCCCCCGCGCATGCGCGCAGGCCTCACTGAAGCCTCCAGACTTCCGGTAGGCCCGTTGGGCCGTTTTTCGCCCTCCCCAGGCTTCAAGAAAGCCTCCGGAGCCTGTGGATGGCGAAAAATGGGCCCACCGCGCCTATCGGAAGTTCGTTTCTGAACTTCCGGTAGGCCCGTTGGGCCATTTTTTGCCATCCACAGCCTCCGGAGGCTTTCCTGAAGCCTGGGGAGGGTGAAAACAGCCTCCCCCCGCTCTCCGGAAGGCCGAAAATCAGCTGGCCAGCGCGCACATGCACGCTGGAGCTGACATAGGGCAACGCCTTGCGTGCCATCAGATATGGCTCCGCGTGCCACCTGTGGCACGCGTGCCATAGGTTCGCCATCACGGCTCTAGGACAAACTATTCTTTGGTTTTCTTCATGAAATAAACTTTATACTATTTTCATATAAAAGAAACTATTACCCAAACCTCAGAAATAAAAATTGTCCATCCTGGATCTGAAAATTAAAGCTTACACTGAATTTATCCATTGCCTAGAACTTCAAGGCTTAAATATACATAACTGAAGAATAACAAATATATACATGATTATTTAAGGTACAATCGAACACCCGTGGTCTTCTTTAAAAAGTTATTCTTCTGTAACAAATAACATATATCACCATGAGATAGAAAGACAACGTATTCAGTTCCTCATTGCCAACATAGCATTTATGTCCCAAATGAGATTCCGCAATTGATCCATGATTTGCTTCAGCTGTTGATTCTTCTGTTTCAGTTTCTGTGAAAAGAGATTGGGGGGGGGGGAATAAACTGTCAACAGGGCTGCTTGTTTGGGCTACACACTGTGAATTTTAATTGAGGCAATGGCGATATGCAGGACAGCAAAAAAGTCTATTGCTCAGTGCCAAATCAAGGTAGAAAGCTCAAGATTAATGGCCGATAGCCATTGTCTGGAAAGAGAATGAGTTAAGAGACAGTCAAAGAAGAAGAAGGTCTTTTGGCCTATCTTGATTTCCCAACTGTAACTGCAACTTCTACGCCTAATTGGAATAAAACAGCACATCTCTTTTCTTAAACAGATATTTCCCTGTTAGCAAGCTTATGTCAATATAGGGGCTACAGGAATAAGAGCACTAAAAATAAGCAAAACGCGGGCTCTGATCAGGTAGTAAAGAGGCAATATGAAGATGATATGAGAGGCAGTTTGGGGTTGTGGTTAAGAAACCAGGAGATTGTGAGTTCTAGTCCCGCCTTAGAGATGAAGCCAGCTGGGTGACCTTGGAATAGTAGTCATGCTCTCTTAACCCCAGAAAGCTGGCAGTGACAAACCACTTCTGAAGCCTTGCCAAGAAAACTGTAGGGATTAGTCCAGGCAATTGCCAGGAGTCAACAATGGCAGGAAAGGAAAAAAGGAAAGGAAAGGAAAGGAAAGGAAAGGAAAGGAAAGGAAAGGAAAGGAAAGGAAAGGAAAGGAAAGGAAAAAAGGAAGGGAAAGGAAAGGAAAGAGGAAAGGAGGGGAAAGGGGAAAGGAAAGGAAAGAGGAAAGGAAAGGAAAGGAAAGGAAAGGAAAGGAAAGGAAAGGAAAGGAAAGGAAAGGAAAGGAAAGGAAAGGAAAGGAAAGGAAAGGAAAGGAAAGGAAAGGAAAGGAAAGGAAAGGAAAGGAAAGGAAAGGAAAGGAAAGGAAAGGAAAGGAAAGGAAAGGAAAGGAAAGGAAAGGAAAGGAAAGGAAAGGAAAGGAAAGGAAAGGAAAGGAAAGGAAAGGAAAGGAAAGGAAAGGAAAGGAAAGGAAAGGAAAGGAAAGGAAAGGAAAGGAAAGGAAAGGAAAGGAAAGGAAAGGAAAGGAAAGGAAAGGAAAGGAAAGGAAAGGAAAGGAAAGGAAAGGAAAGGAAAGGAAAGGAAAGGAAAGGAAAGGAAAGGAAAGGAAAGGAAAGGAAAGGAAAGGAAAGGAAAGGAAAGGAAAGGAAAGGAAAGGAAAGGAAAGGAAAGGAAAGGAAAGGAAAGGAAAGGAAAGGAAAGGAAAGGAAAGGAAAGGAAAGGAAAGGAAAGGAAAGGAAAGGAAAGGAAAGGAAAGGAAAGGAAAGGAAAGGAAAGGAAAGGAAAGGAAAGGAAAGGAAAGGAAAGGAAAGGAAAGGAAAGGAAAGGAAAGGAAAGGAAAGGAAAGGAAAGGAAAGGAAAGGAAAGGAAAGGAAAGGAAAGGAAAGGAAAGGAAAGGAAAGGAAAGGAAAGGAAAGGAAAGGAAAGGAAAGGAAAGGAAAGGAAAGGAAAGGAAAGGAAAGAAGGAAAGGAAAGGAAAGGAAAGGAAAAAAGGAAGGGAAAGGGAGAGGGAAAAGAAAGAAAAGAAAAAGGATATTATAAAACTATACTTACCTCAGAGATAGAAAACTCTTCAAATCCTACTGATCTAACCAGGTTGCCTTACTAATAGCCATGCAGGCTAAAAACTGACATTCAATAATATCTGGAAAGCAACAAATTCCACACACTGATTTAGCCCCTAGCATGCACCTTTCCATATTGTAGAATAAATAAATACCTGGGAAGTTCTTTATTTACCCGTGAAGGGTCCTTGCAAAAGTTCAGCCCTTCATTTTCCAGGGCTCTTAAATCATGCAGAGAATATATAGAGGGATACAGAATGATCCCTACTGCAGGAACTGGTTTTAAACATGGGAGCAAAACTTTGTAATACCCACGCTGCCTCTTTTAAGGAGAAACTCACTGGAAGATTCTACTTTACAGTAGAATGATGCTTACATCTTGGAAGGATTAACAACTGGTAGATGGAGCCATGGGGGGAAAAAAGACCTACCAGCTCTATCAAACTTGATTTCCAGCTGAGACTAATCCTGTTGCATGAAAATGAATAATCAAGCAGAATTCTATTAAGTTTGAAAGATCTACCAATAACTTGTTGGAACTAGAAATAGAAGTCTAAGGCACCATTCTGCTTAGCAGGGATTTTAATAACAAAGACAACTTTTACCTCCATTTGCCCGTCGTTTTAAGAGATGGTGACTAATGTATCTGAACCTAGCATGTATTTATATATTTATTTATTACTGTAAGTAGGTTTGCCATATCTACTCAGAAATTAAAACCCACTGAGTTGAACAGCACTTCATCTCAGGCCACAAGGGCTTGAATTTTACCCTCAATATTTAAGGAACAAAGGAAAAGATAAGCATAGTAAATGAAGACAAAGCTTAGAAAAACTGAAGGCAGCCCCTTCCTTTCCCAATTTAAAACCATCTGTTTAATGCCACAAAACCGGACTGCCTCCGCAAAGCTTTGTACAAATAGGTTGTATTAATGACTGGCGTAGAGATGAATTAAGTTACTACAAAGTTCTGTCAAATGTGGTATTGAAGCAATTTGATTTTGCCAAGGCCAAAAATTATAGCTTACTCTGTGCTTTCTCTATGACTGAGAACGGAGGCATTTGCAATTTCGGTCTCACAGTGTGATGTCACTTAGATCTCTCTGCATAAAGAATGTAACACTCATTCCCCCCCCCCCCAAATCCATTTTACATTCAGTCCCAAAGTAATAATGTTCAATTTGGTTTGGCTGCATAGCATTTTGCCTCCTAGGTTAGCAAGCTCAATCTGAATTTGCAGTTAAAGATAGGAGCCATGCCTACTCAAGCATATTTTATCGGATGAATGTTTTTCCTGGGGTTCAGCTCTTTAGATTTTAGTGCTACACACTGTGTGGTTTTCCTTCTCAACTGCCCCATGGGGTTCTTTCCAGACTGCAACAGGAATGCCATACCATGCTGTGACTTTTAAACTAGATAGTGCTCAATGGATTTTGCTTTGTGTTGTTTGGCTTCTTTGAGGAACTCTTGACATAGTTCAATACCTCCAAATATTGCAATGTATTTCATGTCTATATTAAGTTAACCGGGCTGTACTAAACCTTTCTAAAACCCATTCCATATTATAGATCAGTGCTTTTCAAAGCTACGGAATAACAGAGTTGGAAGGCACCTTTGAGGTCTTCTAGCCAACCCCCTGCTCAAGCAGGAGACCCTATACCATTTCAGACAAATGGTTGTCCAATCTCTTCTTAAAAGCCTCCAGTGGTGGAGCACTCACAACTTCTGAAAGCAAACCATTCCACTTGTTAATTTTTCTCCCTGTTAGGAAGTTTCTTCTTAGTTCTAGTTGCTTCTCTCCTTGATTAGTTTCCATCTGTTGTTTCTGGTTTTGCCTTCTGGTGCTTTGGAAAATAGGTTGACCCCCTCTTCTTTGTGTCAGCCCCTCAAATATTGGAACACTGCTATCATGTCATCCCTAGTTCTTCTTTTCTCTAGACTAGCCATACCCAATTTTTCCGACTGTTCTTCATATGTTTTAGTCTCCAGGCCCTTAATCATCTTAGTTGCTCTTTTCTGCACTTTTTCCAAAGTCTCAACATCTTTTTTTATAATGTGGTGACCAAAACTGGATGCAGTACTCCAGATGTGGTCTTACTAAGATTTTCTTTAGTGGTAATACTTCACATGAATTTGACTCTATCTAAATTTGGCAACTTTAACATTGGAACTTCAACTTTCTAGCCCAACACTGGCTGGGGAATTCTGGGAGCTGAAGCCCACACATCTTAAAGTTTGAAAAACACTGTTATAGATCATACTCAAGATATGTTTTGTTGAGGAAACTTTAAATATTTAGTAGAGTGTCTCTCTTCCCCCCCCCCCTCCTTTCAATGAGTTATTGTTGAATTTCTTTCATATCTGGTGAAAAGTCCATTTCCAACTGCTAAACTTAATTACTTTTCAGCTGCTGTAGCTGTAATAAAACCTCTGCAATAAAGTTACAATGAGAAACATACTTTATTTTTACAGCAGAGAAAAAAAATAATTGCATATTATGGCTGGTGGAAAATAAATTCAAATTATCTGGCCAACCTTTTTCTTTCGTATTTTAGAAGTGCTCTAAAGAATGAAATCCTATAAAGTTTAGTAGCTCTTCTTTTGCCAGCCATTTGTCACAGGGACAGCTGTCTGGAGAGACGCTTTTTAAACATGTCAAATAATAACAGGTAAAACTTGAAAAAGAAAATCAAGAAGACAATGAAGTAATCTAGAAAACACACATTAACCAACAGCCCCAGTAAGAGAATGATTTCAGAACTTCAAATGGAGAAGAAAGGTATGTTTCTATATAAACTAATTTTATAGTTAATGATTTATATGTCTAGTTTTTCTGGTAGAGGCATGGAAACTTTTCCCTCTGCTGCTAGTTTTAGGACCATACACACAGAAAACTTGTAAACAACATTTGGCTACATAGATCCAATCATTTTGTTGCAGCTGCTGTATGGCCAGACTTGTTAACCCCTCCTTCACAAAAAGTGCACTTCTATGATTTACTACCGTGTTTTCCCGAAAATAAGACCCTGTCTTATATTTTTTTGAACCCTGAAATAAGCGCTTGGCCTTATTGCCATGCACTCAAAAGCCCGATTGGGCTTATTATCAGGGGATGTCTTATTTTGGGGGAAACGGGGTAGCACAATCAGTCTTCACTGAGGTGATCAACTGCATAACCATCCTTGCCCCATTACATCAGCCCGTCCCACTGGTCAGGAAGGGAGGGACCCTGAAATTAAAGGATTTCGACTGGCAGGATCCAGGAAGAGGACCTTCTCTGCCGTTGCCTTCAGCCTTTGGAACATCCTACCCAACCACCCCAAAGTGAGGTGATTCCTCACTCTCCCGGCCTTTCATAAATGTCTGATGAAATGGATCTGCTGTCTTGCTTGGGGTTCATGCAGGCGCCTTGGAAACTCTCCCCTCTCACCTTTTAACTTGGAATTATAACTCTCTTGGCCTCCTAATAAAATTTTATATAGAGTTTTTTATGCTTTTATATTTTACTTGAACACTGCCTCTGTGTGTTTCTCTGTGAAGGAGATGGTCAGTTTGTAAAATAAATAAATAAATAATAAACAAATGGTAGAATAGAATAGAATAGAATAGAATAGAATAGAATAGAATAGAATAGAACAGAATAGAATGAATAGAATAGAATAGAATAGAACAGAACAGAACAGAACAGAACAGAACAGAACAGAACAGAACAGAATATTCTTTATTGGCCAAGTGTGACTGGACACACAAGGAATTTGTCTTCGGTGCATAAGTTCTCATTGCACATAAAAGCTATGTGATAAATCATGATCAAAGTCATCATAAAAATACATTCATTCATTCATTCATTCATTCATTCATTCATTGATTCATTCATTCATCCATGCATTTTCATGTCATAAAACACTTAGTGATAGAATCAACATAAATCGTACTAGGAAACTAAATAAAACGATATAAATCGTAAAGATACAAGCAACAAAGTTATAGTCATAAGAAGATAAGGAAATAGGTAATAGAAAAGATGAGAAGGATAATAGCAATACAGCCCTACTAGGTAGTTTGACAGTGTTGTGGGAATTAGTTGTTTAGCAGAGTGATGGCATGGGGGAAAAACTGTCCTTGTGTCTAGTTGTTCTGGTGTGCAGTGCCCTATAGCATCTTTTTGAGGGTAGAAGGAATAAACAAACAAAAAAATAAGCAAGCAAGCTAAACAAAGCAGTCATTAAGGTCCAGTCGCTGGCACCAGATAAACAGGAACCCATCCATCTTGTGTTCCTCTTGTTTCAAACAGCAGGCCTTTAAAAAAAAATAAAAAATCCAAGGATTTGGATTCAGAAAGAGAGGGAAGGCTCAATACCACGATGCCCAAACATTCCTTCCCCTCTTGCTGCGACCTGAAAAAAATTTTTTTAAGCTCCACTGATCAAATGTATGATTTCTCAACCCCAAGTGCTAACTTTGCTAGTTGATAAACATCCCATTAAATGTTCTCTCACTTTAAAGAGTGTTAGTAGCTCAAGACATTTTAGAAGGGCATACGCTCTCCCAGAAGATGAGGACTTTATATGGTGGGAGGGCTCAGTAGCTTCAGTAGCTTCTTGAGAGCAAGGTAGATTTAAACCTGAGGTCGTCACTGACAATAAGGTAAAAAGGAGATGGTCAAAGTGAAGTATAGTTCCCGGAAGGGAGAGGAGAAGAGGTCTTTGCTGGGATGAAAGAAACCAATCCACTAGAAACTTCAGAATCAAACCTGGAAGAAGGCAACTGCAATTCATGTAACTATGGTTGCAGACAAAGAAATACCCACTATGGGCACGGCTGAAATAGCTAAACAAGACCGAAGCAAAGATAAATTGTAATAGCTGAAGAAAGGAGCATTGGATGTTTTAGAAATAAGTGAAGCTCAGAGAAGTGGAAGCCTTTTAAATCAGGTGGTTGTGCAAAGCATTAAGGCCATTGCCAATAGAATGATGTTCCAAAGGGTGTTACTAATTTGACTGTGCAAGTAATTCTGAGTTGATTTCAGAAGGGCATTTCAGAGAGTACAAGTTGCAAAGTGTCTGCAATCTTTTGAAGCAGATGCATCTTTTCCTGGCATTTCAGAACAGCTATGGCAGGCAGCCATGCAATCCCAGGAAAAGACCCAGCTGCTTTAGACAATTGCTAATGTTTGAACTCTTCTGAACTCCAAAGCACCATTGGGGAATAATATCTGAAAAGCCATAATAGCTGAATATGTGCTTGGTTACAATCCAATTGCATTGCACTCGTGTCAGAAGCACCAAGGTGTTTCTGGGTTGAAAGGATTAGCCGGTGATGTCACCATTGCCCAGGACATGCCCAGTTGGGGGCTCCTTTCATGTCTCTATCAGCAGCTGGAGCGAAGGATGAGAGCTCACCCCGTCCCATGGCAGAACTTGGGTCTCGAACACAGACTTGCCGCTTGTCAAACCAGCATCCTAACCATGTGAGCCACCATGCTCTTTACAATCCAATAGGACAGTATCTATTAGAATTAGCGAACACCCAATGAACATCAATGTTAGAAAGAATACATGCTTGCTGCAGATGTCATTGTAGAAGACTGAAAAATTCTATGAACATTTAAGAGATGTTAAATGCAAGAAAATATATTGTAATACAATAGGCAACTGGAATACAAAATTGGCCCAAATAGAGGCATGGGAAGCCAAATGCAAATTAGAGTAATGGTCTGCTTATGAAATGCTAACAAGTTTGAGGCCATCTATAATTCTGTAGAGAGAGAAATGTACAGGTTAAATAAAAATAAAAATAAAAAAGTAAATGTACCAGCAAGATTTGACTTGAAGGGCATACTTCTCCAGAATATAAAATCAAAGCAGAGAACAGATTCGGGATGCTTAATTTACATCCCGGAAAAAAGTGGAAAAAAGAGATAAGATCTGTGAAGTGGAAAACTATTTTCAAAATTTCAAAGGGAAAAATATCCAAGTTGTTTTTAAAACAAGTTATCATGATAACCAAAAAGAAAAAAAAAGGAATATGAAAATCTTGAAAAACAAGAAGAGATTGACACAAAGAAGTATGGACACAAAGAAGAAAACACAAGGAAACTAATGAAGGACGCTAACAAATAAAACAACAAGAAAGGAAAAGTAAGACAATTTTTAGATAAAAGTAATGAAAAGTAACCGCAGAAGAGACTTAATGGGGGCAAATAAAGCTGAAGACGGAAAGACTGTAGGAAGATCTTTTTTAAAAAAGGGAAATATAGAACAGAAACACTGCAGAGAATGAATACATATAGAAACATATAGAATTAAATAGGAAAGCAACCTGGGCAAATAGTGTATCAGTGAAAGTACTAACAGCTCTATTGCAACAAATATGGAACAAAAATGTGTAGCCTAGATTGGAAAAGATTAATATACATACCTATACCAAAGAATGGAAATGAAATGAAAAAGAGTAGGAAAATTAACATTATATAAAAATGTGTAATGAACAGGATAGCGAATATGAGAAAGAGGTTTACCTTCCTATCATTACCTACAGCAAAGCTTTTGTATAGACCCTATCCAAATATATAATGCATTTTAACATATTAAACTACAGGGATTCACAACAAATCACAACGACAAAAGTGTGGCATGAAATCACAACTGCCGTTTTGTACCTACTTTCTGACACTGGATGCAAGTATGTAAGTTAGACACACCTTTTACCTTACCTCTAGGTATCTGCCTTTGCGTTATGTAAAGAACTATCAGATCTTCTGGCTAAGGTAAAAGAATATCTGGTTATAATAGTTCCTCAAAGCACTTGATTAACAAGAATCTACTGTAGGAACTGGATTAGAAAACATGGAGCGATTCACAATTGATAGTGAGTGAGACAAAGTAGATTACAAAACTGCCCTTAAAAATCTGATTGCCGGAGATAGTTCAAGATGACAATCTCTTGTCCATGTAGTCATCACCAGCTGAGCCAGACTTTGATGACACCAAATTAAAAATTGTATGTAGACCCACAAGAAATATAGTCTGTAGGAAATGTCTGTGTAAATGTATAAGATCTAGTAGTTTGTATGAAATGATTACAAGGTGTTCAAAATATTGGAAGTATTTTGATTTCAGATCAACCATGTTTTTAGTTCAGGACCATTTAGAGCTTAGAGCACAGGACAGGTTGGATCCCTTCAATATTGGACCAGCTCATTCAGAACTCAAGATACTCTGAATTCAAAATGCTTTTGTATACAGTTGGTATGTAAAAGTTAGTTAGTTAGTTAGTTAGGAAAAAAGACAGATGAAGATCAGTGTGGAAGATCCTGCGGCTAGTATATAGGCTGTCATTAATGCTACTCTGTCATCAACAACTGCCTATCCAAAAACAAAAACCAGGCCACTGACAACATTATACTGTGTCGAACCCATTTTTACACAATGAAAGATCACCTCTACAACTTGGCCTTGGTTCTCTAAAAAGTGAAACGAGAGAATGGCAAAATAAATCTTAGGAGTTGCAGCAAAAGGCAAGCAGTGTAGTATAAAAGAGACGCCTTAAGCACAAGTACATATACATATTAAAAGAAATGCCATAGATTGGAATTCCAGAAATATCATATGAGTAAGAGGGAAATGCATCCAGAATGTAATTTGTACAAAAAACCAACAACCCCTCAGCTCCCCTGAATCTGGCTCTTTAATTTAAATAGTAAGTCCTTTCGGCAAAAGAAACTTGACACATTTTAAATTATTCAGATGGCAAGAATATCTCAGTGGCTTCCAGATTTCTTTTCAGATTATAAATGGGGTGTGGAAAGGGAAGAGATTTGCTCATGAATATTTGGTAGTTCAAGGAAACGAAAACAAGAGCCTACTCATCAGTAACAAACCATGAAAAGTGCTAGCACAAGTGCATAATGTTCTCGGAATCAAGGTGACCTGCCCTAAGCCATTGAAAAAGGAGGAGGAAGGGGAAGGAGGAGAAAGGATAGTCTTACACAGAAATCTGATGTGTGAAAACATAATTTGCTATGATTATGCAACTAATTGTGCAGCTTTTCCCAGGTTGGCACCTTCCAAATGTCCTGGGCTTCAACTTACATGACTCTCGGCCATCTCTGCCAACAAGCTGGCTGAGATTTGATGGGAATTCAGATCCAACCATCTAGATTGCCACACAGGTTGAGGAAGCTGGTTTAAGGTGACCTGGTTTGAAGTGTAGCACAAATACTAAAAGGCTGGTAAAATGTCAGCTTCAGACTGGGTAGGTTACAGTGAAAGGCAGCCTTGACTTCCAGCCAATTTAATTCACTTCAATATATGTCTGCATCATTGACAGGGAAGTGCAAATTAAATATTGATTCAGAAATGGTACACACGGTTCATGCTGCCTACTTCTGCTGGTCCTCCATAGAGGGCAACGAACAGAGCGAGGCTCGGTGCCCTTCAAAGAATCAAATGCTGACCCAGAAAAGTTTCCATTCAGATTGTGTCTAAGGTGAGTCTTAGTTCAACCGAAGCTCAAGTTAGCAACCCCAGTTTAAAAGATTGCCACAGAGATAATAGCGCAAGCTAATACTAAGGAAGAAATGAAATTCTCTGTGTGGAGAACAACAAAGCAGCTTTGGAAGGCGCATTCCATCTTTTTAATTAGAGCCGTGGTGGCGCAGTGGTTAGAGTGCAGTACTGCAGGCTACTTCTGCTGCCTGCCGGCTGCCTGCAATTTGGCAGTTCAAATCTCACCAGGCTCAAGGTTGACTCAGCCTTCCATCCTTCCAAGGATTGTTGGGGGCAATATGCTGACTCTGTAAACCGCTTAGAGAGGGCTGTAAAGCACTGTAAAGCAGTATATAAGTCTAAGTGATATTGCTATTAATTATCATTCAGGAATCAAGGAAAACGTTCTACCTTTTCAACACTTCAAGCCCAGTGAGCAAGTTACAGGTGAGCTGGGGAAAATATGTTTGTTATCTCTAGTGACCGATCCCTTACGTATTGTACTTCACATGTTCAAAAATCTTGAAAAAAAAATGTTTGAAGACAATCAAGGAGAGTTACCTGATTTCATTAATTGTTCCCCAAAGTTTTCTGGGCATAACTTGAGAAGAATGTCGGGTTTAGACTGGATTGATAGAAATGGGACCATGGCATCTTTTTCAGGAAATTCATTATTGGAACTACTAAGGTCCTATAGCATTTTGTGTTGTTGTTCAACATGAAGCAACTGATAGACCTTAAACATGGGCCCATCAATATCAAGATGCTGATAATATCCCAATTGTGAATTACCACCTTGGGTTATTCTGGAAGTGCAAAGTCTTTTCTCAACACCTGGAGGTTGTTGGGGTCTGGATAGGAGTAAAAATGCTCAAGTTAAGCTTAAGCATGACAGAGTTGTTTGCAGACTGAGGTTCTCTGCTGTCTTGGTCTTATCTCTGGAAAGGATGGAACTGTCTTTGAAAAAGCCTATCTGTGACAGGGCTCATCCTCATCCGTTGGATAAGGCTGTAACCAGGAAATCTCTAGATCTTGCAATGGTAACTGACAGAATCAACGCACGATGGAGCAGCCCAATAAGCTTTATACAGATCACTAAGAAATGGTGCCTGACACAAAATGATGCAACCTGCTTATAACTACCGTGTTTCCCCGAAAATAAGACCCTGTCTTATATTTTTTTAACCCCAAAATAAGCGCTTGGCCCTATTTTTGGGGAGGTCTTATTATTTTGGGGTGCGTGGAGCAAGACGGGACTCCTCTTGCCGTCTTACCTGATTTCCAGCTCTGTCTCCCTAACACTAAACATAGGAAATGGTGGGGACCGGCTGCACATGCGTTTAAATATTTTCGGGGAGGGCTTATTTTCAGGGGAGGGCTTATTTTTAGAGGACGGTTTATTTTGGGGGGAAGGCTTATTATCCGGGGAGGTCTTATTTTCGGGGAAACACGGTAGTAGTAGAACACATTACACCTGTGTCCTGTATCAGTTATCAGTAAATTTCCAAGAATAATTTAAAATGCTGGTTTTACTCAATGAAATCCTCTACAGGTAGCCCTTGCTTAAAGACCACAATTGGGATTGGCAACTTCATCGCTAAGACATTAAGACATCATGTGATTGTGATAGACTTACGCCCTCACTTCCATTGCAGTCATTAAGCAAATCACCTGCAGTTGTTAAGCAACACATCACGGGACCATGACTTGCAATTTCACTGTCAGCTTCACCATTGACTCTGCTTGTCAGAAGCTGGCTGTGAAATGTGCAGATGACTATCATGTGTCTGGGGGATGCTGCAACGGTTGCAAACGCGAGGACTGGTTGTAAAATTACTTTTTCAGCACAATCTTAATTTTGAAGAGTCACTAAACAGAGTAGTTGTCAAATGAGAACTACCTGTATTGCAACAGACCCCAACCTTTTGGGCATCAGGGACCAGTTCCGGGGGAGAGTTTTTTTCATGGTCCAGAGGAGGCATGGCTTTGTGTGCTTCCTGCATCCCGCGGATGGGGCTTCGTTTGTTTGCGTGGCCGTTTATGGCATGCCACGAACCAGTGCCGGTCCACCAACCAGGGGTTGGGGACCCCTGCTGTATAGGACTTTCAGAACCTTCTATTTCAATTACATTTGTCTGATACTTTTTTTTTTTTTTTAGCGTATGGCACGTGTTAGCCAGGGATCACCGAGGTGGCTGGCTGCCTCTGTGAAAGGAATTTTTTCGGGCGGTGTTATCTTTACCCACGGGACGTCTGAATGCCAGTAGGCAATTGGGGGAGGCTCCTTTCTTGTCCCTATGCTGTTTGTTCGCTCACGGGAATCGAGCCGCCGACCTCAGCAGTGCGCAGGCCCAGCGTCTTACCACGTGAGCCACCGCGGCCCCGTCTGACACTAATATCCTGGAATAAAGCAGTTTATGACCCAGAACTGGGAAATGGAGGGTGCTAGGGTGACTGACAAGATAATGTGCTGCTTCATCATGGAGCAGCCTTTCGCTGGAAATAAAATTTTGCTCTGACATTGCTGGCCTTGAGGAACCAGCTCAAGGTAGAGCTTTTCTGGAACATTTTTTTTTAATTAATTAGATAACATCATAGGAATTCCTATAGATTGCTCCGCTTGTAAGTTAATATTGATTTGATTGATCCTGTTCTTTTCCATTATATTAATTAATACTGTGATTATTTGTATAGTGCCAAGAGTCACACAATTGTGGTAGCATAAAAATCCAATAAATAAATAGCGACTGTCAGATAAGGAACAATGGGGATGATTTACATCTGATAAGAATTTATACCATTCACAAGCATTGTATTTTCTTCAAATAGATGCAAAAGCCACATGTGTGATGTGAGGAATCCTTCTGCTTTAACACTTATCTATAATAAACTAAACATAAGAAAGCTATTCCAAATTTTCAGTGTAACCTCAGAGGAGGTCAAACAATCTTGGCTCCCTCACTAGAAAAATATGGCTACTCTGGGGCACCATTCCCTCCTCTGGCACCAATTATTTATTAACTTTCAAGAGCCGTGGTGCGCAGTGGTTAGAGTGCAGTACTGCAGGCTACTTCTGCTGATCACCGGCTGCCAGCAGTTTGGCAGATCGAATCTCACCAGGCTCAAGGTTGACTCAGCCTTCCATCCTTCCGAGGTCGGTAAAATGAGGACCCAGATTGTTGGGGGCAATATGCTGACTCTGTAAACCGCTTAGAGAGGGCTGTAAAGCACTGTGAAGCGGTATATAAGTCTAAGTGCTAGTGCTATTGCTAATAGTCCTCAAATTCCAACCACAATTGGGACCGGAAACTTTATCATTAGGCAATATTGTCATTAAGTGAAACATCATGTAACCATACCCAACCTATTTTGCTGCAGTCATTAAGGGAATTACTGCAGTCGTTGAGTGAAACATCCGGTCATCATGATTTGTGACATTCTCTGCCAGCTTCCCCATTGACTTTGCTTGTCCAGAAGCCAGATGGGAAGACTGCAAATTGGAATCGCGGAAAGCTGCAACCACGGTAAATGCCAGCTGGCTGCCACGTGCCTGAATTGCAATCATGCGACTCTGAGGGAGGTACAACAGTCATAACTTTGAGGATGGTCCACAAGACACTTTTTTAAAAAATAATTTTTATTAAACGTTTTTTGTTAAAACATTTTTTACAATCTACTTATTTGAGTTATCCCATATTCCTTTACATCCATTTCACATTTGTTTGTCCCTCTTTTCAATTTACATTTAGATAAACTTATGATATATACATATAATATAAACGTATGAACATATACATCAGTCCTTACATAATTTTCTCTTTATGTTGAACAATAATATTTTCCTTACTAATATATCAATTTTACAATAGTACTATTTTAGTACAGGGATATTTCATTTTTACTGTTACTTAGCACCTTTTCTTACTTCTATACCATCTTCAAATTCATCGTTCCTAACCTATAGATCTATTGTTTAACCATTTATACCAGTCATCCCATATCTTATAGTATTCTGATTCTTCATTCATTTCTTTAGTAAACCTATCCATCTCTGCACACTCTTAAGATTTTTTTGATCACACAGTCCTCTGTTGGTATGTTATTGTTCTTCCAATTCTGTGCGAATATTATTTTGCTGCTATGATGATGTGTAGAATTAAGATTTCCCTAGCCCCCGGTCACTTTTTTCAGCGATGTTGTAACTTTGAATCATTATTAAACTAACCATTATTAGAGTGAGGACTACTTCACTACATGCACAGGCCTGTGTCATCAATGAGCCGTGGTGCGCAGTGGTTAGAATGCAGTACTGCAGGCTACTTCTGCTGACTGCCGGCTGCCTGCAATTTCGCAGTTCGAATCTCACCAGGCTGAAGGTTGACTCAGCCTTCCATCCTTCCGAGGTGGGTAAAATGAGGACCCAGCTTGTTGGGGGCAAGATGCTGACTCTGTAAACTGCTTAGAGAGGGCTGTAAAACACTGTGAAGCGGTATATAAGTCTAAATCAGTGGTTCCCAAACTTTTTCAGTCCACCGCCCCCTTGGTGCTACAAACTCATCCTCAGTGCCCCCCCACCCCCACCCCTTCAGGTGGGCGTGGCTTGGTGGTCAGGTGATCGGGTGGGCGTGGCCAACTTGTAAAATGTGGTGAAACTCACTTAACAACGCTCTTCCTTAGCAACCAAAATTTTGGGCTCAATTGTGGTTATAAGTCTTTCCTTCCTTCCTTCCTTCCTTCCTTCTTCTTTCTTTCTTCCCTCCCTTCCCTCTTTCTTTCTTTCTTTCTTTCTTTCTTTCTTTCTTTCTTTCTTTCTTTTTTTTCTTTCTTTTTTCTTTCCTACTATCTTTCTTTCTGTCTGTCTGTCTTTCTTTCTTCCTTCCTACCATCTTTCTTTCTTTCTTTCTTTTTCTTTCTTTCTGTCTCTTCCTTCCTACCATCTTTTTCTTTTTCTTTCTTTTTCTTTCTTTTTTTCTTTTTCTTTTTTCTTTTTTTCTTTTTTTTATATTTCTAAATCATCCAACTCCCTCAAAGAGGGGCTCTTTCTTTCTGTCTGTCTGTCTGTCTGTCTTCGACAGCTCGGCTTAGCTTCCTGGCGAGGCTCGGAGACCGCCCGGGACGCCCATCCGCCGGCTCTCCACTTTCTGCCTGCCCCGCCAAGGTCCCCGCCAGCCCAGAGCCTGGTGGACCCTGAGGCCGGCAGAGCTCCATAGGTGCGCGCCCTGATGTGCACCAAAGGTCCCGGAGCCGAAGCCGGGAAGGCGAGAGGGGCGACGGCGGCAGCAACCGCGCTCCGGCAGTGTCGCGTTCCGTGTCATGTGCTGTCCGGGAGCGCGGTCTCTGGGCTGACGGGGGCCTTCCTCGCCAGGCACTGCTGCACCGGCGGCTCCGCCCTGCCCAGCTCCGCCCGCCGCCAATTCCCGTGAACTTCCCAGGAGACGGCCGGAGCGAGGGGCGGGCGGGAGCGCATTGGCCCAGCCATCGCTTGGCTTACCTTCCTGGCGAGGCTCAGAGACCACCTGGCACGCCCATCCGCTGGCTCTCCACTTTCTGCCTGCCCCGCCAAGGCCCCCGCCAGCCCAGAGACCGCGCTCCCGGATGGCACATGACAGGGGACGCGACGCTGCCGGAGCGCGGTTGCCGCCGCCATCGCCCCTCTCACCTTCCCGGCTTCAGCTCCGGGACCTTTGCAGGCCGGGAAGCGTCGGGGTGCGCACCTATGGAGCTCTGCCGGCCTCAGGCTGTCGCTACCGGTATGGCGAACCACCTGCCGCCCCCCTTGCCCCTCTTAGCGCCCCCCTGCCGCCACCCTTGCCTCTTAGCGCACCCCTAAGTCATCCCACCGCCCCCCAGGGGGCAGTACCACCCACTTTTGGAACCACTGGTCTAAATGCTATTGCTATCTGAAGGAGCAGGATGGTGGAGCACTGCTCTGAGAACAGGGCAGCAACTTTCTTCTTTCCCTTTTGTTTTATGCTGGAAAATATTACAAAGAATGGTGTCATGTAACACAGTGGCCCCCAACATTTTGGACACCAAGGACGGGTTCCGTGGAGAGAGATTTTTCCGTGGACCGGAGGGGACGTGGTTTTGCAAGCTGCCTGTATCCCGGGACTTCACTTGTGTGAGTGGCCCAGTTTCTGGCATGCCGCGGCCCAGTGCTGGTCTACAGGGGTTGGGGACCCCTGAGGTAACACAAAGCTGCTTTAGGCTTGATGATACAGGCCTGTGCATGTCTATTCAGTTTTAACTTCTACTAAGGTCAATGCACCTTACTTCCAGGTGACTGAGCATAGGACTGCAAATGAAGCCGAAGCCAAAGCTATAGTGCACATACGAGCTCTGAAGTTTCTTGCTCGTTTATGCGTTTTGCATGTGGTATCAGTCAGGCTAAGTTTATTTCAAGCAGGGTTGCTCTGTAGAAACTAATAAATATTTATCCCAGGCTATTACTTTGAAAAAGTGCCCTTCCAAAATATTTTTTTAAAAAACCAGGAGAATATAATGCAATTTTTTTTGAAGGGCAAAAAGTGGTTGGTGGTAAGGTTTCAAGGCAAAAATCATAATGCAGTGATACCAGTATACTTTTTAAAGAAGTGATTAAATTACGTATATCATAAACATTTATGAAATTCCTCATACAAGATCACTCCAAGGAGGATGATAAACAAATCAGCATTTGTGTACAACAAGGGCAAAATGTATAACCTCCCCAAAAGAGATTGTAAAATATATTAACAGTTAAAGAAAGCAAAGCACTCACATAAATTTATATTACAGTAAAATCCTATGCAATGTTACATTATTAGTTTAGTCTAATACTTTGCTTTTCCAAATTCACACTGTGCTTTTTTTTTTTTTTGGTTGCTTTTTAAAAACATCTAGGCACTCCTTTATATTGAAATCCAATGCTTCCTTGCATCCTTTTTCTCACTAATTGGCAATGACAGAAACTGAAATGTCAAACTGGTTCTTTTGAAAGCAATTTTTCACCTTTCTGAGATATTTTAATGACTGAAATAATTTTTTTTTTAAAAAAAGCATGGGGATTTGTAGCTTTATTGTGGCAAAAAAAAAAGTCTGCAGTCAAAAGACTACTATATATAATGCATGAATTATATCTTTATGCTGGAAGAAAGGAAACAATGAACAACAACAACAACAAAATGCAGACAGCCCAAGATGTATTCAGGCATTAAATTTCCTCAGGGTTAGAATTGCATGAGTACAGAATAGGGATGTGGCTTTGGGCTTCATTGACAATGCTATACCTGGGTTGCCTGGCCCATTATTCTCCATAAATTTGAAGATTTCCAATGCAATTTAGAATTCAACGCAATCAGGGTTCTTAATCATGCAGGGTGTCTGTCTATATTACTACATGGAAGGCCAAATGGCAGGAAGCGAGGCTGAGGCAGAACCAGCCAATGCAGTCACATTTTATTCTATGCATTTCTAATCAAACTTGAATTAGGGCTGCAGTCTGGCATTTCCATATGAACACTCAAATTAGTTTTGCACAGGGATGTTGCAAATAAGACTGCTGGAGTTCGGAGCTTTTTAGACTCCCTACTTACTGTTCATTTTTCTATATGTATGCTTACCCAGAGCATTGAGTGAGAATATTTAAGGCATCGGAGATAAATGACAGACTTAATCTGTACCTTTTTCTCTGCAAGTAAATGAATGTTTTGTCCCTGGCCATCACCCACAGGGTGGCTATTCCATGTTAACCATTCTGGATTATGGCTGACAGAATCACATAAAAGGATCCCTATCTTTGCTCTATCCCAGTATTTTTCAACCTTGGCTACTTTAGGATGCTGGCTGGGGCATTCTGGGAAATGAAGCCCACACATCTTAAAGTTGCCAAGGCTGAAAACCACTGCTCTGCCCTAATGGATTGCAGCCAAAGTCCCCTGGACCCCAATTTCCTACTTTTCATTCAATGATTTTTGTATCACAAGATACAAAATACAAATCTTATTTGTGCATTTATCTTTGTCAACTCAAGGACCAGTTTCGCAGACAAATGGCTAAAAGACATCACACTTCAAGTACCTTAATCATAAATGCTAATTTGACAGCTGCATTAACTTGGAAGTTAATTTGCAACTGTAGATTTTAACACCAAAGCTGAAAATTTGATTCCATCTTTAGCATAAAGAGCATGTTCCCCCTCCCTCCTGCCATGAAGAAATTATGACAAAGACTCACACAATCCCCCTTCGTGCAAAACTGCACGTCACTTTGCAGAAAATAGTTAAGGGGCAGAGATGGAGTTTTTCATTCCTATCATGTTTCCTTTATCCTGACCATTCAACAATTATGCGTCCAACTCCCAAGGTCTCTGAAATCAAAGCCTTATCCAGAGATGGACAAGAAGAAAATGGAGAACAGGGCTCCTACTCTATTCTGTCTGGCCTTCTATCATCCTTGCTCTGTGAAGCTCTTCTTACTTCTATTATAGGTTCATCATGCCACTGCGCAAACCTGCCATAAAAGATTGTTCCCTGCAAGCCTAACATTTGTGTATGCTTAAACCTACAAAACTTTGTTCTGCGAGGGTTAAATCAGTGAACCAAGGAAAACTCTGCCCACTGCGACAATTAATTTTAGGCCTATGTAGGTTAAACTGAATATATACTGGATTATAAACAGCTGGCATCCTTCTGCTGACAATGGCTTTTTGATCTTATGGCAGCTTCTGACGGTAGCATAGAGATGGAAATAAATATCGGGATGTGCCTAAATAGTGCTCCTTCTCTTCTCCGTGCAACAACACCCAATTATTCAGGTCCTTTAGAACAAACACTGGGGAAAACTAAGTAAGTTGGAGAGGTGACAGGGAGATAGAAAATAATCGTTCCTGAGATAAAAGCTTTCCCTTCAGGGGATAAAGAATTTTATTCAAGGGTACCAGATGAATACAACTCAGCATGGCTTATTATTTTAAAGAAACACACAAGCTCTTTTTCATCTTTTAAATACCAAATGGAAAATATCTCTATCCTTATCTTTCTACCTATCTCCCCTCTTTTTACAGCAAAACCAATCCATGCAAAGCTAAGTCACTTGCTCTCCACAGACAAATATTTACCTACAGATATTTGATCCCATCAACTGTTACTGATTTAAAAAAATGTCATGCAATTTCTCTCCAAAAAGTAAAACTGATAATTCTTTGAAGGAAACAAATAGTGGTGTCCAAATGTACTGTCTGGAAAAAAAAAATAGAACGCTCTAAATCGATCTAGGTTGTTAAATGATTGAGCACATCCATGACCTTCTTTAAATGTCAAGAATAGAGACCTACTTATGGATGGTCGCATCTCAGGGTCAGATGTTAATTTTGGAGGAAGCCGTAGACTTTCTGTCCAAAATGAGTCTTCAAATTAGCAGATTATATGTACTTAACAAATATGGATACTAGAAGTTCCAAATAGAAATTCTTATAAGCTACTGCATATAAATAGGCAGCAAAACACTATACCCGCTTGCATTGATGATGTTGCCTAATTGGGTAATGAAACGTCTGAAAGCAAACAACCAAGCTCGGCGAGTACCAAGAACTGCATAAAGTTTACTCTAATAAAAAGTAACTATCAATGGACAATAGGAATTCAAGGGAGAATAATGTAGGACATTTGATAGAAGAGTCCAGTTGAAGAAAGAAAATAGGTCCTGACTTTTTAGAAGAATCTACTCTCTTTTTCAATTAGTGTTCCATGAATGAATAACCAGCCCCATCCTTATACAAATGGAAAGACCAAGCAAATGACTGAATGGTTATCACACAGTAAATGTATGAATAAAGCACCAAACAAAATTCATCAAACCATTATAAGCCAGGAGTCCCAACAAATCAACTTAAACAGAAAAAAAAGGGGTAATTTTAATATTTTTAATTAATACAAATCCAGACCATGGCTAATGAATGAAATGGCTACAAGGACTGAGCATGTACAATGAGGGCACAGAACTAAAAAGAATTACAAGAGGAGCATTTGGGGCTTAAGTAGAATTTCTAAGGTTTGATTGGTTTCCCCAGACACATAATTAATTTTCAAAACATAAAATGACAGTGTCCTACAAGAATTAGCATTTAATAAAAATCAGCAACAAATACTAATTCATGATCAGTTAAGGATATCCAGAATATCATCATCTCAAAATGTAACAATACAGAATTGCCATATATGGCCCTGGAAGAAGGAATGTGTTTTCTAATGTAACCTTTAAATAAATAAAATAGTGTAATATAATCTCCTGGAAAATTAATATATAACTAAAGGAGAAAAATGATATTTATTTGTATCCTGCCTTTATTATTTTTAGAAATAACTTGAGGCAGCAAATATATCCAACATACTTCTTCCTTCTATTTTCCTCACAACTAACAATTATGTGAGGTGGGTTGGGCTGAGTGACTGGTCCAAACTCATCCAGCTGGATTTCATGGCTATGTTGAGACTTGAACTCAAAGCCTCCTGCTTTCTAGCCTGGTGCCTTAACCATTAGACCAAACTGGCTGAGACCGTGTAGCAAACATTTCAGACCATTCTAGGATTTTAAATTTATTTATAAATTGTTTTAATTTGTTTATTAATATGCTTGATAAGCCAACTTGGCTACTTTACAAATTAAAACAATTTAATGAAAAATTAAAAGTTCTGGAATGTTCTGAAATGTTTGCTACAGAATCTCAGTATAAGCACCTTCAATGATAGTTGTTCAAAAATTGTCTTTAAGGCACTC
The DNA here is from genome assembly GCA_003457575.1 of Thermophis baileyi. NCBI lineage: Eukaryota > Metazoa > Chordata > Lepidosauria > Squamata > Dipsadidae > Thermophis > Thermophis baileyi. Next base: position 3,761,211 of record QLTV01001145.1, read on the forward strand.
TCACCCCTAGATTTCCTTTTTTCTCCTACCCAATAATATAGATAGATAGATGATAGATAGATAGATAGATAGATAAATGATAGATAGATAGATAGATAGATAGATAGATGATAGATAGATGATAGATAGATAGATAGATCCCCTCCCATAAACTGGACATAAACTGTTTCAATTTCTCCCCCTCAGAATACCGCTATAGGGCATTGCATGCCAAAACAATTAGACACAAAGAGAGTTTCTTTCCCCCGTGCCATCACTCTGCTAAACACCTAATTCCCATAGTACTGTCTATGCCTAAGGATATCTAACTATGTAGCAGGACTGTATTACTATTATCCTTCGCATCTTTCCTATTACCTACTCCTATTGGTATTTTATGACTATACGTTGTTGGTTGTATGATTTATGATTGTATCTTATGATTTATCATTTTCTTGCTTATTTGCATATGGAGAGCTTATGCACCAGAGACAAATTCCTTGAGTGTCCAATCACACTTGGCCAATAAAGAATATTCTGTTCTATTTCTTTTTCATGACTATAAACCAACATTTGTGTCCTGGGCTATACTTACTAATCTTCGTTTTCAATGAGTCAAAAATATATATTTGGCATACAATTACACAAAAAGGTACCCAGAAATAGAATATGGTCTACCTTGATAACTTCCATGATTTCCCGTCTTTCTTCACTAGCGAAGAGTAGCTGGTTGGTGGCTCCTCGGTCATCATGTTTAAAGCCATCCTCTTCCACGTAAGGAATGAGCTGCTATAAATGTGGGAAAAAAGTCCTGTATTAAGACAGAGAATATCTGGTGGAATCTGGTGTGAGAAGCTATGTCATAATAAGAAGTTAATTATGGCAAATATGAAATTACAGAAATGTTTCTTTTTCTAACAGCATTTATATTATACGATCTGTTTTTGGACATTTTAGGAAATTTAAGATGTCTCAAAGCAATAAAAATATACTTTGCCTTTTACCAACTTGCAAACTCCCTAAAACTTTTTTCAACCACGATCAAAAGGCATAAGCAGAAAATACATTAAGTTTCACCATCTGGAAATCATGATGGATACCCTATGTAAGCTGAACTGGATCTTCTGGCAGATCCTTCAGTGATCTGCAGTACATTAGCTCTCAGTAGTTTTACCGTAAGAGCAATACAATAATTTCCCCTCTCTTTGTTGTGGCAATTGAGAAACCATGAGGTAAAGAAGGAGAGTATTTTTGCAGAGAGAATTATTTGTAAACTCTTGGTTTAATGGACCTCAGCTGAGTGGACTTCAGATATAGTGGACAAAGATTTCATTTGGGCTTCATCCCATTTAACAGACAAATGTCTATTAAATTGAGGATTTGTCTACTAAATTGAAGTTTTAGTGCTAATGGTGCTATTTGCATCAGTTAGGTAATTATGCAAATGATATAAATGGATGTAAACAAGACAAATTTGAACTTTGCAGACATTTGTATTTAATGGAACCCCTCCTTCCCCAATGATCCATTAAGTCAAGGTTTTTCAGTACTTATTACTAGCATTTGGGTGTATCCATTTTAATCCAGGTTTCACATGGAGAATTTTGGGATTTTAGAATAAATGAGATTTGGAAACAAATCAGCTTCCCTCTTCTTCTGGTCTAGATATTTGTGCCTGTCTCCCCTCTCCATTTCACTTACTTCTATTGGAATAGGTTCAAGTCCTGCACAATTTTCATTGCACTTATCGTATACCAATCTCAGTTTCCGAAACAGTATTGAGAGTTGGCGCAGATGTTCTTGCAGCTTTCCCAATCTGTCTTGATATGTGCCCGTATGATAGGTGACACCATTTGGAAGCTGGAATATTCAAATATTTAATAGCAAGAAATCAAATTTTAGCCACCCTTGAGAATATACAATGACAAAAGACCTCACTCATTTCTTCCACAAGCATGAAAAGTTTTTGACAAAAACTGTTAGTTTCCAATGCTATCTGAGCTTCATTCCATTTATTTAGAATAAATGTTATCCAATGTCTATACAGTACTGCCTTTCACTGAAGCATATAACAAAACAGAAAATAATAATCAAAGATTAAAACACCACCATAAAATTATGACATGCCTACAAAATATGTTTTTGAATACTGGTTGAGTTTCTCCTGGAAAAGAATTCCATAAAGTCAGAGCTACTTCTGAGAAGATCCTACTAAGAGCGTTTTCTCCTCATTTTAAGAACATTTTTGTAAATATTATGATAGATCAGAGAAGTCTGATTCACCAGTGGCAGTTTAAAAGTAGAATAATATATCATATCATATATCATACCATATAGGCTGATAGTAAGTCTGCAAGTAGAGCTCTAATTATTAGCGTGCTCCCACTCCTATTTCCTAGAAATAGGATCCAGAAGCCTCTAATACAGAGGTCCACAAGCTATCCTAGTCAGAATAGAGCTGGAAGGGACCTTGGAGGTCTTCTAGTCTAACCCCATGCTCAAGCAGGAAACCCTATAGAATTTGAGACAAATGGCTGTCTAGTCTCTTCTTAAAAACATCTAGTGATGAAGCACCCACAACTTTTGAAGGCAACCCACAACTTTTGAAGCTCTTCAGCTCATTGATGCCTTCATGAAGCTTCAGTGATCCTTGACACCCAAACAGTTATTTTATGAAGATAATTTAATAAATACTACTTTAGCTAATAAAATTAAGAATATGTAGCATCACTTGATTGAGATGGATGGCTATAGAAACTGAATAAACAAACAAATAAATAACAATTATGGGTAGTCCCATTGATCCTTGGGAGTCCATAGGGACCACTTGCTGTAATGCCAGAGTTACTATGTAATATCATAGCAAGACAGTTTTGTTACTGAAACAGTGTAATAATAAAACAATAACATTTAAAAGCACATTTTAATGGGATATGTGTGATTGCATAATTTTGCATCACTCTGGGATTCTATTTTTAATATGACCACTGCCATTTTTCATATTTATTCTGGATGGATATTTCTGCCTTACAATAGGAGTTATAATACCGTAGTTATAGAAAATTCTGATCTTGTTTTGTTGTTAGCTTGTCCAAGCATATTATGAGCAAGTTCTGACACCAATGTTACGTTGTATCCAAATTTGTGATTCCCCTTAGGTTTGCTCACAAAGTCCTGAAAAGTGGAAGGGGTCACAGCCTTCAGCTTCAAAATTTCTGCATTAAGAGAATCTGATTGAGATCAGTTGAACATATATAAACATGTTAAATTCAAGGGGCACGCCCAAACAATTTTCTTTGATAATTTTTTTCCTCAAATTTTGAATAAAGAATATTATTCTGCAACTGGAGAATTGTATTATTTTAGGATGCAAGGGGCTGTAAACTATGTTTTTAAAACAGTCCTCTAGATTGCTAAAAGAATACTGGCTGAATACATAGAGATTCTCTACAAATTCAGTGGAAGTATGAATTACATTTTTAAAAAATTATCCTAAATATTCAAAATAAAACAATAAAAGTTAGGGTAATTATTTTAAAATTTAAAGATAAAAAACTGGAGAGGAATTTCTTAGAAGAAATAGAAGTAAATATGGGAAAATCCTACAAATTTACCAACTATGGAATAATAAAGAGTGACATTTGCCAGCTGCCATCAAGGTATATGCAAATAAGCAGAACAAGAAAGTTATATACTACATTAAGAAAAAAAAAAACCCAGAGAGAACTTACATACCCACTATTATCAATTTATAAATCACTTACCTATATTTTAACTAGAATATTAAATTGGTCTGTTTTCTTTATAGCAGCACATTTTGTCTAAAAAAAATCTTGAATTCAAAATGAATCCTCTCCAAAGGCAGATTAATTAGAAAAGAATTATCTGCCTCCTTTACTGTATCTATATATATAAAAGCCAAATACCACTCACGCATCATCACGAAATCTCCAGAACCGTAAAGCCTACAAACTTGAAACTTGGCACGTATGTTCCTCTTGGCTTCTAGGTGCTCGCTAAGAAAGGATTTTTCAAAATGATCATCAGATCATTAGTTATTTCTTATATTATTATTAACACGCTCTGATGCTAAGGAGTTAGACGTTCTACTCCCCCTCCCCACCTGAAAAGAACTCTGTTCCAATTGCCAGTGGGCATGGCCTGCGCGTGACTCATCCAGCTTGCTGGCTAGGAGTTTAGACATTCTACTCCATGCTAAGGAGTTCAGTTTCGTAGCGAAGCACGGGTATCCAGCTATTAGTTTTTAGTGAAGCTAAGATTCTCCAATTTTAAAAGTAAATTATCTGGGGAGAAAGGCAGATAAATCTTTAAAGCAGTTATTTTTAATGAAAATATGTAGGAGGCAAAGACTTCCTTTTCTGAATGCCAAAGTTCTTTTTGCTTATACGTTTTTTACTGTGTTTTTTCAATTTAATTCAGGTTTTCTACAAGAGATGAGAATAGGTTAGCATTATTCAGACAGGTGATTCCTTACCTGCATATTTCTTAACAGCTGGAAGATTTCCATAGTGCGGAATACAATGTCCTGCACAGTCTCTTGACCAATGCGACACAACGAAGCTGTGTTCACTTCTCGTGCAGCCTGACCCTGAGGCCCAGAAAATGGACCAGGAGGCAATCCTGGCCCTGCTAGCGGCGGTGTAGACATCCTGAAGTGCAAGAGAATTAAACTATTAAGGTAGAAAAAGGAAAATGGGTGTGGAAGAGTACACAAATCTGTTGGATACAGATGTTTAATATGTTAATGATTTGCTATTGACATATTAAAGTTAAATTACATTGGGGTCCTCCATATACAAATTAATATCACGCTCAAAACCTTACATTTCAGATTTGTAAGACTATAGTGGCAGAAGAGTTCATTTTGGGCATATAACTGATCAGTGCAGGAGTCCTTAAAGAAACAAAGACAGTGGTCCAATTTCTGCTTAAACATGGTGAGTTCCCTTTAGAGTTGCACATTTTATCATGTCGCCATGCAGCTATATTTAGGCATATATAAATATTATGCTTTTGTTTCTTATTTAGAAAAGTGCATTCTTTCTCCCTAGGCCACTTTTGCATATCCTAGCTTACAACAGCAGTCTACCCTTGCCCTTTCCTATATAAACTGGATATATATAAACTTTCCTATATAACCGCTGGACTAAGCCAAACTTTAAAAGGCTGCTTGAAGACGACCCAAAGCCAATTCAGAAGAATCCACACCTTTTAGTCTTGAAGGTTTTGGGAGCTGACTTTCCAGAACGTCCTTGCTTCCTAAAACCTCTGCTTTGTTGGTAACCTATTCTTGGATCTGCTTCCTTTATGTTCCCATAAACCCAGGGTTGAAAGGGATCTTGAAGGACTTCTAGTCCACCCCCACCCATTTTGGATAAATAGCTCCCCAGGTTGGAGCATCCACAACTTCAGGTGGCATTCCCAGGATCAAATAAAGGCTTAAGACAGGCATTCAGGACCTTTAATTTGCTCTCAGTTCCAAAGGGACAGAACCCTGAAATATCTCTGCCCATGAAATCCAGATTTGCCTAAAAAAAAAAAAAAAAAAAAAAAAAAAAATCAAACAAACCCCAAACTCCTGGAGACAAAACCAAACAT
>QLTV01001145.1:3796076-3810242 GCA_003457575.1 Thermophis baileyi
GGTTGTTTCTAAGGTTTGGAATCTATCAGACATGGTAATTAGGTTATCCAGTATTGGTAAACATGGTGGACAGAAATAAGGAAATGTGGAAGATGCTTGTAGGAAATTGGCTACATGTTTGTTTATTTCCAGGCAGGTGTGGTGGGCATACTTTGTGCATATGCGGCATTTTTTGAATTAGAAACATGGTTGTTAAATGAATCTGGGTTTTCCATTGACTTTGTTTGCCAGAAGGTCGCAAAATGACTCCTGAACACTGCCACCATCATAAATAGGAGTCAGTTGTCAAGCATCCGAATGTAACTCATGTGACCATTGGTCTACATGTTTGTTTATTTCCAGGCAGGTGTGGTGGGCATACTCTGTGCATATGCGGCATTTTTTGAATTAGAAACATGGTTGTTAAATGAATCTGGGTTTTCCATTGACTTTGTTTGCCAGAAGGTCGCAAAATGACTCCTGAACACTGCCACCATCATAAATAGGAGTCAGTTGTCAAGCATCCGAATGTAACTCATGTGACCATTGGGATGCTGCAATGGTCGTAAGTGTGAAAAATGGTCATAAGTCACTATTTTCAGTGCCACTGTAACTTCGAACGGTCACTAAATGAACTGTTGTGAGTGGAGGACTACCAATAGTAAATAGGCACTTTGGCTGCGATCCCAGAACAACTGGAGCACCACTTGAACACCATCGGCAGTGACAAATTCACCATTGGCTAATTGCAAAAGGTAGCTTTGGCAAGAAAAACCAAAAGTACACATATAGACTGGGTGAAACCAGGCTTGATAGCAGTAACTGTGAGAGGGATTTTGGAGTCTTATTGGACAACCAGCTAAAATAATATGAGGCAACTGTGTGCAGCGGCAGCCAAAAAAGCCAATGCAGTCCTAAGTTGCATTAACAGAGGGATACAATCAAGATCAAGTGAGGTACTAATACCATTCTATAAAGCCTTAGTTAGACCACACCTAGAGTATTGCATCCAGTTTTGGTCACCACACTATAAAAAAGATGTGGAGACTCTAGAAAAAATGCAGAGGAGAGCAACCAGGATGATTAGGGGACTGGAGACTAAAACATATGAAGAACGGTTACAGGAACTGGGCATGGCTAGTCTAGTGAAGAGAAGGACCAGGGGAGACATGATAGCAGTGTTCCAATATTTGAGGGGCTGCCACAGAGAGGAGGGGGGGTGTCAAGCTATTTTCCAAAGCACCAGAAGGCCAGACAAGGAATAATGGATGGAAACTGATCAAGTAGAGATTCAACTAGAAATAAGGAGAAATTTTAGTGAGAACAATCAACCAATAGAACAGCTTGCCTTCAGAAGTTGTGGGAGCTTCATCACTTGAGGCTTTCAAGAAGAAATTGGACTACCATTTGTCAGAAATAGTGTAGGGCAGTGATGGCTAACCTTTTCCGGAGCGAGTGCCCAAAGCGTGCACGCCTGTGTGAGAATGTGCACGCGCCCGAACCCCCAAAATGCAATGCATGCACGGCTCCCACGCACCCCGCACCCCCGCGCATGCGCATGCACCCCCTCTGCACGCACTCCACCCCCACGCATGTGTGCAGCCCCCGCATTCGCCCCACCCCGTGGATGCACGCATGCCCCCCTTGCATGTGCGTGTGGCCCCCCGCACATGCCCTGCCCCCACGCATGTGCGGCAGAGACCCGACGACCAGCTGGCCGACAGGAGGTGTGCGCACATGCGTGGTGGAGCTGAACTAGGGCGATGGCTCACATGTCCACAGAGAGGGCGCTGCATGCCACCTGTGCCATGCGTGCCATAGGTTCGCCATCATGGGTGTAGGGTCTCCTGCTTGGGCAGGGGGTTGGACTGGATGACCTACAAGGTCCCTTCCAACTCATTTAATCTGTAAGTTATCTGTAAGCTTTACTTGGAACAGGTTCAGAGGTGGGTTCTTACTGGTTCGGACTGGTTCTATAGAACCGTTAGTAACATGGCGGCCTGGGTCGCTGGAACCAGCAGCGACCCAGGCCTGCCACGCCCCCGAGCCAGTTCTCTCGGCGGCGCCTATGGTGCCGCCATCTTATTTTTTGCTTCTGTGCATGCACAGAAGCTTTTTTTAAGTACTGCGCATGCGCGCGCCCACGCAGCGCGTCCCTGAGCGAACCGGCAGTACCTGAATCCGGAACCCACCCCTGAACAGGTTATATCCTGCAATGATATCTTTAACATCATTGACTAGTATCTGCCTATCCCAGGTCCTTGGGAAGAGATTCCACAGGTGGACAAAAATGCCAAATCCGGCTGACTATACAGTGAACCATAATAAAAACTTGCAATTTTTATGAGTTTTTGACTTAAAACTAATTGACTTTTTAAAAAACAAAACAAAAACCACTGTTTGTTTTATCAACCTGAACTAAAATTGTTTTAATTGATTATATTATTATATTATTCCATGCTACATTTCATCCCCATTTATTTTAAATATCTGTTCAAAGACCTATCTTAAATGCTCATTCAGCCTATAGCAAAGCCGCTGGGCTGCTTACAGCACGATTAGTCCATGTGAACAGAATATAGATCAGAATCTATCAGTAGATGCCCACGTAATTCTCAGTAGATGAGGAAAAAATTCCAATTCTCAATTGCTTAATGATCGGAGCTACAAATGATTTTTCTCATCTCAGTAAAATGAAAAATGAAAGGTCAGAATACCCAAAAATGAATTTTTGTGTGAAAGGACTGTAAACTGAATTGGGGGGGGGGAATCACTTCAGTCAGGTATTGGATTTGCATAATACATTACCTGAGCTAGAATGGGACTGATAACTTGTGGTTTTGTATATGGTTGAAACCCAGCCATTATCTTAACATGATGGATAGATCAGATTATCATATTGTCTTAATATTAATTTAATGTAATGTAAACTTAATGTAAACTTCTGTGGCCCGGTTCTGAACACTTGGGAACCCCTGTCATAGAACATAGAATAATAGAGTTGGAAGAGACATTGGAGGTCTTCTAGTCCAACCCCCATTCGAGCAGGAGACTTTACACCATTTCAGACATATGGTTGTCCAGGCTCTTTGGCACTGGATATCTTCCAGTGATGGAGCATGTTTGAATGAATTTGAATTCGTTCATTGAAAGACATCATTCATGTTTTTGAATGATCCTTATGTCCTTTAAACAAATTCACCATTGCTAATTTCATCTATTTGTGTCTTACTAGGAATATTTGGGAAATTTTCAAATGTGTTTTATATGCAGTAACCTTTAAGTAAATTTAAATGTCCCTGTCGTGATGGGTAGTGGGTTTCGTGTGTTGTTATCCAAAGAAAAATCACTTTTACCCTTTTAATCACTTTTGGGTAATTTCCCCAGGTTTGGGAAGCACTGCACCCAAACTATAGCACTGCTGACAGATGGCCATTCAGCCTTCCTTTGAAGGCCTCTCTTGAAGGTGAACATGTGACTTCATATGGCTGCCTTGTACAATTTGATTGACAGTTTGTACAATCTGAAAGTTCCTCCTGATATCTCCTCTTCACCTGCTCCCTTGAGATTGTCAGCTATTTTTTCTGATCTTGCCCTTTGGGGCAATAGAGAATAAGTTCATTCCTTCCTTTGGGTGGTCTTTAAATGCCATATCTCCCCTCAGTTGTCTTTTCTGCAGACAAAAGATTCCCGCTTCTTGAACTGTTCCTCATAAGACTGATTTCCAAACCCTTCACCATCTTGAAAACCCACCCCTGGACTTGCTTCTATTGTGCCTCATATATTCCGGGTGGGGTCTGACCAGAACAGAGATACTATGTTTTTTTAAAGCAGGGTTGAGGTATTGTATGAACATAACCAGCAATGAACATAAGAAGCAATGGGTAGAAACTAATCAAGGAGAGAAGCAACCTAGAACTAAGGAGAAATTTCCTGACAGTTAGAACAATTAATCAGTGGAGCAACTTGCCTCCAACACTGGAAGCTTTTAAGAAGAGATTGGATAACCATGGTATAGGGCAGTGATGGCTAACCTTTTTGTCCCCCCCCCGCGCGCATGCGCACATGACCCCCCACATGCGCCCCCGTGCATGCATGTGCAACCCCTGTGTGTGCGTGTGTGACCCCCCGCATGCATCCCGCCCCCTGCGTATGCGCGGCAGAGACCCGGAAACCAGCTGGCTGACGGGAGCCGTGCACACATGCGTAGTGGAGTTGAGCTGGGGTGACGGTTCACATGCCCGCAGAGAGGGCTCTGCGTGCCACCTGTGGCACACGTGCCATAGGTTCGCCATCATGGGTATAGGATTTCCTGCCCAAGCAGAGGGTTGGACTAGAAGACCTTCAAGGTCCCTTTCAACTCTGTTGTTCTATTCTATTCTATTCTATTCTATTCTATTCTATTCTATTCTATTCTATTCTATTCTATTCTATTCTATTCTATTCTATTCTATTCTATTCTATTCTATTCTATTCTATTCTATTCTATTCCCAATCTGTGCTCTAAGTCAGCTTGATCTTTCATATAAAATGTACGCCTTTCGCACTTGGCTCTTGTTAATAAACCTTGGGTGTGCTATAAAAAAAGCAACGTAGGTTTGACAAGCCCGATTTCGGATCCTCCGCTGTAAACAAGTATGCAATAAAAGGAAGTATAAACATTTCACCATCTCTTTAGACGTGAAATTAATTTGTAACTTACTCTCCGCTGGTGTTCCTTCCTGAATTTCTGTTCCAATATAGCCCGAGACACCAGATGAGTTCTGCCAGACGTTTATAACATGTAGCAGCATCTGAAAGATTCTGCCAGCATTGAATCACTTCAGCTCTTTCAGTCCAGAAAATCTTGGCTGGATTTCACCACTTGTTATAAATTGCCTTTTGTGGGGGATGATGGTCTCAGGGAGCCTTGGGACAGAAATGAATCAACCACAAAGAAGCTTCCAATGCATTTTAACAAGCCGATCTGGAGCAGCATTTATCCTGTCCACATGGAGTTCTTTTATGATTGTCGGCCAGGCCTGGCAGATTGACAGCACAACCCAGCAAAATCTGTGGAGCCCTCTGCACCGTTTTCTTAAGAGTAGCCCCTCTGAATGCAGTGGGGTTACTTTTGAGAAAGGCAGCATTGGGAACATGCCATGAATCTCCTTTTGCAGATCTCGCCCCTGACAGGCAATTTCTATGAAAAAGCGTGAGGCAGAAGGAATCGGAATTCAGACAATCCTTTTAAAACACCATCTGATCCATGCTGCCATGTGCCCATCTATCACCCTGGGAAGTTGTGTGCTCAGCAGCTTTTCAGCCCTGCTGAATCATCACTGACTTTATAGATTCTTTCCCCCCCTTCTCCCCTAGTCCTAAATCTCTTTCTTGGGCTTTATTATTATTCATTGTACCAGATATTATTTGTCATGATTTCTCTTTGCTTGCTGACTTGGAGGTTTTGAACCCCACAGGAGAAAAGAAGAAGAAGGGAGGGGGGAAAAAAGGAAGACCAAAGGTCATTTGCCCTACGAATTCACTGCCAGTTGATTCTGAAGGCTTGCCAAGTTTTGTTTTGCAAAACTTTTGACAGCTGTTCCTGAGGCACACTGAAGATTTGGAGAGAGGCTGCTCCCTAAGAGAGGCATACAAACCATACATTTATTTCAAAACTCCTGAAGCACAGTGTTCATAAGCTCATATGCAATGCCCAGCCCATTTAATGGGAAACCCAGTTTGAATTTTCTTCACTAGCATTATCCCAAAGCTTCTCTTGCGTGTTAGATCATAACTTTTTAAAGAATCATAGAAAAACAGAATGAGAATATATTTCAATCGTTTCCTGCAAGGTGATACCATCCCTCTTATAGGTAGTCCTTAACTTACAACCGGTCATTTACCGACCGTTTGGAGTTATGATAGATCTGAAAATGGGGACTTATGAACTGGATCCAAAGTTCTGATGGTTGCCCCCTCCTGCACAGTCACATGACTGTACTTTGGGCATTCGGCAAGATGGCTCCCTTTTGGCCCTTTGCAGCATTCTGGGGTCATGTGACAACGTTTTATGATGTGTCAGGGTATGTAGATTTAATAGCTGTAAGCTGATGAGTGGTTGTAAGCGGAGGCAACCGGAAGCTGATGGAATGAGGCAGCAGGGTTACTGCCACTTTAAGAAGCTGGGTAAGAAGCTGCCTATATAAGGGAAGCCATAAGAGGGCGTTTCCCTTCTCCTCATGTTCTCTCTGTTGTGTATTCTCATTGCTCTTCTCTTCTCTATCATACAGTAGCTGTATGATAAGGTATTTAACCATGTATAAGTTTGTATATATTTAGCTGTATATAAACCACTATTAATTATCCGTGTGCTGTGTGCTGTGTTTTTGCTCCTGGGTTTATCTCATAATACTAATCATGCTGCCTAAACTCTGACAAGATGGTTTTGTCAAGAACTGGCAATTGCTTTCAGTTTTCAGCAAACTCTGCCCATACGAAACCATTGGTTTGCTTAACGACTGCAGCATTCACGTAACGATTGCGAATTCACTTAATGACTGCAGTGATTCTCTTAATGACCACAATAAAAAAAACATCAAAAAATTATTTAGACATCTGACCGACTTGTTTTATGGCTATTACAACTTGTGTGACCATTATGGTCACGGGCACCATTATGATACTAAATGGAGGACTAACTGTATTTTTTTGCAAATTAACTTGGATCAGGCCTTCTATGAATTGTCACTACCAATGTGTTTGCAATTTGATAAGTCCACCTAAAAAAAATCCAACTGCTTTGGAAGCTAGACCCAACTCTTGAGTTGTTTGTGCTGATAACTGCCCATCCCTGTTTTGTTTTGCAGTGCATTGCTGCATGGAATTCCATGGGTGAAAATATAATAATACCAGTATTAAAATATTTCTTTACCTCTGTTGTTTGGCTTTGAAGCACATTTTCTCCTCTTATTCACTGAGACGAGCAGATGATTGAAATCTCTCTCAAATGACACATTGACAAAAAAACAAGATTCACTCAGATAACACAAAAACTCTGCAGAATCCAGACCTTCTTTTCAGCTGGGAAAATGTTTGCCCGTTGATAATCTGCTATTTTGCTTCTCATTGTCCAAACTTCAACCTTATCTGCTACATGAATCATTTTCGGACATGAAGACATTGATTCTTAGAGGAAGACTTTCAGTGTGCCTTCAACAGCCTTCCTTTTTGAATGTAACATCTTTCTCCCTGTCCTGATTCTTAAAGATCCCATTGCCTTCAAATAGCTCTAACAAATAATGCTTTAGAAGGATGCTTTAAAAAGGCCTGGTAACTTAAAAGATTCCTTCTTTTGATCTCTTCACCAAGACTGTAATATGACTGTACTAACTCTCCTTTTGTTGCATCCTTTCACTTTTTTTCATTTTATTTCCTTCACGCAGTGTCCGTACTTGCCTTCTACTCCTGAGGAATTTTTCTCCTAAGCTTACACATTTGTGATGGAAGGAAAAAAAAAAAGAGAAAAGAAACTTCTGGTTTTCACACATTTATAGACTGCGAACATGGGCATTTTAATCAATTAACCAGTTGACTTTTGACTGATGGAGCAATACGTTTATTAATTACATTTGCAAATTGGTTAAAAAAAATGTGAACCAAGAAACATAGTTTTTTTGTTTTGGGATAATGCAAATGTTGCCGCAGACTTCAGAGAGATGAGAGAAAAATGAGGAATGCTCTATGGGAACACTTATTCCCATGCACTTGTATTAAATATGCATATCATACCTGCTATGTGACTCACTATGTGCATCACTTTGATTAAATATTTAAGTTTTAGGTTCCAATCCCATACTGACTCATGCACGAATCTAAAGGGATTTTCTTCTGAACAGACCTAAGTTTGCTCTGCTAATTGAGAAGTCTATGTAGAGACATAGGAAGCTGGCAAGATGTTTAAGTCATAAGTCAAGATTCAGAAATGGCCAACCCAAGCATCAGGCATAGAGAGAAGACTTCCTTAGGTGGGCCAATACTGAAAAATGGTTTCAAGTTGTTAGAGAAGACAGCTGCCTCCTCTGCTATAATGTTAGATGCTATAATTAATTGTTTAAATGAATAAAGGAATTTCAAATCTAGTTGGCTTTTGGACATTTTCAGGCCAATCCAACTGGGGAGCTACACCTAGAAGAACCAGCAAACTACTGCACTGATGGACTTTGTTGATTGCTCAAATGATTTTATTTTTACCAATAAAGGAGAATATTTGTAGCTCAGGGTTGAAATGAAGGGTCCTTGGTGCTCTCTGAGCTGGCTTGTTTTCTTGCAGACGTTTCATTACCCTAACTAGGTAACATCGTCATTGTCTAGCACTGATGATGTTACTTAGTTAAGGTAATGAAACGTCTGCAAGAAAGCAAGCCAGCTCAGAGAGCACCAAGGACCCCTGGTTTTGTTTTTGTTTTGTTTTTGATGCAAGTCTGTCCTTGAGTAGCATCAGGTTCCGGACAGCCACGGAGGAAGAAAAGCATAACAATGATGGCAATCTGTTATAATACTTTAATTCTCCGGTTTCCGGCACTACTAACTATCACCCAGTGTATATACAAAGTGAAATCTTCGTATATACTACTGTATATTGTACGTACTACTTCAGAGAGAAGTTTCTATGTTTCTTTGGAGGCAGCTGAAGCCTCAGTGAGGCAATACTCCTATCTGGCTTGATGCTGTTGATTGATTGATTGATTGATTGATTGATTGATTGATTGATTGATTTTTGCATACAGAATACCCGAAACTGCCTAACATTAATCTGGAGGGGTGCCAAGGTTATGATTCTGCCCTACTGGGCCAGTGGTGTGTGACAGCTGCCAAAAGAGCTCATGCAGCCTTGGGTTGTATCAACAGAGATGAAGTATCCAAATCACAGCAAATTATCATTCTGCTCAATGCTGCATTGGTCAGACTGACCTTGGAATCCTGTGCCCAGTTTTCATTGTTGCAATACAAGAAGGTGCTAGGAAACTAGAAAGAGAGCAAAATATATGTGACAAAGCTCATCATTAAGGGTTTGGAGGCTAAATCCTTTGAAGAATGGTTAAAGAATTTGGGTATGTTTGCACAGAAGAGAAGGCTCAGGGGAGAGATGGGTGCAGTTTTCAAATACTTGAAGGGCTGGGAACAGAGGTGGTATTCAGCCGGTTCACACCGGTTCGCGCGAACCGTTGGCAGAAATTTGGCCAAGGTCGCCGAACCGGTAGTGATGGCCAGCTGGCCACCCAAACTGGTCCCCCAGTCTCCGCTCACTCACCCCACCCACCACGTTCATCGCTGCCATGTTCTTTGTGCACGCGCATCTCATTGCCTTGCAAGTCCAATGGGATGCGCATGCGCGAAGAACATGGTGGCGATGGCACGGCGGCAGCTTTTTCTGTGACCTCCGGTACTTTTCGGTGGCCTGCGTCCAACCGCCGCCTCTTTGAGAGCCATTTTGCGGCTGCGGCGGCTGGCTGGGGGCCGCCGAAAACTCTGGTCAGCTTAGCAATAGCAATAGCACTTAGACTTATATACCGCTTTACAGTGCTTTACAGCCCTCTCTAAGCGGTTCACAGAGTCAGCATATTGCCCCCTTCCGGACTCTGGACCAGCCGCTGGGGAAGGTAAGCAGCCCGAACAAAGAGGCGGTGGTGGGGGAGGAAGCAGGGCTAGGGCCGGGACCGCTAAAGGAGGGGAAATGGGGGCGACTGGTGAAGGTAGGGCAGGGGTAGATAGGTGGAAATTCCCAAAAATTTCCTACCTTTTCCTGTGGGTGTGGCTAGGTGGGGGGTCATGTGACTGAGTGGGCATGGGTGTGAGTGACGTCAAGTTGGCCATGCACACTCAGTCACATGCCCCCCACCTAGCCACGCCCACTGAACCAGTAGCGAAAATTTTTGAAACCCACCACTGGCTGGGAAGGGCACTTATTCACCATAGTTGGGAAAGAAGTAGGGAAAAAAAGCAGAAGAAAAACTAACAGAAGGAAGCTTTACAAAGGCACTCAAATCCAAACTAAGGAGGAATTACCTGCCCATGATGGTTATTAATTAATGAAACAGCCTGCCTCCTGGGGTCATGGAGATGTTTAAGCCAAGATTGGTTGGCCATTTGTCTGGGATGGTATGAGGATTTCTTCCTTGGGCAGGGGTTGGACTAGAAGAGCTTCAAAGGATTTTCCAAGCATACGTATGATTCTATGGTTCACTTATCGAAAAAGGGGAATGACATACACCAGGGGTCAACCAGCCAGAGTCTCAAGACTAGAAGGGGACAAATTGTAGATCACAGTTTGTAAGTAGTCCTCCCAAAAAAATCCCCAGTATACAGCCACCAAAGATTGGCACTAACCCATGCAAAATCAGCAGCTAATTTTAATTTTGAGAAGGCAAATAGAAGGATTAAGTCTTATAATGACTTTATATATCTATAAAAATGTATATTCTTCCCCAATTGACATCAGTCAGGAAAAAGATGGCTGGAATGCTGTAACTGGTCACTCTTCTAATCTCATTATGTCATCACCCCGTTTCCAGGAACCCACTAATTTTTGTTTGCTTGCTTATTTGAGTACATCCTCCAGCTACTGAAGGGTTGCCTTCTCTTGATCAAGACTATTCCATGTCAAGACACATGGGTGGTGTGTGTGTGTGTCAGTGGTGGGATTCAAAATTTTTACTACCAGTTCTGTGGGCGTGGCTTGGTGGGCGTGGCAGGGGAAGGATACTGCAAAATCCCCATTTCCTCCTGATCAGCTGGGACTCGGGAGGCAGAGAATAGATGGGGGAGGGGCCAGTCAGAGGTGGTATTTACCGGTTCTCCGAACTACTCAAAATTTCTGCTACCGGTTCTCCAGAACTGGTCAGAACCTGCTGAATCCCACCTCTGGTGTGTGTGTGTGTGTGTGTGTGTGTGTGTTTGTTTGTTTGTTTGTGTGTGTATGTGTGGACTTGTAAGAATAAATCAAAGCATCTTCTTCAAATAAAGCTTTTGGACATTCAAGAAAAGGATAACATTCCTGTCCTGTGCTAGTTTTCTATTGTTTGGAACCAAGGCAAGCTGGAACAGTTTCTGCAATATTCTGTGTCTGAATCCAATCTTTCTACTTCACCAAACCTTTTCCAAACGTGACTTGTATAAATATTGCTGGACTATATTTTTATATAGACTTCTAGATTTCTGTAGACTGCAACCATAACCTATGACAACAGCACCATGCTATAGTTAGGAATGATGGGTGTTTCAGTCCAACAACTCTTGAAGATCACCCAAAAGCTGGAAAAGAGCTGCTTTGAGGTCAACATGCTAGCAGGGAATTCACTGAAGATTAATGTAGACATCCTTATTACCTTCTTTTCCTAGCTCTGCCTGAAGACATGCGAAGGAAATCAAGACAGTAATCTTTTTAGAACTTCAGGGCTTCAGTGGAGACCTACCACAGATCTACAATAAATCAAAGCTAGAGTCTCAAAGTAGCATTCGCTCTCTGAGATTGTGCTGAAGCTGTTTCTAAGAGCATCTGAGAGAGAAGTCATGGCAATATAAAAATAGATTCCTCACCTGGGCTCTGTCATCGATTCTGCCAACATAGGTACTACCACAGCGTTTTGCTACCTGTGGAGACCAGCTGCAAACCCACACATGTGTAAATTGAATTGATGAAGAAGTACACTTTTAAAATAATTGTGCACTACAGTGTTAGTTTTGCACCTGGTTTCTATTTCCATGCTATATAAAACTATGGTTTGTTTAGCCATGGTTTATTAAATAAAGCACAATAAGCTGGGGTTTCATAACACACTGGGTTGCAGACTCTGGTTTAAAAGTATCTTGAGTCTAACTTCACGTATGATCAGGGGTGGGTTCCGGATTCAGGTACTGCCGGTTCGCTCAGGGACGCGCCGCGCGCATGCACTACTTCAAAAAAAGTACTTCTGCATGTGCAGAAGCAAAAAACAAGATGGTGGCGACTACGGCGTCGCCGAGAGAACCGGCTTGGGGGCGTGGCAGGCCTGGGTCGCTGCCGGTTCCAGCGACCCAGGCCGCCATGTTACTAACGGTTCTATAGAACTGGTCCGAACTGGTAGGAACCCACCTCTGCGTATGATGCTAGGCGAAAATTCAACAAATCATGTTACGGTTCAGTATGAAATGTGAACACACAGAATCTTCATTTACACAGCAGTGGTTCTGTTACTTTATACAGAAGCTTACTAGTTTCCACCCAGGTCAATCTGATCTGGATTGAAGGGTGAGGCAATTTTTAGCTAACCCAAATGATCTTTTGTTTATGACCACCTCTCGCATTTTAGAAATCAAATAAATTTTAAAAATAAAATTGGTCCTGGAATCAGAAATATCGAAAAGCAATAAAGCAATAGATTTGTTGAAAACTACAATTACCAAGAAACTGTCAGCAGGAAGTATATGAAATCGGTAAACTCTGGAAAAACAAATAAACTATCTTTTTGAAGCGATGCTGATGGAAAAAAAATAAGTTAATAGTCTTAACAGCATTTTAATCTTTGGTTGTATTTTATAACCATCCATTATGCAGTGATTCTACATTTCTCTGAAATATTCAGCAGTGAGAAAACCTAATATAAAGCTGCAATTTACATGTTTCCAAAACCAATTAACTTGGGCTTACTTGTGGGATGCAACTATGCATTCTTCAGCATTAGAGAAGGATCAATATATAATTTTCCAGATATTTACATAGAATCCCACTGACCGGTAGAAAGGCACTCCATTCTTACACCTCCACTCCTCACGAACCCCATCCTTTCGAAATGATCAGTGAAAATTGTAAGATCTTAGTGCCATCTGCTGTTCGTAGCAATAAAGAGAAAGGGAGGGGGGAACCCTAAATAACCCAAGCCACCCCCACCAAGCTAAAATTAAGATGCATTTTAAACAAGCCTTTTCTAATCTGGTGCTCTCAAGAGAATGGCTGGACTGAGAATGGCTTTTTTTTTTTTAGAACAACGCAAATGTTATATACGGACTACCGGATCTATACAACCCAGCCCTCCATTTAGAAGTCATCCAGCTTTTTACAGCCTAGATCAACTAGCTCTTTTTTTCGAAGATTTTATTGATGTTTATCTTAATGTAAAATACCATTGAAAATAAAGACAAGGGAAACGTGAGGAGGGAAAAGAGATGTGAAGGGAAGGGAAAAGATTTTTTTTTAAAGCAGCAACTTCCAACTGTTTTCAGTCCAGTAAATTAGAAAGCAAAATTACAGTCTCTTTTTACTCTCATATAATTAGTAACCGCTAGCCTTTTCTATAACAACAAGCTAATCATCAAAACCCAAAATTAAGGTTTCTTTTTTTCCTNNTCGCTTCCTTCCTTCCTTCCTTCCCTCCCATCCATCTTCCCCCATCCCCCCCCTTCCTTCCTTCCCCCCCCCCCTTCCTCCCTCCCTTCCTTCCTCCCTCCCTTCCTTCCTTCCTTCCTTCCTTCCTTCCTTCCTTCCTTCCTTCCTTCTTTCCTTCCTTCCTTCCTTCCTTCCTTCCTTCCTTCCTTCCTTCCTTCCTTCCTTCCTTCCTTTCTTTCTTTCTTTCTTTCTTTCTTTCTTTCTTCTTTCTTTTTCTTTCTTTTTTGCTGTTTTGAGTACCAAGCCTAGAAGTGGTGTCCAAATGGAAACAAAGCTGGATGCATTGTTTTTCTCTTTTAGGACAGTTTGTTTTGCCTTTTCAGTCAGTTTCACCACTTTTCCCATCCGTTCATCCATTGTGGGAGTTGATGGATCTTCGGATCTTCCAAATCTGTATATGAACGGTCTAACAGGCAGTTATGAGACGCATGTCTGATCCAAAATCACGGGTTGTCAGCTAATTGCAAGGTACTCCATTTGTGTGTTTCTCTCTTCTTTCCTCCTTCCCCTTCCTTTAGAAGTCTTAGAAGGGGGCGTGCATAAGCGCACCAGCGTGCCTACTGTCCCTGTCCTACTGTACCCATTTGTATGTACTCATTTTATGTGTTTATGGCTATGTTTTGCTTCTTTATATCCATTTATTTGTGCCATTTTTTCATGTGTCCTGTTTCCTTGCACTTGTTGACAAATAAATAAATAAATAAATAAATAAATAAATAAATAAATAAATAAATAAATAAATAAATAAATAAATAAATAAATAAATAAATAAATAAATAAATAAA
>QLTV01001145.1:3810424-3827306 GCA_003457575.1 Thermophis baileyi
AGGCAGATAAGACACAAGAACCTTGCTCTGCTTTGGCAAACTGCCAAAGACCAATTTGCAGGAAAAACTTGGCAAGTTAAAACAGGAACAAAAATTGAATCCGAGTTGCAATGACGAGAACGAGAGATGAGCTGAGTTGCTTCCTGCACTGAACCCTTTCGTGTTCTCCACTTATATAGCCTATGGGAGGGGTCAATTACCCCCAAACCTTACTCCCGAGTAGTCCTTCTCCTCTGTACCTGTTCTTGCCTTCTGGCAGCTCTGCGCCTATGCGCATTGAGAACAGGCTCCTCCTGTTCCTCTGCCTCGCTCATGTCAGTCTCTGGAAGTTCTGAAGGTGGGACAGACCTCCCCAATGGCCCTGGCTGGATCCCTGCCTCTGGCACCGAGTCTTCTCCAGACTCCAGGCCTGGCCCAGGTTCCTCCCCAGACTCCTTGCTGTCCGACTCTGCTGCCAGCTCCGCAGGCTGCTGGCGGACCACAACAGAACCTTAGAACTTTGGGGTATACAGAACCTTATATATTGGGAGAGAAAGACACCCCCTCTCCATCATGCCTCCAGCCTTGCCTTCTAGATCCTAAGAACAACACCATCAGCTGGCTGGGTTGACAAAGTGCCTTCCCCATATGATATAGTCACTTTAAAAAAAATCTCTTTTTCAGTGGGAGGCTAATATGCCACCAAACAAAAGGCCATTGGGCAAACCGGTAGCGGCGGTGGTCGGAGGCTCCGCCCACCCACCCGGATGTCATCACGGATGATCTGTGCATGCACAGAAGGTTCTGCGCATCTGCAGAAGCGCAGCGAGCAAAGCAAGCGCGCGCATGCGCACGTTCACAGTTCCAAACCGGTAGCGAAGGTAAGTGAAACCCACTACTGCACACAAAGGATAGTGGGCTGGTTGCAAGTACCTTGGAAAGCTAGAAGAAGGGGAGAGTTGGTTGGAATTCCAAACTGAATAAAATAAATAAGAAAATATACTTCGATAGTTTAGCTTTGAAGCCATGCAGGCAGCCATTTTGTACCTAGGCAATTCTCTCAGTGGCAGTCAT
This sequence comes from Thermophis baileyi, assembly GCA_003457575.1. NCBI lineage: Eukaryota > Metazoa > Chordata > Lepidosauria > Squamata > Dipsadidae > Thermophis > Thermophis baileyi. The sequence goes on from QLTV01001145.1 coordinate 3,811,478, forward strand.
TTTGTGGGGACACCTGCAATATGCTCAATTCTAAATGGGTCTGCTAGCCAGGAAAGGTTGGTTACCATTATTCTAGTTGCTTATTAATGGAAAAGTATACCCAGCACTGAGTATTTCTGAATTTAGCCAGTCTTCAAAAAGTCAAGGACAAGGATCTACATTTGTCCTCTGATATTTCTGGTCAAGCCAAAATACACAAATGTCTGAGAAGATTCTAAAACATACGATAAACGGTTACAGGAAGTGGGCATGGCTAGTCTAGCGAAGAGAAGGACCAGGGGAGACCTGATAGCAGGGTTCCAATATTTGAGGGGCTGCCACAGAGAGGAGGGGGGTCAACCTATTCTCCAAAGCACCTGAAGGCCAGACAAGGAATAATGGATGGAAACTGAACAAGGGGAGATTCAACTTGGAAATAAGGAGAAATTTTCTGACAGTGAAAGCAATCAACCAATAGAACAGCTTGCCTTCGGAAGTTGTGGGAGCTTCATCAAGAAGAGATTGGACTGCCACCTGTCAGAAATGGTGTAGGGTCTTCTGCTTGGATGGGGGGGTTGGACTAGATGACCTACAAGGTTCCTTCCAACTCTGTTAAACTGTTAGATAGCAGTGTTCCAATATTTGAAAAGTTGCCACACAGAAGAGGGGGGTCAATCAGGGGTGAAATCCAGCAGGTTCTGACAGGTTCTGGAGAACTGGTAGCGGAAATTTTGAGTAGTTCAGAGAACCGGCAAATACCACCTCTGGCTGGTCCCAGAGTGGGGTGGGAATGGGGATTTTGCAATGTCCTTCCCCCAGGAGTTGGGAGGGAATGGAGATTTTGCAGTATCCTTCCCCTGCCACACCTACCAAGCCACACTCACCAAGCCACACCACACCCACCAAGCCACACCCACAGAACCGGTAGTAAAAAAAATTGGATTTCACCACTGAGGTCAACCTATTTTCCAAAGCACCTGAGGGTAGAACAAGAAGCAATGGGTGGAAACTAATCAAGGAGAGAAGCAACTTAGAACTAAGGAGAAATTTCCTGACAGAACAATTAATCAATGGAACAACTTGCCTCCAGAAGTCATGGGTGCTCCATCACTGGAGGTTTTTAAGAAGAGACTGGACAGCCACTTGTCTGGAATGGTATAGGGCCATGATGGCAAACCTATGGCAGGCGTGCCACAGCTGGCATTCAGAGCTCTCTGTGCGGGCACGCAAGCCGTCGCCCAGCTCAGCTCCACCACGCATGCGCATGGCTCCCACCGGCCAGCTGATGCGGGAGACACACGTGCATGCATGGGGGGAGCACGGGGGGCAGCATGTCCCCCCACGGCCCATTTTTGGTCCCAGGAGGCTGCAGGGAGGCCTGCTAGGCCCCAAAACAGGGGGCAGGGGGTCACGTGCACATGCACAGGGGTTGCATGGGCGGTCCCGTGTGCATGCGTGGGGGGTGGGGGGAGCGTGGGGGGGTGTCATGCATGCATGCGCAGGAGGGGTGCATTGCATTATGGGTGCCGGCATGCGTGCGTGCTGTTGCGCGTGCACACTTTTGGCACATGACAAGAAAAAGGTTAGCCATCAGTGGTATAGGGTCTCCTGCTTGAGCCGGGGTTTGGACTAGAAGACCTCCAAGGTCCCTTCCAATTCTGTTATTCTATGGACTCTTGGAGGAGATATGTTTTCTTTTCCTAACATTTTTGTCTTCACAAGAAGCCAGTTGCACCCGGTTGAATGAATACCAGGCAAAAAAATTATCTTGCATTTTTTCCCCCTGAGAGTTCTTGTCCTTCTTGTGAAAGAATGATTCCCTTTTGTATTTTGGGGTTTAAGGTTATTGATCAGGATCAGAGGCAATTCAGATTCAAATCCACCCTTGTCCATGAAAGCTCACCTTTAGTGAGTTTGGATTAGTCACGATCTCTCAGACCATCCTATGAGCCACCGTTTCTGTGATGGGGAAAATTGCAGAAGAGAAGGCTATGAATGCCACCTCGAACTCCTGGAGGAAAAGCAATATAGACTGAAAGAAGAAGGTATTTGTAGCCCAGGGTTGAACTATGGGATCCTACATCACGCTCTACATGGGGCTACCCTTGAAGAGTGTTCGGAGACTACACTTGGTCCAGAATGCAGCTGCACGAGCTGTCGTGGGTGCACCTAGGTACACCCACATTACAAAAATTCTCCGCGAGCTGCACTGGCTTCCTATTGGTCTCCGGGCACAATTCAAGGTGTTGGTTATTACCTTTAAAGCCCTGCATGGCTCAGGGCCAGGTTATCTTCGAGACCGCCTTCTACCACATAGCTCCCAGCGACCAGTGAGATCCCACAGAGTTGGCCTCCTGCAGGTCCCGTGAGCTAAACAGTGCCGGCTGGCGGGCCCGCGGGGGAGGGCCTTCTCGTGGTTGCCTCGGCCCTCTGGAACCAGTTACCTCCTGAGATCCGGACTACCCCCACCCTATTGGCCTTCCGGAAAGCTGTGAAGACCTGGCTTTTCCGGCAGGCCTGGGGCCGCTGATCTCAATGTTACAATCTGTGAGATCTGGCCACGAATGGTGTGTATGGCTTTTTAAATCGTTTTTTAATATTTATATTGTTTTAATGTTTTTATACTTCTGTTGTAAGCCGCCCAGACTCCCTTGGGAGTTGGGCAGCATAAAAATGCAACAAATAAATAAATAAATCCTTGGTGTTCTTTGAGCTTGGTTGTTTGCAAAAAACCTAATCTCAGAGAGCACCATGGATCCTGCAAAATAGACTTCTAACAAATCAATGTGAAGTTCATGTTAAGAAAGATGAATTTTGGTAAGATGATCATGGATGGAAGGAGTGTTGAATCCTGTTTTATTACAAAGCAACCAAGGGGTCTGCGTGAAGAACCTCTTTCCTATTATCTGCTCTTCTTTCCACTTACAGCTTTCTGTCCATCATCTTGAGGGCTGCTGAAGAGGGAATTATCCCAGCCTTGAGAAATTGCTGAATAATTGCTCCATCCTTTGCAAAAAGTCAACTCAGATGCCATTTGTAATAAAATGTGTTAGTCAGAAAAGGTGCTGTCAGATTCCTCCTGATTTTTTGCCCCCCACCCCCCCTAGACTAACATGGCTCTCTTCCTTCAATATCCTTTAGGCAAAAGAACCACCCACCTGATGTTTCTATCTCCATATTTCGTGGAGAATTTGGAAAGACTATTTGTACCCAGCAATTGAATCCCATCAAATCCTAATTTCCTATCTGTTTGTTGGAGTTACGCCCTGAATAAATTTATATATACAGCAACATGCACATTTACATGTTGAAGGAGCCCTGGTGGCACAGGGGTTAAAGTGCAGTATTGCAGGCAAACTCTGACCACAGCCTGGAGTTCGATCCTGATCGGCTCAAGGTTGACTTAGCCTTCCATCTTTCTAAGGTCAGTAAAACGACGACCCACATTGTTGCGGGCAATATGCAAATAATGCTTCTACATTGTCTGTTTTGAGTCCCCGGTCATTCTTGGTAGTGTGTTGACACTTTGCTAGATATTTTTGTCCATGTTTTCTGGGATGGTTGGTTATTTTTATTGGATACTTCTAAGTCATAGCTGAACTAGAGCAACAGGCTAAAAAAGGAAAGGTTTGGGGTGAAATCAAATAACCGGGAAAGGTGGCAGATGTAATAAAAGCAGAATGGGTTATAAGGGCAGCACAAGGGAGAGTTTGGCCTCTGAGTCAGCAGCGCCTCAGGTAGAAGACGAGAAAATTGAAAAACACTGGCGATGGAAATGAACACATGGAGGGCTTTGAATTTGATTAAGAAACTGCATTGAAAATCTGAGAGTAAAAGAAAAAGGTTGTGTGTCTACTTGGATATATTAAAAGTCCACAGTACGGATAAATTGATGCAATTATCATTTTCATTCAACTCCTTTATCAACTGCTCTTAAATGTCCATGGGTCATTGATGACTTAATTGGCCAATCTGGCTTTGAAGGAACACAAATGGCAGAATCTCGTAGATTCAAAAGCAAAGGAGAAAATAGTTCAATTTATATAGAGGCTAACCTGACCCTGTTTTATATCTGTTCCATCAGCATGATTATAATAGCCTCTGAAACCCTCTTGTCTTGCATGCTGTTTCTACAGGCGCTAGATACTAGGAAACTTGATAGAGAGACAAAGATATACTGTTTATTTATTTGTATCCCATCTTTATTATTTTTACAACTAATTCAAGGCAGCAAACACACTTACTGTACTCCTACCTTTTCCTCTTTCCCCCACAACAACAACCCTGTGAGGTGGGTTGGGGTAAGAGAGAGTGAGTGGGCCAAGGTCACCCAGCTGGCTTTCATGGCTAAGGTGGGATTTGAACTCATGGTCTTCTGGTTTCTAGCCTAGTGCCTTAACCACTAGACTATATTGGCTCTCAAAATATGTATTCTAAATAACATTCCACAAGTGGCCAATTTATGGACTACTAGCTATTTCTTTTTTCTTACTCTGCAGTAGTTTTACGTGTCAAATGATATATAATGATGTCAGTGTGGATAGAGTTATGATGTAGGTTTTGCAAAGCAGGGAAGATCCAAATTCAGGTAGTCCTCGGCTTATAACCATAACTGAGACCAGAATTTCCACTGTTCAGGAAGGCAGCTGATAAGTGAATTGTGCCCCCAACTGTATGACCGTTTTTTGCCCTGGCTGTTAAGCAAACCACTGCAGTTGTTAAGGGAATAATGTGGTTGTTAAGTGAATCTGGTTTCCCCCATTGACCTTGCTTGTCAGAAGCCAGCTGGGAAGATGACCCAAGGATGCTGCAACCATTATAAATACATGCTGGTTGCCCAGCACCTGAATTTTGATCACATCACCATGAGGATGCTTGTCAGGTCTGCCTCCATTCAAAACCCAAGAAAGAAAACCCCCAACTCCATTGAGATAGAGAAGAGGTACTTTTACTGAGTTTGAAATGATAGCAGCGAAAGCAAGGCAAGATCTGATTCAAAATGCACGAAAGTTACAGATTGAAAGTTTCCCCAAATCCCTCCCCCCAGGGTCCAGTGCTGAAGGTCCAATCAATGTCCAGTATGAGGTCGTGGGAAGCTCATCTTCAGGTATTAGACCCATCTGGAGTCCTAGGATGGTTGGCCTTGATGGGGTGTAAACAACTCCACTCAGCAGTGCAATAATTCTTGAGAGGAAACCTCCCTTTCAATTCACATGAGACTTCACTTCACCAGCTCACTTAGCAATAGCACTTAGACTTATATACCGCTTCATAGTGCTTTACAGCCCTCTCTACTTTTTGACTCGTGCTGTATACAGGTCCTCAATGGAAGGCAGGTTGGTAGCAATTGGTTTTTCTGCATTTCTAAGAAATTGGTTCTAAGAAATGGTTAGAGAAATGCGTTGAAAATTACACAGTGAGGGTCCTTGGTGCTTTCTGAACTTGGTCATTTTCTTGTAGACATTTCACTACCCAAACTAGGTAACATTATCAGTGCTAGTAGGATGTGGGGTTTGCTTTCATTTTATATCCTAGTGGTTTGTCCGAGGTGGCGCAGTGGTTAGAGTGCAGCACTGCAGGCTACTTCAGCTGACTGCTTAGCTGCAGTTCGGCAGATCGAATCTCACCGGCTCAAGGTTGACTCAGCCTTCCATCCTTCTGAGGTGGGTAAAATGAGGACCCAGATTGTTGGGGGCAATATGCTGACTCTGTGAACCACTTAGAGAGGGCTGTAAAGCACTATGAAGCGGTATATAAGTCTAAGTGCTATTGCTATTGCTATTACTATGGCAGCCAATAACAAGCATGCTGCAAAATCGAACCCCATGCTGGAGATCCAGCTGACAATGCTGTAATAATGTGCAAGAACAGTTGTAACTTACTTTTTGCAGTGCCATTGTGGTTGTATGTTGAGGACTACTTGCATGCTGAAGTATACATATACTGTACATACAGTACATACATACATACATACAGACATACATACATATTACATACATATATACACACACACACACACACAAATATCCTTAAGGGAGCTATGGATTATAAAAAGAAGAAGGACGCAGATATTCTGCATGCAAGTCAGTAGGGTAGTAATGTAATGCATTGCAGTGTAAGTTTTTTTAATGCCAAAGATCTGAATAACAACCTACAAATATAATCAAAAGGTTTAGCATAAGATAATGCAGCCTGACAGGTAAATTTAAGCCCATTCGATTTATTAGTTTATTAATTTTATAGCCACAGTTAAAACATTAGGCTATCTCTGCTGTGATTTTATTTGAGAGTAAAAAATTTAACATATTCAGAAACATCTTTTCCTGCTTTCAATTTTAAAACAGTCCAGACAATGTTCTGCTGCAAAGTCTTGTAGGAAATGCAGTGCAGTAAAATACGATCCACAGTTTCAAAGTCAATACCATTGCATGGGCAATATCTTTGAGAGATAGCAATCTTTTGAAATCTTTTTTTTTTCTTTCCATTCAACCGTGTCTGATTCTAAGAGACTGCCTGAACAAGTCCCTGCAATTTTCTGGGCAAGATTTTGCAGAAGTAGTTTGCCATTGCCTCCTTTCCAAGTGCCTAAGACAGGACTACAACTCACAATCTCCCAGTTTCTAGCCTGATGCTTTAATTATTACACCAAACTGAGTAACAGAATAACAGAGTTGGAAGGGACCTTGGAGGTCTGCTCAGTCAGGAAACCCTATACTATTTCAGACAAATGGTTGTCCAATCTCTTCTTAAAAACTTCCAGTGTTGGAGCATTCACAACTTCTGGAGGCAAGTTGTTCCACTGATTAATTGTTCTAAGTGTCAGGAAATTTCTTCTTAGTTCTAGGTTGCTTCTCTGCTTGATTAGTTTCCATCCATTGCTTCTTGTCCTTCCCTCAGGTGCTTTGGAGAATAGCTTGACTCCCTCTTCTTTGTAGCAACCCCTGAGATACTGGAACACTGGCTCTATTGGATCTGCTGCACGGCACATTTGACAGCCGCACATTTAATCTGGCCTTAGAAAAAACCCCAAATTCTATATTTACTTATATATAAGCTGATGAAATATATAAGGAGCTGAAAAGTATAATTGCAATGTACAATGGGATAGTAGACAACTGCACACAGAGATAATTATAGGTTAGATTTCATCCTATGCAAATATAGCTTTGCTCTATGGGACAGAAATGAATATTGTCTAAAAAGTGTTCCTCGTGAAATACTTATGTGGAGCCTGAGTCATAAAACATTGGATAAATGAAAAATGCTCCAATGTCACGCTCTTACTTTGAGAAGAAAGGAAAAGGTCTTCCTATGAGCACTGATTATTGTGCGTTGCAATAAAATTTTTCTCATCTTGCTGTAGTCAGGGAAGACAAAGGTGGTGTTATAAATATCGCAATCTGGAAAAAAAACACCCCACTTTTAACTAGTGAAACTTCCTACAAACGATAACCCAAGGACATCAGATCTGACCTTGAGATAGCTAGGGAAAGTCACTTCTTCCTGAGAAATAATGCTTGTTAATTCATGGAGAAAGGTGATACCCATTTTATATCTCAACCGATATTTGTATATCAATATTTGTCATGTTTATGCTGACCCTATAGGAGAAAAAATGAACTCCCTAGTGTTACATTCAAAAGTCATTTATTTTACAAAATCCTGGTGATTAAAGGGAAGAAGAAGAATAGCAATAGCAATAGCACTTAGACTTATATACCGCTTCACAGTGCTTTTGCAGCCCTCACTAAGTGGTTTACAGAGTCAGCATATTGCCCCCAACAATCTGGGTCCTCATTTTACTGACCACGGAAGGATGGAAGGCTGAGTCAACTTTGAGCCGGTGAGACTCGAACTGCTGAATTGCTGGCAGCCGGCAGAAGTAGAAGTAGCCTGCAGTACTGCATTCTAACCACTGCGCCACCATGGCTCATTAATGGAAGAGAAGAAAGCTGTTGGATAGATCTGAACCAGGATAGCCAATTCTAAATTTTCTACGGCAGGTCTAAGTTGCACCAGAATTAGAAAATTAATAGAATAAACTGTCTCACTTTGGAATCATTAGTGTGGTGTAGTGGTTAAAGTGTTGGGGCAAGACTCAGGTTACCCAGTTTCAAATCCACTCTCAACTTACTAGGTGACTCCGGGATAGGTAGTCTTTGACTTATGAGTCCAAAATCCCTGTTGCTAAGCAAGGCATTTGTTAAGTGAATCATGCCTCATTTCACGACCTTTTTGCCATAGTTGTTAGGTGAATCTACCATTGCTAAGTGAATCATGTGTTTATTAAGTGAATTTGGCTTCTGCTGTTCTAGCCTGGCGCCAAAGCCAATAAAGACTCCCAGACATGAGGAATGGTATTTTCAGCTTATTTGATTCGAGTACTCCAACAAAAGGGTCTCAGCAGCGAAAGGAGTCAAGACCCTGAACAATACACAAACACAAATTTTATACAGCTATGATTAAGGAAGTCAACACCCTAAAAATCAATCATTGGTACCTTAACACATTTCTTTTGATTGGTTTCTTCTCCTTCTTCATACATTGCATGTTTATGTTAATAAGTTTTCTTATCAAAAGGGTTGTGTGTTTTATTATTATAATAAAGTAGAGGTTACCCAAATTTATATATCTATGTGCCTTAGCAAACATCCTTCTAACGTGTCCTTCTAAACTTATAACTTTCTTGTTGCTAGGCCGTAGTGTCCCACCGTTGTTACTGGTCTTTGCAGCTGCAACTTTCTGCCTCGGCAATTCCTTTCACAAACTTTCCTAATTCCAACCTGAGTCCTTCACCCCCATAGACTTTCTTGTCAGACGGTCCCTAGGAAGATTGCAGATGACAATCCCAGGGCCCCAGGATACTGCAACCATCGTCTGTCATCTTTGAAACGGATTGGGCCTGTGGCAGCCATTTTCTCCGTTCCTCAGCCTGACACACTTTGGGGGGAGGAGGGAGCGAGCTCTGGAATATCAGACCAGAGATCTCAACAACTTACTATCTCGTGGGAACCAAGGTCATCCTAACAGGTGCTGGCCAGAGACTGGAAGAGGTTACCAAGGCCAGAACACCTAATTGGACAGTGTGACCTGTGACAAGGAGGGAGGGAGCTGTCTGTTCTTTAATTACACTGAAAGCGCGGGAAATAGCCAGAGCTGGTATTGCATTTCAAACGTGCCGAAATGATGTACTCAATAAAGCAGTTCTTGGAGAACGCCGAAAGTCTCCAGAGTTGCTGGATTGGTTGGGTCCATTACTCGGAACCTTGACATCGTAATTACATGCTGGTTGCCAAACCCCCAAAGTCTAATCACGTGACTGTGGGGATATTGCAACGGTCATAACTATGAGTACTGGTCGCAAGTAACTTTTTTCAGTGACACTGCAACTTTGAACAATCATTGAGCAAATGGTTGTAAGTTGAGTTCTACCTGTATTAGCCAACTAGAAGAAAGAGGGCACATTAGTATGTTGTCATAAACTCCTGATGGAAAGGCAAGATTTCAAATCATATCTATAAATATATGCAGGTGGGAAACCGTGCTTCTGACTTATCCTATTTCCCTTAAATATCTACTTGCAAATGAAAGCCAGAACAAAAGTCTAATACGCTGGCATTAAGAGATAAAAGATATTTCCATCCATTACAGATCATTTTGTACTAATCAATGCAAGCATTTCAAAAGACTTACAACTGAAAGTTATACAGCCAATTTATTCCATCTCCTTTATCTCTTTATTCTATAGATAATATGCAACCCTGCATATATTTTCGCCATAAATTCACAATGTTACTGTGATGGCCATCCTTGTCAACCCTGAAGCTGACCTGGGTGAAGCTTCAGTGCTGCCACTCTGCAGCAAGGGATAGGGAGGGGGGGATTAGAGATAGTTGGGGTTGTATAGTCAAAATAAAATACTTTCTCTTGGGAACCAAGGACGTTCTCATACCTGGCCGAGAGAAGGAGGAGTGATGTCACCAGACCAGCGGACGCTGCAGTGATTGGGCCATGTGACCGATTGTTTGGGGCTGAGGGAAAAACTTTTACTTTTAATTAGGTGAAAACCAAGGGGGCCTCTCAGAGTTGGTTTTCACCAGATATGTGCCAGTATGATATTTCCAATAAAGCTGTTCTTTGAGGAATTCACCTGCCTCGGAGTTTTTGCTTGCAATGGATTTATTACTTGGAACCCTGACAATCATCTTGGAAGATATGTCTGTATAGAATATGTGACTATCAACCAATATTTATTTATCTATTACTTGATTCCTAGCTTGTGTACAGGTAGTCCTCGAATTATGACCACGACCACAACTGAGACCCAAATTTCCATTGCTAAACAAGACAGATGTTTCTTAGCACTAAATGGTCACTAAACAAATAGTTGTATTGCCTATACAGGTAGTCCTCGACTTACAACAGTTCATTTAGTGACAATCTAAACTTACAATACCACTGACAAAAATGACTTATGACCATTTTTCACATTTACGACCATTGCAGCAGCAACCCCATGTTCATGTGATCAAAATTCAGGCACTTGGCAACTGGCTCATATTTATGATGATTGCAGCATCCCAGGGATATCTGATCACTTTTTGCGACCTTCTGATGAGCAAAATCAATGGGGAAACCAGATTCACTTAACAGCAGTGTTACTAATTTAACAACTGCATTGATTCACTTAACAACTGTGGCAGGAAAGGTCATAAAATGGGCAAAATTCATTTAACAACTGCCTAGCTTAGCAACAGGCATTTTGGGCTCTATTGTGATCATAAGTCGAGCTGTATATCACATCCTTTTGCTAAGAGCTCGGAGAAGTTTAATTTTCTTATTTTTATAACCAAAACGACAATCTTTTGGGGTTATGCTGGACTAAGAGAAGATGGCTGGCTATCATCAAGGTCATACTCCACTCAGTATCAAGGATGCAGCTGTAGAGGTGGTCAACAGCATTAAGTATCTGGGGGTGCAGATAACTAACAATCTGAACTGGTCTCTCCACACATCATCCTTAGTGAAGCATGCAAAGCAATGTCTGCATTTCCTGCGTCGGATGAGGAGAGCACATCTTTCTCCTTCTGTCCTGACCATTTTTTACAGAGGCACGATCAGAGGTGGGTTCCTACCGGTTCTAACCAGTTCTTTAGAACCGTTAGTAAACCGGTGATGACGTCACGGAACCAGTTCTTTCGGTGTGTTCCGTGGGTGCCGCCATCTTGGATTTTGCTTCTGCGCATATTTTTTATTGTTGCGGGGGGGCGCACAAAGCACGTACACGCGCACGGCGCAACCCTGAGCAAATCGGCAGCAAACGGATCCAGAACCTACCCCTGGGCACGATTGAGAGTGTTTTAACAAACTGCATCACTGTTTGGTTTGGTGGCAGCAGTGCCTCAGATAGAAAGTCCATACAGAGAGTAGTAAAGACAGCCAGGAAGATTATAGGAAGCTCGCTTCCTGTTATTCAGGATACTGCTTATAAGTGTTATGTGCTTAGAGCTCAAAGCATTGTTAGAGACCCCACACACCCACTTCATGGTCTGTTTCTGTTGCTCCCCTCTGGGAGGAGGTTTCAAAGTATTTCTAGCAGGACTATTAAAATCTGTAACAGCTTTGTTCCTTATGCCATCCATCTGGTAAACTCGCAGGATTCATTTTTCTTACCATGTACATGTATACATCCAAACTAGACTGTGTTGTTTCTAATATATGTATGTGGGTATATGCATAACTGTCTGTCTATCTATCTATCTATCTATCTATCTATCTATCTATCTATCTATCTATCTATCTATCTATCTATCTATCTATCTATCATCTATTTTTATTTGTTTATTTATTTTGTCATGTTTATGTAGTGTATATTGGAGGTGGGGACCCTTTGACTGCTGCATGCAACAAAATTTCATTTAATGTATGCCGATTAGTGTACATTTAAAGTCACAATAAAGTTATTCCAAGTCTCTATCTTTACATTGCATACTACTTCTCTTCTTAGAAATTCTTTCTTTCATGGAACCACACCTGATATTACGGTACTAACATCCAATGTTATGTTGCAGTGATGGAAAAATAGGAAAGGGTTTGTTGACCTCGGGATATTGTACATACTGATGGAGCATAATCCAAGATAAAAATGCCACTTGGATGTGGAAATGCCTTTGCAGCACCCTCTTTAGTGCATAAAATCAGTATTCAGAAATACCTTGTTATCAAGAGGCACATTATGTTTCCCCACATTTTATTTGCCAGCTACCCTGCTGGGCAATGATCTGCATTATTAAAAATGTTCTCTTCGGCCGAATAAAAACATAAAGTTCAAATGATCTTATTTGTATAGCTAAGTTCCAGTGTGCCCTTTCGTTTTTCTTTTCCAATTGCCCTTGGTATCGATGCTTCCTGTAATCTACTTTGCCGGCAGACCAAAGAAGACTCCTATGATCACAAAAGCAGCCTGGAAAAAAAAGCTGCAAGAATGTATTTTATAATAGATCACTGAAGGAAAGTACAAGAATCTAGAGCAGGAAACATTTGCAGATAGGTAATACCAGGGGTGGGTTCCTCCCGGTTCGGACCGGTTCTCCCAAACCGGTAGCGGCCACTGGTGATGTCACAATGATGTCACCGAACCGGATCGGTCGGTGCCGGTCCGTGGGGGCCACCATCTTTTTTTGAATTTTTTTTTGAATTTTTTTTTTTGAATTTTTTTTCCTTCTGAGCATGCGCAGAAGCAAACTTCTGGCACTGTGCATGCGGTCACCATCTTTTTTTCGGCTTTGTTTTTTATTATTATTATTATTTTGGATTTTTTGTTACTGTGCATGCACGTGCGCGTGAAGCACGTGAAGAAGAGCCGAGGTGGCGCAGTGGTTAGAGTGCAGTACTGCAGGCTACTTCAGCTGACTGTTCAGCAGTTCAGCGGTTCAAATCTCACCGGCTCAAGGTTGACTCAGCCTTCCATCCTTCCGAGGTGGGTAAAATGAGGACCCAGATTGTTGGGGGCAATATGCTGACTCTGTGAACCGCTTAGAGAGTGCTGTAAAGCACTGTAAAGCGGTATATAAGTCTAAGTGCTATTGCTATTGCTATTGCTAAGCGTGCACGCGCCCACAAGGTGCACCCACGCAGCGCGGGAGGGAGCGAACCGGCAGCGAGGTAAGTTGGAACCCACCCCTGGGTAGTACGTAACTCTTTTGTTCTTTAAAAGTGAAGTTCTTCTCTGAACAGCGGCCTGTGTGCTTGCATAGAAATTGTGACATGTTTTCTTTGCCTTTAAACCCACAAACAAATAATACATTCAGAATTGGTTTAGTTTTTCCATTAGGTTCCTTTCAAATTATCCTTCAAAGCAGTTCATCTATGGGTGATCAGGTTACGCTAACCGGCCATTGTAGCTTGTAAAGGAAAAAAAGGAGGCTCTGTAGGTTTTACTCCGCTATTGTAGCTGACTTTAGGGGGGTGGTACTTATCTCTGTTTCTAGGCCATTGAGTCAGTGCTGTCCAAAGATGTTCCCGCGGTCATGTGGCCAGCATGACATCATGCTGCAGCGCAGAGCATATGGCAAAAAATGGAGCACCGTTACCTTCCCACCAAAGTGGTACCTATTTATCTACTTGCAGTTACGTGCTTTCAAACTGCTAGGTTGGCAGGAGGTGAGACAGAATAGCAGAATAGCAGAGTTGGAAGGGACTTCTAGAGTTGGAGTTCTTCTAGTCCAACCCCCTGTTCAAGCAGGAAACCCTATACCATTTCAGACAAATGGTTGTCCAATCTTTTCTTAAAAACATCCAGTGTTGGAGCACCCACAACTTCTGGAGGCAACTGATTATCAGGAAATTTCTCCTTAGAAATTTTGCAACCAAAAATTGCAACCAAACAAGACAAACACAGACTTCAACGGATAATTAGAACTGCAGAAAAAACAATTGCTACCAACCTGCCTTCCACTGAGTATCTGTATACTGCACGAGTCAAAAAGAAGGCTGTGAAAATATCTACAGACCCCTCACATCCTGGACATAAATTGTTTCAACTTCTACCCTCAAAAAGACGCTATAGGGCACTGCACACCAGAACAACTAGACACAAGAACAGTTTTCCCCCGAATGCCATCATTCTGCTTAACAACTAATTCCCACAACACTGTCAAATAATTTACTAAGACTGTATTACTATTATTCTTCTCATCCTTCCTATTACCTATCTCCTCCCACTTATGACTATAACCTTGTTGCTTGTATCCTTACGATTTATATTGTTTTATTTAGTTTCCTAGTATGATTTGATCGCTTATTTACTATCCTATGACTATCGACTTCGGAGATCTTCTAGTCCAACCCCTGTTCAAGCAAGAGACTCTACTGTATATCATTTCAGACAATGGCTGCCCAACCTCTTCCTTAAAATCTCCAGTGGTAGAACACCAACAACATCTGGATGCAAGTCATTACACTGGTTAATTGTTCTCCCTCAATTCTATTCTATTCTTAGTTCTAGGTTGGTTCTCTCCAGAGGTGGGTTCCTCCCAGTTCGGACTGGATCGCCCGAACCGGTAGCGACCCACTGGTGATATCACAGTGATGTCACGGATCCGGTTCGGTCGGTGCCGGTCCGTGGGCGGCGCCATCTTTTTAAAAAAAAATTTATTTTTTTTAATTTTTTTCCGGGTTTTTCTTCTTCTGCGCATGCGCAGAAGCCGAGTTTCATGCACTGCGCATGCATTGCCATCTTGTTTTTGGCTTTTTGGGGGGAATTTTTTTTCTGATTTTTCATCACTGCGCATGCGCACAAAGCGCACGCGCGCCCACACGGCGCGGGAGGAAGCAAACTGGCAGCGAGGTAAGTTAGAACCCACCCCTGGTTCTCTCCTTGATTAGATTCCATCCATTGCTTCTTGTCCTACCTTCAGGTGCTTTGGAGATTGACTCCCTCTTCTCTGTGGCAGCCCCTGAGATATTGGAACACTGCTATCATGTCACCCCTAGTCCTTCTTTTCATTAAACTAGACATACACATTTTCTGAAACCGTTCTTCATATGTTTTAGCCTCCAGTTCTCTGGAGGCAAGTGACAGGAGCTCACTCCATCACACAGTGGTAGAACTTAAATCCATTGTGGCTTGTAAACTATGTTATATCTTAATTCAGAAAAAGTCAAGCCATTTCTGGGCCTGCACCTAACAGCAAAACTATCTGTTTTCTGTGGTGCACTTTTCTTTGGGGGCGGAGGGAATGAAGGGGCAAAATAACTGAAGGTGCTAATCTTAACTCTCCTATTTCACTAAATTCTGGACCATCCATGCAAAAGAGCAGAGCTGAAAAATTTTCCTTGCACCCCAAAAGGCTTCTTTTCCAGTGGACCTTTGGCTGCTCATCTGATATTAACTTGGTGGCCAGAAATAATATTTTGGTATTATTTTAATTGAGGGGAAAGAATTATGTTTGGGAGAGGATGTTGATTTTTTTTGTTGATTTTTTTTACTCTGTAAACTACTCAGAGAATAAAAATCCTGTTACTGAATAATAAATGTTTTCCACTGAAATTTGATGAACATGAACATGTGTTTAATTCAAAAGCTTGCAAGCCTAACAATGCAAACATTAATTGTAAATTAAAATGTAATTATAGCCTAAGCTCTAAATGTTTTGTAATGCCCAACCCTATTGGGGTTGCAGTTCTTAGCATGAATTTAAAAACAAGATATAGCTGTGTGATAATTCTGTATGCCTGCCTGTTTGTCTGCCTATCTATCTACATGCCTACCTGCCTGCCTGCCTGCCTATCTATCTATCTACCTGCCTGCCTGCCTGCCTGCCTGCCTGCCTGCCTGCGTGCGTGCGTG
>QLTV01001145.1:3833967-3854616 GCA_003457575.1 Thermophis baileyi
TGTCTGCCTGGCTGGTTGAAAGTGCTGAAGAAGCTAGTCACAGTTCTCCTGGCCCAAGCCCTCGTCGCCACTGTTAAATAGTGGGTAGAGATGACAGGAGACAGACTTCCAAAGCAGCTCTTTATTTCAGCTCTTGTGTAAGCAACCAGCAAAGAGCAGTCTGACGGCAGGCAGATGTCTGCCTGGCTGGTTGAAAGTGCTGAAGAAGCTAGTCACAGTTCTCCTGGCCCAAGCCCTCGTCGCCACTGTTAAATAGTGGGTAGAGATGACAGGAGACAGACTTCCAAAGCAGCTCTTTATTTCAGCTCTTGTGTAAGCAACCAGCAAAGAGCAGTCTGACAGCTTGCCCTTTTATAGGGAGCTGTCAGACAGACCAGCCAATAGCGTTTGAGCTTTTTCCCGCTCAAACGCTGGACCTGGTTGGAACCATGTAACGCAGTTTAAACAGTTAGAACATAACATGAATAATTGGAAAAATATTCAGAAAATGGCAGAGAAATTGTTAAAGAGAAGAATAATCTAGACAAGATTAAAATTATGACATATGGTATTTAAAACCACAGTCAATAAAAAGGCAATAAAACTCTGTGAAGTCTTATAAAATCAGTTTATTACAGAGAACAAGAAGTATCCATATTATTGAACTCCATCCTTATTTGTGAAATAAAATTAACTGATAACAAACAAAACAAAAACAGCAGTGGGAATTTCTCCTTAAGATTCCATTCTTGACTAATTAGGAAGAAAGTTTTAAAGAAATCAATAATCACAGAAGCCCTGCAATTAATTTTTGTTTGGAAATTTGGGAATTGTCCAGGCACCAGAAGAGTCTGGGTCACTTTTAATAGTATTTCCTTAAAAATAATTATTATACAATCATGGTGCTACCCTTTACATGAAAATAATTTACTGTTATCCTAAACTGAGGCATGAAATGCTTAGCAA
This sequence comes from Thermophis baileyi, assembly GCA_003457575.1. Lineage (NCBI taxonomy): Eukaryota > Metazoa > Chordata > Lepidosauria > Squamata > Dipsadidae > Thermophis > Thermophis baileyi. The sequence continues at coordinate 3,834,913 of QLTV01001145.1, forward strand.
TTAATATATGATGTTCTTTCTCTTTCTTTTTTCACTTAGGAGATTACCTGGGGAGTGATGCTTATTTCCATGCATGTCCTGGAGCAGGGGTGTCAAACTGGCGGCCCACAGGCCGGATGCGTCACGCAGCCATGCCCACCCCAACTCCCTGAAGGGAAAAAACATCACGAAACGTCACATGACGGCAACATGATACTGCAAGTTTGACACCCGTGTCCTGGAGGCTTCATTGGCAGATACCAAAATTCCCCTCCATTTTATTTTTCTAAATAGTCTTTTTAATTAGCAAGCAAGAGACAAAGAGATTGGCCAATTTGTAATTTTGGAGAATAGCAAGGATTATGAAAATGGCTGTCAAATGATGGATATGTCATAAAGAACCTCTGTGTTAAACAAAAATTTTCAAGGAAGTTGCTCTCTCAGCTCCCCTCTAGACATTCAGACCCTCAATAACTGAGTGATATGTACCAAATCTTTCGGTATTTGCTGAGCAATTGGCTACACTTTCCAAAAAAGTCAGTGGGCTGCAAGGGGCTCTATCATTCTTATTTTATAGGATTGCATCTGAGGTCTGTGCAAAGGCCAGAAGTATTCCTGAAAACAAATTTGCAGATAACACTAAGCTGGCAGGAATAGCCAACACCCCAGAAGACAAACTCAGGATCCCAAAAGATCTTGACAGACATGAACAATGGGCCCTATCCAACAAAATGAAATTCAATGTGGAGAAAAGCAAAGTTTTACACCTGGGTAGGAAAAACCAAAGGTACAAGTACAGATTTGGCTCAAAAATATTAACTGTGAGAAAGACCTAGAGGACAATTAACCAATGGAACACCTTGCCATCAGTCATGGTGGATGGGTTTTAAGAAGAGATTGGTCAGTCACTTGTCTGAAATGGTGTAGGATCTCCTGCTTGAGCAGGGGGCTGCACTAGACGACCTCCAAGGTCCCTTCCAGCTCTATTCTGATACTTAAACAAATTTAAGTTTGAGGTTGAGAGAGGGGTCTTGCAAGCAATGTTCCCTCTAAGCTGCGTGGCTGCGCGGCCGCGCACGTGACAAGAAAATGCCGCGCAGCAGTTTCCAACTGCCGCGCAGTGATTTTTAATGTCTGCGCACACTGAAAAAAAATTAGAGAGAACATTGCTTGCAAGTACTAGCTCCCCATGTAGTTCTAGCTAAATGTTTGGAGAATAATCAGGTCTTTAGGACCTTGTAGAGACAGAAAAGACTCAGGGCCATCTGAACTTTGGGAGGAATGGGTGCTCCATAGGGCAGGTCCAGTGTGAGAGAATGCATGATGCTTGGGTCATATTAGATGGCACTGTTTTAGGGAAAGAACCCAAAATTTAGCAGAGGCACATGGAGACAGGAGGTCCTGCAAGTAACCTGGCCCTATTACACTCAGATCCAGTAGAACCAAGTTATAAGTAAGCATGCGTAAGTTTACTAACTTATTGTACATTATTGTGTTCTGAAAAATGGTGGATATAGACTTTGCTCAAAGAATGATCACGGAGCAGAAGATGGGCTGCATGGAGAGGAAGGCTGAATAAAGTAATGAGTTTGGCTACAGCTAGCTGTATTCCCTTTCTGATACACCTTTTTTCTCTCTTTCTAAAAACCTATTCTTTACCAAGATTGCAAGGAAGGTAATGCTACCAAATCTGGGCTGTCAAATCTGGAGGGCCATGATATCAAACCAAGTAGACATGGAAAAACTCCATTTTTTTCCCTAGCATCTTGTGGTCATCCAGATATTTGCGGCCCAGATGAAGAAGAGAAGCGATGGAGAGCTTTTGCCAGAGTCTTCAACTCTCCCTTTGCATAAAGGAGATTATTGTAGATTTTAGATTGCAGATGATTGCATGCAGAAGAAAAACAGCGTAAATCATCCATCTGAATTCCCAGGGCTTCCAAGTTCCCATCCCTGCTCTTTTAGAATGGCTGTCTAAAGGGGGCTTAGAGAAAGAGCAATCAGAAGATTGAGTAGGAGCCTTAAATTGTCTATGACTGGATGTCTACCATGGGGAGATGTGTTTCATTTCTGTTTTAATTATAGTAATTTCCCAACATACGTCTATACTATGTTTTAGCAGGTGAAACCTTTCTGTAAATCTCTACTTTAGTTTCTTTCTCTCTTTTTCTTTGGAAAAAAGATATCAGCCATAACTGACTGTTGTAATTATCATCTGGAAAGTGATGAGTACTTGAACAAAGTACAGGCCAAGAATCTTTCAGACATTACGGGGGGGGGGGAATCTTTTTTCAGTAATGTGGAATCATAGAATTAGGAGATGCTATTTAGTTGACTGAGCCTAACCCTCTGCTTACGCTGCAGGAATCCAAATTAAACCATTCTTAACCTTGACTGTCCAGTCTCTGCATCAACACATTTATCTCATCTTCTTGAGGAATGTCTTCTGTTTCCCCTTATACGTATCAAATTATCTCCTAGGACAGGGGTCCCCAAACTTGGCAACTTTAAGACTTGTGGACTTCAACTCCCATAATTCTCTGGCTGGAGAATTCTGGGAGTTGAAGTCCATAAGTCTTAAAGTTGCCAAGTTTGAAGACCTCTGTCCTAGGATAAAGTGCTTCATATGCCACTATAAGCATCTTGGAGAAAGTGTGGGAAATGTTTACCCCTTTTTAAAAACTTTCATTTGTATTTATCAAAACATCAAAAACATTGAAACTCTGGCACTCCATGATAGGTCATGAGCAAGGTGAATAAAAAAAATGAAGATTTAAGATACATAACATTTCCGGTAGTCTTTCCTTTATTCTCCCTGTCAAATAATTATGTGTTTAATCACTACAATAACCTTGGCTTTATGATCACCTTGGGTCCATAAACTTAAACGATGGTAATTTCATCTTCCTCTCCCTTTCCTATAGCCTGGGTGACATTAAGCTTTGGATAGATAAGTGAGGAGGGACAATGAGAAGATACGATAAAGGATTTTGCAGCGGGGGGGTGGGGAGAGGATTTTTGCCAGAAGCAATGTTCCATTCCCCCAAGACTTTGCATGAATCAAATGCAACTATTCGCTGGGGGGGAGGGGAATCTATTAGCATCTTGTATCTAAACTTTGTAAGAAATCATATCTGAAAAAAGTGCAGGACAGTAAACGGCAGTCCATTTCTATTTTAAAATCTGTGTCAAGGAAATAATCCTGTCAAACAACAAAAGCAGTTTTTTTTTTTTGTTTCAGAACATGCTTCAAAGATTTATCGAAACAATTACAGAAAGATGTGGAGAAAGCCTTTGTTTGTTATCAGATATGGAAAATGTAAGCTGTTATTGTTTTAGTTACAATTCTTTTAATCAGCAGGTAGAAGCAATTAGCAAATTCCCCTGCCATTGCAGACAATGAAATAGTCATTAAGAGAATAACATCACTATGAAAGTCACTGCTGTGGTTATCAACGGGTTTCTTGACCCAGTTCAAAGTCCTGGTGGTGATCTATAGAACCTGATCTGGTGTAATGTTAGGTTCCATCAGCCACTACCTGTAGGAAAAGAGCAGGCAGCGCTGGGAGGGGGGAGTTAAACATGTCATTAGCTTAGAGTCCTTACGTTGCCACAAATGATCCAAATCCAACCCCTCTTGAATTCTGTTGACTCTTATCTGGTGCCCATTTAGTACTGAATTTTTGTCAACTAGAGTCTTGTGTATAGGCTTGAATATATTTAAGATATGATCCCGATCCTTTATGCCTGATACTGCCTTGATAAGACTGAAGCTGCTTATCCAGTATGAAAATTGTATGGATCTTTTAAAATGGCCTGCTTAGAGACCCTCTAAGTCAGTGAGGGAACCTGGAGCAGATGGCAGACCATGCCTTTTGTAGCCTCTGTACCTTGGAACTCCTTCCTTCTAGATCAGGGGTCCCCAAACTTGGCAACTTTAAGACTTGTGGACTTCAACTCCCAGAATTCTCCAGCCAGCTATGCAGAAACTGGGACACTATGAATTCTAATCCTGCCTTGGGTGACCTTGGGCCAGTTATTTTCTCTTGGCCCTAGGAAGGATGCAATGGCAAACCACTTCTGAAAAAAACACTATGTGATTGCTAAGAATCAACACCAACTTGATGGCACTTTATATAATTCAAGTAGAGACAAGCATAAAACAGTCAGTCCCATGGAAATGGATCTCTTATCAAATTTTATCAGACTTTCAATAACTTCCACCTCACCAGCAACCTCACCAACTGTCCTTGAAGATCACTCAGAAGCTCTTGCTAGTGTAAATACAACAGCAGTTCTAGGTGTATCACTATATGCCCATGTAGTATTTCTGCTCTGTGAACTGCACTGGCCACCAATAACTTTCATGGTTCAATTCAAGGTGCTGGGTATCAATTAGAAAACCCTTTGAGGGATTGTCTGTCTTTCATAGTAGCTGCCTGTTCTTTTTTAGATGAACTCATAAGGCCAGTCATAATTCCCAGTCCTTATGAGCTGTCTGGTCTATGTGAAGGTGGCTTTCTCTGGATGTTTCTTTTTGTATTGTGTGTATTGCATTGTTTTAAATTTCATATATTGCACATTGTCTTGACTTGCAAGAGAATATATATAGAAAGATCCAGGTAATTACATGAGATGTTCTAGAACAGGGGTGTCAAACTCGCGTCCTCACGACGTTGTCATGTGACATATCACAACTTCCCCCCCCCTTCGCTAAACCGGGCATGGGTGTGGCCAGAGCATGACGCATCCGGCCCCTGTTCTAGAATATCTAATTTACTTTTAATAATATTAGAAATCAGGAGCTACCAGAATTGGTACACTGTTATGACTAACTAGAGTAGCCATCCCATCCTGGGTACCATCCTAATGTATGTAATGAAAGAGTGGGGAACTTATATAATTTGTGGAGTTCAAAAGATAAATGTTTAGGGGGAAAAAAGTAGAATTTAGAAGGAAATGAGTGTGAATTTGGTGGCCAAGGGATGCTGGGAAATATGGGGGTTCGGGGTGGCAGAAGATATGGTGGGTGAGGAAGGAAAGAATTAAATATCATGTAAAATAAAGATTAGCTGGTAGAGTACAATTCTGCAATATATTATTGTAGGTCTAAGGTATAACTTTGGATTTTTTAGATCCTCTAGATGGCAGGCATGCTCCATTAAAGCACCTATATATCTATAGACAAGTACCTAAGAGATGCAAAAGCTAATTAGGTCATGTGCTTTGAATTCTTTTCAGTGTGCCAGGAGTGGAGTAAAGGGACAGTGAATATTGACTGGTTCAGTGACCTTGTCCACCTCCAGATTTAATGGCCACTGCTGTCCCTGGATTCTTCACGCCCACACAGGATCATTATACCAAACTTTTATTTTATTTCATCTTGTTTAAAGAAACGGTAATAATGCTGCCTCTGGCCTCTTGCAGTTTTGCTGTCTTTCTTTTGTTCCAAAACAGTGATGGGGCTTTCTTTAATTTGCATTTAAAAATACTTTGTTTTTCCACTGCACATGCTGCAGTTGACAAAAACCTTGTGCAATTCCACTAAAAATGAGTATTCTGGTTTTTTTGAGCTATGTTCTGCTGGTAAGTTGGGGCCCCTTTTGGCAGTCCACCCTTATCTTTCTCAGTGTCCAAAGACAGCGGAGGAGACACAACCATGAATATTTTTGTATTTATTAATATTGCTTTTTAACTAAGAACAAAAAAAAGAGAAAAAAAGGAACAAGACACAAATAGTGAATAGAGATACATACATAGTCAATGAGAAGAGGAAAAAAAGAGCTTTTAAAAAAGTGAAAGAAATATGACAAAGGAATAAAAACATAATAAATGTTTTTATTATGTTTTCTTTTCATAGTTTTTTATATTGTTGTGAGCTGCCCAGAGTCCCTTGGGAGTTGGGCGGCATACAAATTTAATAAATAATAATAATAATAATAATAATAATAATAATAATAATAATAATAATAATAATAATAATAATAATAATAATAATAATAATAATAACAACAACAACAACAACAACAACAACAACAACAACATGAATACACATCAATATAACAATAAACAATAACAATTCTATATATATACTTGTCTATTGCAAATATTAATCAAGTATGTATATATTTCTAATACATTTATGTAACTAAATATCACACCAAATTTAATTTCTTTGAAAAAGCAGAGAAGACTCCCCCTTACACACACACACACACACACACACACACACACACACACACACACACACACACACACACACACACGAGATAGTTTTCTGCCAAATGGTTCTAAGGAGCATAAAGAAAAGAATTGAAGATTACAAAAGGAGATGGAGACAAATGTTTTCCCATCAAGATACTCTCTTGCAGCCATTTTCAAACTTGGCAGAGATCTGCTGGTTCACTTGTTTCATCATATTACACAGAATGTGCAGAAAATGTCTCATCCACCTGCTTCACCATGCAAACTCCCATCCAAGTAATGCCCAAGTTGGTGCATGTTCAAGACTAGAATCTGTTTATTATGCTTCACTGTTTCTTTCAAAGAAGATAACGCCATTTCTAATACTACTCCAAATTTACTTCCCTGAATGGTAAGACATTCCCTAGATGCAGCAATCCAATTTGGGGAGAGGAGAAGAAGAATATTTAGAGATACATGGCTTCATGTAAGATACAGAATGTACATCTTCTTCCTCCTCCTCCTCCTCCTCCTCCTCCTCCTCCTCCTCCTCCTCCTCCTCCTCCTCCTCCTCCTCCTCCTCCACAAAAAACCCAACACAGTTCTAGGCTGCATTAACAGAGGGATAAAATCAAGATCACGTGAAGTGTCAATACCACTTTATAATGCCTTGGTAAGATCACACTTGGAATACTGCATCCAGTTTTGTCACCACAATATAAAAAAAGGTGTCAAGACTTTGGAAAGCGAGCAGAGAAGAGCAACAAAAATGATTAGCGGACTGTAGGCTATAACAAATGAAGAATGGTTGCAGGAATTGGGTATGTCTAGTTTAATGAAAAGAAGGTCTGGGGGTGACATGATATCAGTGTCCCAATATCTAAGGGGCTGCCACAAAGAAGAGAGGGTCAACCTATTACCCTGAAGGCAGAACAAGCAGCAACAGATGGAAACTAATCAAGGAGAGAACCAACCTGGAAATAAAGACCCTCAAAGGTGCTTTTTCAAAAGGCAACTGGACTATGTTTTTTTCCTTGAGGAAGACATTTTGCTTCTCATCCAAGAAGCTCCTTCGGTTCTGACTGGATGGGTGGTGGGGGTAGAAGGATTCATTCTGATTGGTCCTTCCACCAACACCCCCATCCAGTCAGAACTGAAGTAGCTTCTTGGATGAGAAGTGAAATATCTTCCTCAAGGATAAAGCACAGTCCAGTTGCCTTTTGAAAAAGCACCTTTGAGACAACCATGACCTGCATGACTGAAAATCTCCATAGACATCTAGAATTAAGGAGAAATTTCCTGACAGTGAAAACAATCAATCAGGGGAACGGCTTGCATTCAGAGGTTGAGGGTGCTCCATCACTAGAGGTTTTTAAGATTGGACAGCCATTTTTCTGAAATGGCATAGGGTCTTCTGTTTGAGCAGGGAGATGGACTAGAAGATCTCCAAGGTCCCTTCCAACTCTGTTATTCTGTTCTTCTTCTTCTTCCTCCTCCTCCTCCTCCTCCTCCTCCTCCTCCTCCTCCAATAGAATACTGAGAGTGTTCTGAATCTGGATCATGAACAGAGCAAGAATCTAATCCTTATTCCAGCTGCCTTTTCAGAAAAATAAACTATATACCTGCAGCTGTATTAACAAACCAACAGGTAGGTAGACTCTATGGGAAGAATTAAATTAATCTCATCTTGCTGCAGTGATTGCGTCCAGATTGTTCTGCTGCAATTAAACAACTAAAAGTAGGATGGCCCGCATTTTAGATTGGCCCTGAATGTATATATTATACAAATACGTTAAATATATATTTATGCAGCACAACTTCAGAATTTCCAGCTGTAAAATCATTGCTTCTGACCTCTATTCTTTCTCCCAGTGGAAAATTTGAGATGGTCCATGAAGCCAGGGAGCCTTGATATCATATGCTATAAAACCTAGCATGAAGAAAATATTTACAGGGAAAAGAATTACATTTGACATCTGTTCCAGTTGACACCTCTACAGCTTCTATTTTCTTTTGTCTCCAATTCACCTTCCTTTCTTGGTTTGTAAGTGACAGCTATTGCATCCTTTTGGTTAGCAGCTGTGTTTTTCCTTGTGCGCTTAGAAGCAGCAATTAGGAGAGAGAAAAACAGTCAGCATCCCCCTCCCACACACTCTACAGAGGTTAGGTGGATGTTCTGGGAGCTTTTTAGCAACAAGGACACTTCTTCCACTTTACCAGAATGCTTTTCGGGAAGAAAGCAACGCAACTTTGGGAAGCAATATAAAATTTAACCTGCCAAACTTAAAGGCTAAATGCAATGTATCAACAGTGACCTCCACTTTAAATAACTGTATGGGAGTGAAAGGATCTTCCTGTTAGAACAAGGACACCATCTATATTTTATGTCATTTGATCATAAATGGATGCCCGGAGGGACAATATTTTCTTTCAGTTGCTTTTCATTTTTGATTTATCATACATGAACTGAGATTGAGTTTGTAGAACCCTCCATCATATATAAACTTTCTGCTGTGACCTTGCTACTCTGTCATTATGAGGTACTATATATTGCCGATGGATAGATGGATAGATGGATGGATGGATGGTTCGATCATTCTGTCAACAGCCATGAGCAAAATGGGTTTCTGAAGAAGCAAATTTTAGAGTACCCGTAGAACTTTGAAGATTGCAATCATTTAAACTTTAAAGCTCATAAGAACCCATCTCTTTCCTCTCAAAAACAATGTAGTCAGAACTTCACACATTTGCTAAGTAAAAGAAGGGGAGCGGTAAGGGAGATGGTAACAGCTTGCCAAAACCTGGAACTAAAATCTTTTAGGACAGAGGCAACATTACAATACTTTTTTTTTTTCAAGTTCCACTGATGCAAAATCATCATTTTTGGTGGCACAGAAATACTAGCCTGCAACAAGCTTCCTCTCCCTGCTTTGCACAATCCCATTCCTTGTGGCTGAATTTGCACAATTAGGCTAAAAAGCATGTGGTGGGAACACAGCTACTATCAACGTATTCTAAGAGTAAGGTCACCATAATATGATTTATAGGTTTGGGCATAGCATGTTATGGGAGCACATTTATTAACTCTGATTTAAGGTGTAGCATGATCTGTAGGGCTATCATATCTGGGCTGGAAAAATCTACATGTCAGATTATAATAAAAAGATAGAGAAATGGCTAACTTTTGATGCCATCTGGAGTTTTGCAAACTCAATATTTTGGTCCTAACGTAGGTTTCCCCCTAAGCCCTGAAAAAAAGGAAAAGAAAAAGACAAATCCATCTAATCAAATCTGAAATTATATTCTATATTTCTGAAATTACACCATTGTTCACATTAAAGCTTTTCTGTCTTGGCTTCAATGACTTTTCCCTTTTTGCCATTAATGGGATTGAACTGCACATAGATGAGTTCAGGACTGCACAGCTTCTGTTGGCTGAAGAGTAGAGGTGGACAAAATTCATCAATCTGAGAAGGGGATGTTTCAAACAACTCTGGAAAGTGCAAATTCCCTCCAGACCAGGCTGAACTTCCTCTAAAATATGCCATTCTGGGAAGGCAGATCAGTGCTTTTAAGAAGTAAATCGCAGAATGGGAAGTGATTTGAGATAGTCCAGGGATGGTCTGTGCCCACAACAGATCTGATATGTATGGAATATGTCAGACCACGGTCAGTTCAGAAGAATTACTTCCAGAAACCAGTGAACTGCCTCCTCCTCCTCCAGAACAGCATGGTCGGGGGGCGATTTCAGCATAGTCCTTTCAGCAGAGATGAAAACATTATGTTTTTGAGTTCTCCAGAATAGTCCATTTGGGGACTACCAAAATTTGCAGATCCCTATTTGAGGAACACACCAGTTTTGTGCTGATTTGAAGATATAGATTCAGGTGGAACTCAGATGGTCTTACGCACTTGGAAAGGTAAAAAAGTGGGATTGTAGGCTTATACCTAACGAGGTAAAATGTTTGGGTCAGTCTTGGACACTGTGGATTTGCAGTGCTCTTTTAAAAAAAATGGCACATCCAGAATTTTGTTTCTATCTCTGAAGGAAATCAGGACAGTGAGAACATTCCAGGATCTAGTAATTAGTCTATGTTTAAGGAACAGTTGCCCAAATGTGTTATTCACCTAAAAAACATTTCTCATATATAGAAAACTCATTATAAACTTGGCCCCCCCTTTATTCCAATACAGTCTAAATTGGCCTCTTTCAATGTCTTGTGGGAAAACATGTGCTCAGTATAAACGGCAAATCTCTTTCTTAGCCAAGCAGGACTAAAAAGGTTTCTGAGATTAGCAATATAAACAGTTGAAGGAAGAAGCAAGAGAGAGGCGGAGAAGCAGAACATGTTTTTCCATTGCTAATATATTTTACTTTTTATCTTACATTTATTTTTGTAGCTTGTTTTCTTGGCCAGAAGTCCTTAGAAACGGCTTGCAATAAAAACAAAGCAACCCACCACAAATACATCTTGAAATGTCTTTAAAAGCTGTACAAATTCACAAATGCAAATCTACATATTGATGGCATATAGAAAATAATCCAAAGCAACAATGGAAAATAAAGTTATTTTGAAAATGCAGCAGAGTAGGGCTAGCAAATCTCCTTACTGAAGCAACTATGTTGAATGTGATCATTATTTTGAAAGAATTCTTTTCATTATTTAAAAAAAATGGCATTCTTCTGTTTTTCTTTCATTGTTACTCATTATTCCAGTATCTAAATAAGTAATCAGTTGGGATTAATGATCAACTGGAGACTGTTACCTAAAAGGTGATATGCTTGTTATTTTGTTAAGACCTTTGCTTATAACATAATCATGTATTCTACATAACAGAAGAAAGTTAAAAGGCAGAATTAGCAAGTGACAATGAATTGGGCAACCTTGGTGAGATTTGGAAACTAAATATGGTTAGTCCAGATTAGAATTTGGTTAGGAGACTACTAAAGAACTCTCTGGCTATAGTCTAGTCTGGGAAGGTAAAATTTCATCCTGCAAGAATTGAAAACCACTTTTATATATTTGCCAGGATAACTGCATAGATGTTTCATTGTGGTCTCCAGGAATTGAACTCAAAGAAGATGTTAAGATTGAGGAAATATATGACTGGTGAAGCCACTTTCATTTTTTATTTATCGTGATTTTTTTTAATAAGATCTGTCCTGGAACAGCTTGCCTTTAGAAGTTGTGGGAGTTTCATCACTGGAAGCTTTCAAGAAGAGACTGGACTGCCATCTGTCAGAAATGGTGTAGGGTCTCCTGCTTGGATTGGACAAGATGACCTACAAGGTCCCTTCCAACTCTGTTAATCTGTTAATCTGTTAATTTTTCTATTCCACAGATAGTTGCAAATCTCTAGAGAAATAGTTAGAATGCAAACATTTTGAATTCAAAACATTTTAGGATCAAAATGTTGCTTTCAAGCTCCAAGTGGTTCCTTCACATTCTAAATATATTGCTTTTGAAGTTAGAGGTCCCAAAGATGTCCTAACCATTCAGGAAGTGATATAAGCTTGAAATGGGACAGCTTCAAGTTTGATTTTTTTTTCCCCAGAATAGTCATAATGGAATCAGAACTCCACTGATAAGGTTGAAACAACATGGGTAGAAATGGTGAATGAACTCGAAACATTTTGAATTCAAAAGATTTTATGCATCCTTTTTAATAGAGATCTTCAGAGATTTTTTGGATTCAATATAGCAGGGGTGTCAAACTGGCGGCCTGTGGGCTGGATACGTCAGGCACGGGCCAAGCCCACCCCAGCTCCATGAATGGGAAAAACTTTGTGAAACGTCATGTGATGGCAACGTGATGCGGCGAGTTTGACATCCGTGCAATAGAGGCTACATCCTACATGTGTGGGACCAAATTATTTTCCCTATTTTTTGAATTTGGAGAGGGGGAGGTGTGAACCTTCAAATAAGTTCACAAGTATAATTTGTGTGTTTTCCACCACTGAATCGTAAGAGCATGCTTCTATGGCTACCATCTTGTCCTATTATTATTATTATTATTATTATTATTATTATTATTATTATTATTATTAAAATATACGATGTTCCGAGTAGCGCAGTCTTTTGCAGTTCCGCTGGTGTTATTGCAGGAAGCTGCAATTTCTTGATGTGTTGTTGTTGTTGTTATTATTATTATTACTATTACTATTATTATTATTCAGAGCATTTGTAGTTTTGCACCTAATTGCTCCACCTTTGCCTTCATTGCTACTTGTCTATAAAATATTCCTCACAGTTTGTTGCTTTTAAATGAGTTCTACACAACTTTTTTTTTTTTCAAGAAGGAGAAAAAGGCTGCAGTGGAAAGGGCAATGATTTGAAATAGACAGCACCTGCTGAGATTTTTCTATTTGAGAAATGGAGATTGGCATTGCTGTGTGCACGGCTCTGAAATGAGAAGAAGCAAGAATAGTGCCGAATGGGTCCCATCAGTCACCGGGAATGTTTTTTTTTTTTTTTTTGCTCTCTTTTTCTGCTGCCTGCTCACCTCATAACTGAAAAGGGTTCTTAACCTGTGGCAGAATGAATTTTTCAAAGCCAATTCAATCAATCAGATCTTCATGTCCACAAGGGACATCTGTTCTAGATAGCCTCAATTCAGCCAACCTGTTACATCTCTATATTTATCTTTCATATGTGCTTTGGCTAAAAAAAAGGGGGGGGTTGGAGAAATTAACACAGAGAGAGACACTTACTAAATTCAGTTAAGAGAACTGAATGAGAAAATATACATTTTACTTCTGTCTTGCAGAAATTGTAGCTCACTAGCTAAGTAGGTCTGATATTTATTCATTTCTTCCTTATTTGTCTGGGGAAAAATATATCTCCAGTATCAGTATCTTTTGAATGATGAGATATCTGATGTCACTTGTCCCAATCCTGCGATCTCATCCTCATATATTTTAAGGAGTTGGGTCACCTTCTTTCTAATTCTGTTCCATATTATTGGAAACTGCTGCACAGATGGTCTTTTGTTTTGAATGACTATGACTTTCTACCCTTAGCAGATGATCTGTTTTCTAAATTATAGTAACTCTTGTCGCACCCCACCTTCTGACTCTTGGGATCAAGCCACTTGCTAGATGTAGTCCTCAACTTGCAACCATGATTGAGCCCCACATTTCTGTTGCTAAGCAAGGCTGTTGTAAAGAGCCGAGGTGGCGCAGTGGTTAGAGTGCAGTACTGCAGGCTGCTTCAGCTGACTGCTAGCTGCAGTTCGGCGGTTCAAATCTCACCGGCTCAAGGTTGACTCAGCCTTCCATCCTTCCGAGGTGGGTAAAATGAGGACCCAGATTGTTGGGGGCAATATGCTAACTCTGTAAACCGCTTAGAGAGGGCTGTAAAAAGCACTATGAAGCGGTATATAAGTCTAACTGCTATTGCTATTGCTATTGTTAAGTGAGTTTTGAACCACTTTACCTTTTTTGCGAAAACTGACCGGCCAAGAGAATGACTTAAAAAAGAACACTTTACTGGATATAGAAAAGGTGTTAAAATTTAGAAAGGAAATACAAATACAAATGACAAACAAGAAACCTGGATAATTTTTTTCCTACTGGATTTACAAAAGAGTCTTGGTAAAGCCTTGAAGAGCTTTGATGGGACAAAGAAGACATGAACAGAAATCAAATTCTAAGACAATATTTGAACAAGCTCCCAAAGGTGCTTTTTCAAGAGGCAACAGGACTTTCTGGTTTTTCTTTGAAGATGTTTCACTTCTCCTCCAAGAAGCTTTTTCAGCTCTGACTGGATGGAGGGGAATGGAAGGATTATGAATTATGAAGAAGCTTCTTGGAGGAGAATCAAAACATCTTCAAAGAAAAACCAGAAGGTCCAGTTGCCTCTTGAAAAAGCACCTTTGGGACAACCATGACCTGGATGACTGAGAATCTCCATAGACATTTGAACAAATTAAAGATTAAGAAGTTGTTAAGCAAATAACTGCATTTGTTAAATGAATCATGCGATTGTTAAGTGAATTTGGCTTCCCCCATTGACTTTGCTTGTCAGAAGCTGGCTCGGAAGGTTACAAATGGAGATCACATGATGCTGGGACTGTACAATTGTCTTAAATTAAAGAGCTGTGGTGGTGCAGTGGTTAGATTGCAGTATTGCAGGCTAAATCTGCCAACTGCCAGCAGTTCAATCCTCACCAGCTCAAGGTTGACTCAGCGGTCTATTACTGATACTTCCATCCTTCTGCTAGCTCCCTTCCCCGCTGCACCAACATGCCTGCCTGCCTTCCACATGGCCTTCTGCTTGCCTGCCTTTGCAAGCTGGCCATGGGGATGCCGGGAAGGCCGCGTGGAAGGCAGGGAAGCATGGCAGGGCTGCGGGCCGTGGGGAAGAGAGTAGGGGAGGCAGGTTGGGACAGTGGGGGCGTAGGGGCAGCTAGCTAGGCCACAACTTGCAGGCTTACCTGGCAGATCATGGGCGCAGTGCTTCAGGCAGGCAAGCTGCAGAGTAGAGACTGGGCAGGGCGGGGTGAGCGACCAGCGACCCGGGGACCGGTTTGGGGGCGTGGCCAGCTAGCCATCGCTACCAGTTCGGCGACCCAGGCTAAATGTCCGCTAACGGTTCTCCTGAGCCAGTCCAAACCGGTAGGATTTCACCCCTGATCTAGTCCAACCCCCTACCCAATCTCTTTTTGAAAGCCTCCAGTGATGAAGCTCCCTCAACTTCCGAAAGCAAGGTGTTCCATTGGTTGATTGTTCTCACTGTCAGAAAATTTCCCCTTATTTCCCCTTATTTCTAGGTTGAATTTCTCCTTGGTCAGTTTCCATTATTCCTTGTCTGTCCTTCTGGTGCCTTGGAAAATAGCTTGACCCCTTCCTCTCTTTGGCAGCCCCTCAAATATTGGAACACTGCTATCATATCTCCCCTGGTCCTTCTCTTTCTGGAGCTGATCTCTTTCTGTATGCATTGTTTAGAATTTATCTCTGCCCTCTCTCAGGCACTGTAGCAAATTCTACAATTCTGCCCCAAAACACCCAGTTGCAAAATTGCTGCCATACTCTTTATTTCACCTCTACAATTTACTGCGGTTTTTAAATGGAACAGAAAAATGTTAGGATGCCAGAAGAAATGGCAGATTTTAGTGTTTGTTTACATTGAAATTCCATTGCATAGATTCACCCCCTCCTCAAGCATTTTTATTTTTTGCAATCCGCCAGAAAAAGGCATATAAATACATGTACTAAAAAGACATAGGGAGGGGATGAGTGCTAGCGATATATTTCTTTTTTATATGATGTTGAAAAAGGGATTTTTATTACTCCACTGAGCTCCAGTAGTAGTAACTCGAAGGGCGAAACCCTGATTAGAAGGTCTTCTTTGCACACAATGAATCAGCTAGAGCAGGGGTGTCAAACTCAAGGCCCGGGGGCTACATCCAGCCTGCTGGGTGCTTAGATCTGGCCTGCGGGCTGCCCTGGAAATAGCAAAGGACTGGCCCACGGGGCCTCTGCCAGCGAAAATGGAGCTCGGGACGGCTGCGTGCGGTCCTCCTGAGCTCCGTTTTCGCTGGCAGAGGGTTGCAGGAGGCCGTCGTAGCCAAAAATGGAGCTCGGGAGCCCGTTTTCACTGGCAGAGTGCTCAGGCCACCACAGGTGCCCCCGACACAAGTGACGTTAAGCTGACCACGCCCACTCCCCCCCTCCCCCGAGGTCAAACACAACTCTGATGCAGCCCTCAATGAAATCAAGTTTGACATGCCTGAGCTAGAGGAAAAGCTGGTGAGCATTAATGAGCTTTTAGGGATTGCCAGAAGTGAAGATGATCATGGCCAGATGCACAGAGCTTTTAAGGGACCGTGGGGCGAAAACACCAGGATGGAAGCACTGACGGAGGTAAAGCCATTGTTAAACAAATGCTTGTCAGTGGTTGTCAGCAATTCAGTAGGGTGAAAAATGCTTTTCACTAAAGAAATTAAAACATATGCTGCAGCTGGTAGACACAGTTGCTTCAGTCTTGCATATGCTTAGAGAGGATTCACACACACACACACACACACACACACACACACACACACACACACTAAGTGCAATTAGGCCTTCAGAAGATAATTTGCATCTTACAAAGGACTTGCAACATGGGATGAATTGTGGGGGCCTGGTAGCATTTTGGGGGGGTCTACAACAACTCGCCGTGGCCAACTGGCCAGGGCCAACTCGCCGTGGTCAACATGCCATGGGACAAGAATTAGACTAATATTGAAGAAATAGTGGAATAGAATCATTAAAGAAAGGATGTCAAAGGAGGGACAAAATGAAATATGAATGAAAATAAAATAAAATAATGTTTTCATTATTTTAAATAATTAAATTGAATTGTCAAATTCTCCTGAAGCGAGTTGGCTATGGCGAGTTGTCCTACTCCACACCTTTTGTGAGTCATACATTTTACTAAAAGGTGGCTGCCTAGAGTTGCAATGCACAAAAATATACACCTTCTGGTAAAATTTGCTAGGCAGAAAAGATGCTACCAGGCTCCTCCTGATTTCTTCGCTACCCTAGACTAACATAGCTCTCTTCCTACATGTGAATTGTAGCTTTTGTTATCATAGATTACTCTTGGGGGTAATCTCTGATAGAAAATGGGAGGAAAATGGAGACAACACATCATAAAAGTGGTATCTGCTTCATAAACAAAATCAAGGCATTATTCTCAAATGTAGCCCACACATGCACACACTTTACTCAGAGAATGGCTATGTACTGAGACTGTAAAGTAGATGGAGAATCAGTTAAACAATTGGAGAGAACTTCCCCACTCAACACCCCATCTCCATAGTAGTAAAGCAAACAAAAGCAATGAGCTGGAATCGGATTTCTGGCCAGCCCCAAACACAGAAGCAACAGCTGGGTAAGCACAACGGCTGATCCAAGAAGTTTTCCAGCCGAAGCAGAGCAGAAAATAGACTTTCCTACCCCAGCCAAGTGAAAGTATCCGAGCCAAGTTATTTAGTACCTGAGGCAGAAAATCCCTCATACATCTTTTTTCCTTGGCAGAAAAATACAGCAAGAATATATTAAAGATGAAATCCCATGGCTTTGGGATAGATATGTTAGATTCTTCCTCTCATCCCCTTGCCAGCTTTTAAGCACAGCATTTTCCCAATCTGGGAAACCCTGGAGCTCAGACTTTCACCCCAAGAGGTGTAGAGGGGGTGAGCTAAGCAGCACTAAAACTGTGTTTGGATGTAACGCCCTCCACTGAATTTTCACCGCATCTTCCAAACTGGACTGCAAAAATCTTGACCATCATTGGACGATCCCTAGACCTTTGATACTAGATCCCTATCAAATCAAAAGCATGTTTTCACCCACTCAATATCCCAACTGCAGGTCAAAATTTATTCCAGCTCTTGGAAGCCAAAGGCAAATAATAGTTTCCTTGCTATCTGCTCAGCCAATCTGCAGCCCTCAGAGCTTTAGGAAATGTTTCAATAAAGTTTTAGGACACTTCTGCTGGTAATTTAACAATTTGTTGGTCATGAAATCTGCTGTCTGATAGCTAGCTAAGACAGTCAGTCAGTCAGTCAGGCAGGCAGGCAGGCAGGCAGGCAGGCAGACAGACAGACAGACAGACAGACAGATCTCTTTTTGGCAATGACCTGATAGGGCCTCAGTCTAAGGAATGGTGGGCTGCCACAAGCTGCTGCTTTCAATCCCCTTTTTGGTTAACCCATCAAATGCAGTTTGGCCACTAAAGAATTAGAACTATTTACCTGCGAACTAAACAGTGTAAATCTATCTCATATATTCAATGATTGAGAAGTGATCCTTTTTGCAAATTCTGAAGAAATGCATCAGAGGTGGGTTCTTACCGGTTCTATCCGGTTCTTTAGAACCGTTAGTAACTCGGCGATGACATCACGGAGCCGGTTCTGTCAATGTCTCCGTGGGCGCCGCCATCTTGGATTTTGCTTCTGAGCATGCGCAGAAGCTAATTTTTGATTGCTGCGGGTGCGCACGCCGCTGTTGTGGCTTGCCCCTGTCCCGTGCAGCTGCTCATGGATCCGGAAGAACATGAACAGACCATAGGGTGGCAAGAGCAGTCTGTAGCTCTGGCACAGGAGTCCGAGACCAAGGAGGACGAAGGGCCAGAGGACGATACTCAATCAGGGCCTTCTGCACCTCCCCAGCAGGAGTGACTCCAGTGAAGAGGAGGAGCCTCTGATTGATGCTAGGGCACGCAGGGCAGCTAGCCGGCAAGAGTGGCTTTGTAGAAGGAGGTCTACTCACAGGTAAACCTGCAGGCAGAGGGGCCACGCTCTAAGCCTATATAAGGTTGACTTACAAAGTTGGATTGACTCCAGTCCGGGCTCTTGGCCAGCTTCAGCAAGTAATGATTATTTGATGGACTTAATGACCTGCTTGTGTCTTTCATATTTGAAATCCTGGCCAAAGTGTTCTGTGCGTGAAAACAAACACTTTGGCAACGAATGAGTATTCACTTTAATACTAAGCAGTTATTAGTACTAAAGCCTTTTTTGTTTTTTAAAAAAAACAGGTTGTGTGTGGTCGTTTCTGGGGGTTTGTTGCGCTGGGTCACAACAGCCGCGACCCTGAGCAAACCGGCAGCAAAAGGATCCACAACCCACCCCTGAAATGCATACAATATGTCAATTGGATTCCCCTAATATTAGGCCTAGGCTAAAATGGGACTGGGACTGTCTTTGCCTATTGTGTGAAGCAGGATATCATGTTAAAGGATAAGACTGATTTATCTGTATGAACAGAGCATAATCTGAGAACCCAGGTTTATTTATCAGGGTTGGGATTTATTTTAACAATGATAGAACCAATCACAACTTAAGGGCAACTTACTCTTGTATAAAATCATGAGGACAGGGCACAGTAAAGATGTTGGTAGAAAGGTTTGGTCTGTCCTAAGGTGTAAGGAGGGAAAGGCCTTAACTGCTCCTTGCTTTCAAATTGTTTGCAGCAATGAATACTGTAAGGAGGTTAGAAATTGTAATTAAATTCATTATCGTTTTCTGCTATAATGGCAAATGATACCTAAATGATCGAGGGGCATGATGGCTCAGTGGTTAAAGTCAGCTTGGAAAAACCCGAGCGCTGTGTGATGAGGTGAGCTCCTGTTACTTGCTCCAGCTCCCACCCACCTAGCAGTTCGAAAGCAGTGCAAATGCGAGTAGATAAATAGGTACCACTTTGGTGGGAAGGTAACAGAGTTCCATGTGTTAGATAGTGGGTAGAGATGACAGGAGACAGACTTCCAAACAGCTCTTTATTTCAGCTCTTGTGTAAGCAACCAGCAAAGAGCAGTCTGACAGCTTGCCCTTTTATAGGGAGCTGTCAGACAGACCAGCCAATAGCGTTTGAGCTTTTTCCCGCTCAAACGCTGGACCTGGTTGGAACCATGTAACACCGTTTAAACAGTTAGAACATAACACCCCTCCCCTCCTGGATGGAGCTGTCCAGCATACGTAATCACGCAGGTAGGCGGGGCGTTTTGGAGCACTACTAGACCTGCGCAATACAGATGGTGGTGAGGCAGC
>QLTV01001145.1:3862500-3888823 GCA_003457575.1 Thermophis baileyi
CCTTCTGCGCATGCGCAAAGCATTCTGCGCATGCGCAGAGGGTAAAAGAACCCAAATGGCGGCGTCCAGGCGGGTGGGCGAAGTCTCCCGCTTCTGTCGCTACTGGCTATCCGGCGACCCGCAGGCATGGCCGAACCGGGAGCATTTCACCCCTGCAGTGACGGTGGCACCAAGATGGCGGGCTAACGCGCGCGGCGACCCCTGTGAAATGGTCGTTCGACCCCCAAAGGGGTCGCGACCCACAGGTTGAGAACCGCTGCTTTAACAGCTGGCCTCCTAGCTAAATCTATGTGAGGCTTTGATTATAACTATTGACTATTTCCATGTTTCCAATTCTTTATTTACCTCGGATCACAATCCATAATCCAGCATTCACCATCCAATTAGTCCATGTTAGTCCAATGCACAAAGTGAGTTTATCTCTTATGTTATGCTGAGAGAACATTTTCTCTAGCTCCTTTGTTTAGAAAAATCCACAAATCCTTATCAGACACATATTTCATATGGTTTTCTTCAATTTATAAAATAAAAATTGAAGAAAACCATATCTGTATATATACTTCATCGGTGAATCCTTAAAGATAGTTAATCCCAACTTGAAGGAGAGGTAGGTAGGTAGGTAGGTAGGTAGGTAGAGATAGATAGATAGATAGATAGATAGATAGATAGATAGATAGATAGATAGATAGATAGATAGATAGATAGATAGATAGATAATAGATAGATGATAGACAGATAGATAGATGATAGATAATAGAATCATATTGACTCAATGTACAGTATCACTTGGTGATAAGTCACCAAGAATGAATGAATGAATAAATAAATAAATAAATAAATAAATAAATAAATAAATAAATAAATAAATAAATCTTCCTTGAATTGAGTTCAGCCACTTTTGGGGTCCTCAGGGGCACATTCAGCTAGTTTTCTTAGCTCAAATTTGGGAGTACTGTAGTTTGTCTTCTAAATTTTTTTTTCAACTTTCCAGTCTAGACTGTAGCATTGGTGGTGATCCCCATCCAGATACTAAGGCCCAATCTGGTTTAGTTTTTCTTTTTGCAGTTAACCAAGGGGATTAGCTAAGTGCTGCCACCTGCCCTAGATATTTATATATCTATGTATATTTCCTCACAAATATATATGGTTCCATTTAGGTGAAATTTATGCAATCTCAATAGTTACAGGAAACTTTGAAGTGTGATGCCCTCTGCCTATGTGTTCCCCATCTAGGTTGCTTTTCTCTTTTTAAAATATTCAAGATAAAATATAAAATAAATTCTTGTTCAACGTGTGGAAGAAGTTCATGCATTGACCTGGGCTAAGATAGGGTAATATGTATTGGTTATTATCTTACTTTTAGCACATTAATTCCCCACATCCATTGCTAAAATGCTTCCCTTAAGTAACCAGAAGCTAGAAATATCTCTTGCAATTGAAACAGGAGAATGCACACCATTAATACATTTCCAACTGCTCATTAGATGCTGGAAATGAAACAAAATCCCTTTCCAGCCATAATTTGCTTACTTAAGATAATTTTTGTCTTTTTTTTTCTCCTTTTGCCAGAATATGTGTGTTCTTGCTAACAAGCTTCTATCCCTAAAGAAATGGAAAAGCATATTAGAGATGCTTGTTAGCAATACAATCACAGACTTAATTTCTCGGCTGACTCTTAACAACAGTAATACCATAAAAACAAAACAAGAACAAATGAGAGAAAATCCATTGTAGACACTGTGCAAAAATGAAAGAAGCTACTGAAGTTTTACTTGGATTCAGTATGGAAAGCTGTTCTTTCAGTAACACCATTTAAAAATGAGATTTATCATTAGCCACTGGAGTTTAGTTCAGAGGTGGGTTCCTCCCGGTTCGCACTGGTTCTATAGAACCGGTAGTAAACCAGTGGTGACATCACGGAGCCTGTTCTGTCGGTGCCGGTTCTGTCGCTGCCATCTTTTTTGGGGGATTATTATTATTATTATTATTATTATTATTATTATTATTATTTTGGATTTTTTGTTGGTTTTTGCTTCTGCGCATGCGCAGAAGCCAAGTTTTCGGCACTGCGCATGCGCCACCATCTTGTTTTTGGCTTTTTTCCCCTTGTTTTTGCTTGTTTTTGCTTCTGCGCATGCGCAGAAGCTGAGTTTTCGGCAATGCGCATTGCATTACGTTGCTGAGAAAAGCCTCTTTAAATAGTAAAATATCAAACAAAAATAGTCAATATTAGGATAATACTTCAATTACAAAAAAATAGGCCTGACTTTTAAAGCTGTTTGACCAGTAAGCTCTGGATAAATCAAAAAGAAAAGTAGAAAAATTAAGTGTCATAGGTGACGCTAGAACCTGGGTGTATTTGGTCTCTATGAATGGGATAGACAACTTTTGGTTCTCCAAATATCCCTGAAGTACAATTCCCAACATCCCTCAGTTTTGACTCTGGATTTGCTATGACTTGTCATTCTAGGCAGTTGATAATAACTGATAATAAAAGGTAGTGCTAAAAAATATATAAGGGATTTTTCATAGAATATCCGCTTCACAAGTAAGACACTCTGTTAAAGAATTATTCCATCCTAGCGCTGTCCTCATTGCAACTGATATGGACATTAAAAGAAGTGTGCCTACAAAAAAGTTTTGTGTTCAGAAAGGCTGATCTGAAAGAAAACAGGCTCGGAAGAAGGTACTTTCTTAAACCAACTCACTAGTTGTGTAGACTTCAAATGTCAGTATGTCTTATAAGCATGGCTCTTGTTGAGAATTTTGGAAACTGAAGTGAGCATATCTGGGAGAATGTTTGGGAAAGGAATGCCATATCTCTGGGTACTTGTTTTAAAATCCATAATTGTAGAAACTGAGTAGAAATCAACAGAACTTTTCAAGGAATGGAAAGGGAATTAACAAGACGTTGAGACCCTAGAAAGAGTGCAGAGAAGAGCAACAGAGATTATAAGGGGTCTGGAGGCTAAACCATATGATGAACGATCAAGAAAACTAGGTATGTCTAGTCTAATGAAGAGAAGGACTAGGGTGATGTGATACCTAAGGGGCTTTCAATATCTAAGGGGCTGTCACAGAGAAGAAGAGGTTGATCTATCCTCCAAAGTGCCTGAGGGCAGGACAAGAAATAATGGATGGAAGATTATTAAAGTGAGATCCAGTTTAGAACTAAGGAGACATTTCCTGACAGTGAGAACAATTAATGAGTGATGGCTTCCCTCCAGAAGTTGAGGGTGCTCCATCAGTGGAGGTTTTCTAGAAGAGACTGGACAGAATGGTATAGGGTCTCCTGCTTGAGTAGGGGGGCAGGTTGGACTAGAAAACCCCCAAGCCCCCTTCCAGCCCTATTATCCTATGTTTTAAAACAAATGGAAACTTCCTACAAGCCATATCCTGTCTGTGTGATACACATAAGAATATGTGTGGGTGGAGCTTCAGTTGCACTATCATCATTATCACCATCTTGGATGGTGGATACTGCTGACTGGATTCAGCAGATCCTGATGTCTCCCCCCCCTCATTTCTCATTTCTCCCCCCCCCTCATTTCTCATTTTTATTTTATTATATAAAATACAAAAGAAGAGAAGAAAAAATAGGAAATTAAGGGACGGAAAGGGAGCGGGGAAAAGGGGGTGTGAGATACAAGGGGAAAGAGAAAAAGAAAGAAAAGGGGGCATTGACTTCCAACTTTTCTTAGCATAGTACAAGATAAACACACTCCAACCTCAACTTTTTGCTTTTACACATTAATATATAACTAGCCATTCCTATAACACCAAATCTTTCTAATCAACAAAACCAAGGTCAACGTTTCATTTTTCCCCCTTCACAAGCACAAATTCCAGAAGTGATATCCAGCTCCTGATGTCTTAAAGAAAGTGAGAAGGAATTTATCAATTCATAATACAAAGTATTTGATCTATATTGCAGGGAGAAAAGAGATACTACAGTAAATGGAAATGAAAGCATTTCCTTATTTGAGTCAGGCAGCTCTGTGGCAACAACATACAGTAAAAAAGGAGGCCAAATAATTATTAAATGAATCAATGAGTCAATGGTTGATATAAATATATATGCATCTAATAATCAATTTTAGAATTTCATCATCTTTGCTGTGTATCATGGGCACACCAAAAGATTATTGATGTCACCTTCTCTAAGTCTCTCTCTATATTCTGTAATATGTTTATATGACCCACACTATTGTAATATCGATGGGTCATTGATCCAGTCAAAAGTAGACAGAAAAAGGAGTCTTCCGGGATACTTGAAGTAAATTTATTGCAGTTCAGCAAACCAAATTAAACGTAAAGAGATTCTGGAGGGCATTACTGGAAAGTAATTGATTCAAGTTTCCCTGAATAGTGATTCTCAAAACTTGTGAAGAGAGATGGGACAAAAAATTAATGAAGTGAAACAAAGAAAATGTCAAAGTTTTCAAACATTTTGCTATCATAGCTAAAATGTTTCTGATTGGCTTTCTTTGTCTGCAAGGACACCAAGGTATTGTGTGCATGAAATAAAGGGAACCCAATCCTTATCACAGATTTCTTAGTAGCAATATCAAACAATAACAGCCAAGATTATTGGATGAATGTAATGACTGATGATGATGAGATAAAATCAGGTTTTATATTAATAGATAGATGTGTATAGAAAGAATCTAGAGGGAGACATTCAACAAATTTCTACTAATCAGGTTGTCCTAATTTAGACTTTGTCTGTTTTAATGGAGCTTCATGGATGCCTTTGGGCCAGTCCATCAGCAAAATCTCTCTCTTATAAATTTAGGAAAGATTTCCCATGAGCTTCCTGAGAAAAGTTGCTTTGAATGTGTATGGGGGACGGGGGGGGGACCAACACCTTGAATTTCATCCAGTGCAGCTCCCAAACGTTACATGCAAATATGAAAAGCCAAAGGGGTTGCATTGAGATGTTGCAATGCTCATCATTTTTTTGTCATCATGCTGCTGAAATCTGATGCAATTTCTCAGCTGCAAACTTTTACCTTGATTTTGTGTGAGTGGACTGAAGACAGCTATAAAGCAAGGCAGTCCCATCCTTCAAGCCTTCCAAAACTGAGTGAAAATGGACAGACAATGTTTTGGTTTAATCCTTATTTTTGTCATCACTTAAGGCCGGCAGCATATTAGGTGACTGAATTGTGATTAGCCATAGCTATATCTTCTGAGCGTTTCTTCATCCTTCTTAATTCCATGAAGCTATTGATATAAACTGTGCAAGAGCAGCAAACATAAAATAACAGGAGAACCTGCCAGCTCCAGAAGGCAGTGAGTTAATGAGGCATTTGTTGGCATCAGATTCCCTTCTTCCCCTTTTCAGAAAACGTCAATATTTGCAGTGGTAATTTTTGTAATAAATGGAAGGGAAGCTGCAGTGAGGACTTCTCAGTGCTGATAAATCCATGATTAAGAGATGGCAGCCTTTGGGAAATAATGCAATTAACATTTTTTTTTTGCCAGTCTAGACAGCATTTGTTAAAGATTGACTGCTGAATAACTGACAACTCCCCTTGTATTACTGCATAAAACAATAAACACTCATCATGAAAAGCTATTTACGGGCAGCAATCAAATAAAATAAATGGTTTTCGAGTAAGAAGAGAAAAAAAATCTTTCCAACTTATTCTTAACAACATACACATTTAATACATTATGAGAGGTTTTTAAGCACATGAAAAGGACTTGCAGACAGTATAGATTGTGTGGTCCATTGTGTCTCCCCTGAACTTTGCTTTAACCTTTTTTTAAGGCTGTGTAACACACAACAAAGCATTTGGGATTTACAAAATCATTAAAGGTAAAGGTAAAGGTTTCCCATGTCCAGTCATGTCTGACTCTAGGGAGTGGTGCTCATTTCCATTTCTTAGCTGAGGGAGCCAGCATTGTATGAAGATGCTTCCATGGTCACGTGGCTGGCATGACTATACACCGAGTCGCACGGAATGCTGTTACCTTCCCACCAAAGTGGTACTGCTTTATCTACTTGCATTTGCATGTGTTCCAGGGGTGGGTTTCAACTTACCTCACTGCTGGTTCACTCCCTCCAGTGCCATGTGGGCACGCCGCATGGGCGCACCGCGTTGGTGCGCCGCATGGGCGTGCCCACTTCACGCGCACACACATGCGCAGTAACAAAAAATCAGGAAAAAAAAACAAAGCTGAAAAAAAGATGGCGACCGCATGCACAGTGCCGGAAATCGGCTTCTGCGCATGCTCAGAAGGAAAAAAAAATCAAAAAAATTTTTTTAAAAAAAGATGGCGGCCCCCACGGACCGGCACCGACCGATCCGGTTCGGTGACATCATCGTGACATCACCAGCGGGCTGCTACCGGTTTGGGAGAACCGGTCCGAACCGGGAGGAACCCACCCCTGATGTGTTCAAACTATTAGGTTCACAAGAACTGGGGCAAGTAATGAGAGCTCACCCCATTATGTGTCACTCGATTCTCAAATCTGCCAGCTCAGTGTCTTTAAGCTGAGCCATCACATCCTCTTGTAACAAAATCATTAGAAGCAAATAATTTATCTAATAATCATTTCCTAACCCAATATGCCACCTGTATTTTCCAGATGGCTCTTGGGAACTACCATTATTATTCTATGGGATATCTTGTTTAAGCTGATGGAAAGTAAAAGCTTATCTTTTTCTACTGAATTATTTAAAAACACAAACACACATGTATATAATTTGCTTTCTGATCTTGTCTGAATATCAGTGCATGTGAGATGTTATCCCATTCCTCTTATCTCTGTGGCACCTGGACAAGAAATAAAGCTTAATTTAATTTTACATTTTAAAATACCTTTGAATAAAGGGTGACTTCTAGAGACTATGTGGTCACATCAGGGCAATTTTCTTGACAACAGTATAGAGTATATTCACTGCCTTCCTCTAGGATGATGGTTAAACTTCTTAGTGTAATGTCCACACATCTGGAGGGCAGTCAGATTTAGGAAGTCTCTTTTTCTATGTCAGTCACTGTGGAAAAACTGATCTAATATTTTTTTTTCTTTTAACCTGACACCTAAACCAAGATTGGTTCCCCCTTCTCAATCTCAGCAAATTTGTGGACTTCGACTCCCATAATTCATTGCTGGCTAGGGAACTCTGGGAGTTGCAGCTCACACATCTTAAAATTGCCAAGGTTGAGAAACATTGCTCTGATGGTTTTCTACCCAAGCTAATTTTCATTTTCTTAGCTGTTGCACTAGACAAGGTCAGCTGGTTAATTGCAGATACCAGCTGAGACAATTCATATTTAATTACAATTAAATTAAATTAATGAAATTAATAAATCATATTAATGAAATATGATTACTTTCCATGGATTTAATAATTTCCCATTTCCGTCACTTTGCAGTTATAATTCACCAGCTCAGCAATTTGGAGAAGGTTTTACTTTTTGGAGGTTACATATGTCCTTGGGATAAACTATGTTTGCTTTTAACTGAGTTTGGAGTGTACTTATTCATCTTCTGTTGGCTCCAGCATCAAAACAGCAATCCTGACCAGAGATTGATGGATCCTTCTGAACCCATCCTTGGTTACTGCATTTCTACTTTAATTTCTAATGGGATGTAAAGAGGAGTTTGATGGTTTCATTTCAGATGACACCCAGCTGTACATTTCCACCCCTCGTCAATTCAGTGAAGCGGTGGACGTAATAGACCGGTGCCTGGACGATGTAAGGGTCTGGATGGGAGTTAACAGACTCAAACTAAACCCAGATAAGACCGAGTGGATGTGGATATTACCTCCGAAGGACCAGCTTGATCGTCCTTCTGTGGTTCTGGGGGGAGAAAATTTAATCCCCTCAGAACGGGTTCGCAATTTGGGTGTCCTCCTGGACTCACAGCTGAGATTAGATCAACACCTGACAGCAGTGGCCAGGGGGACCTTTGCACAGGTACGTCTTGTGCACCAATTGCGGCCCTATTTAGATCAGGAGGCTCTGCTCACGGTCACTCATGCCCTTATCACCTCATGGCTTGACTATTGCAATGCGCTGTACATGGGGCTACCCTTGAAGAGTGTCCGGAGACTACAACCCCTTACCCCCCACTCCTCCCATCGACCAGTGAGGTCGCACAGGGTTGGCCTTCTTCAGGTCCCGTCGGCCAGACAGTGCCGGCTGGCGGAACCGCGGGGGAGGGCCTTCTCTGTAGCCGCTCCGACTCTGTGGAACCAACTTCCCCCCGAGATCCGTAATACCCCCACCTTACTGGCCTTCCGTAAAGCCGTTAAGACCTGGCTTTTCCGGCAGGCCTGGGGCCAATAGTTGTTCTGATTGGCCCATGCATGGTTGTGTGAATGTTTTATTTTAAATATTGTTGGTTTTTTTTCCCCTTTCTTTTTTAAATTGTTTTTATATGTTTTATTTTTTTATGATGTAAGCCGCCCAGAGTCCTTCGGGAGTTGGGCGGCATATAAATTTTATAAAATAAAATAAATAAATAAATGTGTTCATATATTTTAATAAATGATGTAAGCTTTCATGAGCTACAGTTCACTTCATCAAATGCCTGATATAATTATGGTTCCAATGGAAATTATTATCTTCTGCTTATGAAAGATGCTGAGTTTTTGGATTAGAAGTTTCTTGGGGATAGTACAGGAAGTCCTTGACTTACAACCAGTCATTTCATGACTATTCCAAGTTACTATGGCCTGGAAAGCATACTTTACAGTCTGAAAAGCACTTCTGGCTTTTATAAAATGCTGGACTGCCCCTCCCTCCCCCAGTCATATGAGTGTGATCTGGATGCTTGGCAACCTGTTTGCACTTACAACCGGTTGCCAAGCGCCGTGCGATCATGGGGATTGTCTGTCATTGCAATCTTCTCTGCTGGCTTCCCCAGAAAGTCAATGGGGAAGCTAGCAGAGAAAGTTACAAGCTGCTGTTGCCAAAAAAGGATTTCCCCTCCCGTCCAAGAGTAGGGCCAGGGCCAGGGGGAGGGGGAAGGGGCAGAAATCCTCCATAGGGCTTTAGAAATGAAGCTTGGATTTTTAGGGTCCCCATTTCATTTCTCCAGCTCAATGCAGGGGTTCCCCTTTGCTCCGTGTGTGGAAGAGAAGAACTGTGCTGGAAAAATGAAGTTTAGATCCTCGCAACACCCACTTCATTTCTCCATCCCAGCAGAGAACTTACCTCTCTTATCCACACTTGAAAGGGAAGGAACTCTTGTGCTGGGCTGGAGAAATCAGATCTTAACAACCACTTTGCTTTGCATCTGATTCTGGTCCAATTGTGGTGTAACTCAGCGACTATTATATAACCGAACTATAACATAATCTTTGGCCATAATCTGGACGGTAGATAGATAAGAGTATAGCAGTGGTCCCCAACCTTTATGGCTCTGTGGACCGGCAGCAGCAGAGGTGATGGCAGGGAAGGAGAGGAGGTTTTGTGCACACTCCCACTGCTTGTGCAAATGGAGCTTCGCACGCTCATCCACCACTTGCACAGTCTAGTTCCCAATGGGCCGCAGATCAGTACCGGGCTGGAGACTGGGGGTTGGCGACCCCTGGAGCATAAGACATCTTTTAACTTTAGGAATGATGTCTTCTTGTTTACATTTGGTTAGAAAAAGGATTTCTGTTTGTATCTATGCCAATTTCCTGGTACGTTTTATTCCACTCCATCCAGATGAATTTGGTGTTTTTCATTGTGGACAGAGAGCTGGATTAATTTATAGTCCCTAAAAATCAGAAGGAGATTGAATAACTGTGGTGTAGAGACTGATGATTCAATCCAGTTTCCATTGAAGATATAAGATATAATATAAGATGCGTATGGAGATATTTGTCATTTTGTCTCATAAAAGTTACCGGCCTTTTATACATTTCCATTCATTTTTCTATAAAGGACCTGGTTGCATCTGTGATGACAGACATTTGAGACAACCCTGTTGATTCATACTCGTTTGCAGACCTTTGAGTATGGAAAAGCCTGGAGCAATATCTGTAGGGCATCCTTTGCAAGCTTCCAACCTGAGATAGAATAGAATAACAGAGTTGGAAGGGACCTTGGAGGTCTTCTAGTCCAACCCACTGCTCAGGCAGGAAACCCTATCCCATTTCAGACAAATGGTTGTCCAATCTCTTCTTTAAAACTTCCAGTGTTGGAGAATTCACAACTTCTGGAGGCAAGTTGTTCCACTGGTTAATTGTTCTAACTGTCAGGAAATTTCTCCTTAGTTCTAGGTTGCTTCTCTCCTTGATTAGTTTCCATCCATTGTTTCTTGCCCTGCCCTCAAGTGCTTTGGAGAATAGTTTGACTCCTTCTTCTTTGTGGCAGCCCCTCGAGATATCAGAACACTGCTATCATGTCACCCCTAGTCCTTCTTTTTATTAAACTAGACATACCCAATTCCAGCAACTGTTCTTTCTTCAGAAGCTAGAAACAGAAAGTGGCTGAACTAAGCAAACCAGGTTTGAGTCCAAATGGTAATATTCAGCTAAGAAAACAATTGCTTTAGCGGTGAGAAAAGGACAAGATAAAATGTTGAGAATCAGCTATTCTTGTATCCCTAATTTATGCTCCATCGGCTTTCCCTTCATCTGTTGTGTTGTTAAATTGCTGCGTAGCTCACTAGAATAACTGCTCAGCATTGATTATCTTTTTGTCTTACAACAGTGGCTGGTTACATAAATTGTGTGTGCGTATGCATGGAGCAAGGGAGGCAATTAAAAAAACATCATGTTGCTGTTTTGTTCATTTTCAGTAGTTAATTATTCCACCGACTTCTTTTTAAACATTTTGCTCAATATTTTATTACTTATTGAAATTGTGTCAGTGTTGTAAATTAGTCTATGTGTGCTCTTTTGCTGTGTATGTTCTAAAAGACTTTAATTTGCACACTAAGATAATGGAAGAGTGCTGGTATTAAACAGCTTCCACTTATTCCAAAGGATTATTGGCTGAAGACTAAAATAATGGATGCTAGCTCCCCAACTTGCAACAATGTTGACCCTTCTGGGGGATCAATCCTGCCAAATTTCAGGATATTAGGTTTGCAGTTTAGGTTTGGTTTTGTTTGCAGAAGAAACGTTCAATTTGAAAGGATTCCTGCCCCCAAAACAGGAAATGGAAAGTTTTACCATCTATCATCTCTCTCTCTCTCTCTCTCTCTCTCTCTCTCACACACACACACACACACACACACACATATATATTACATATATACACATATATATACATATATATTCTCACATTGCTCCTAGAAGCAGGAGGCTGAAGACACAAGCCTGATAATCAGCCTGAAGATGACGAATGAGACTTCCTCGAAACGTTGCAATGACATCTCCAACTTCACGCGGGAGAAAACCCGAATAACCACAGACCTATATATATACACATATATATACACATATATATACACATACACATACACACACACACACACAAACACACACACACACACACACACACACACACATATATAATATATATATCTATATATTACAAACTATTCTAAAAATACGAGTTCCAGGTTCATTTGTAAAGAAAGAAACAGACATTCTGCGAACTCCGGAACTAAAATAATTAAAATTTTACTAAGCTTTCGTCAGCCAACTGCTGACATCGTCAGAGTATTAAACTACCATTACAGAGATCTCTGCCTTTATATGCCATTAATCAATTTGGCCATTGCACACGTGATAGGTCCTTCCAGCCGTCTCCCACTTGTAATTAGCTGTGCTGTTTTTGCTGTCGTCATGCTGGTTGATGGGGGCTTGATTCCTACTGTTTCCTCCCTCCTAGTCTGCTTATCTGTGGGGGATGATGTTAGTCTGTCAACCATTGCAATAGAGATCTCTGTAATGGTAGTTTAATACTCTGACGATGTCAGCAGTTGGCTGACGAAAGCTTAGTAAAATTTTAATTATTTTAGTTCCGGAGTTGGCATATGTATATAAAATTGTTTATTGCTTGGTAAGAAAATGGTATACAGTACAGAGATGCCTCTACTTACAAACTTGGCAAAATTTCAGAGGCATACAGTCAGGAGTTTTGCCTTCAGAAAATATTAGGAAAAAGGATCTGGTTCTCTCCTCTCTTCTCTTTGCTTGCAGTTTTTATGAAAATCACATATATTCTTTAAAATGAATGAATGAATGAATGAATGAATGAATGAATGAATGAATGAATGAATGAATGAATGAATGAATGAAGCAAGCAAGCAAGCAAGCAAGCAAGATAGCAGAAGGGTACTCCTGCATTTAAATGGCTTCTCTTTGGTGTCCTCTCAACAGTGTAGAAGAGAATACTGATTTAAATGGATTTTTAGTTTGATTCAATCAAGCATGTATTGAAAAGAGGAGGAGGAGTAAAAAAATAGCAGGGGAGAAGCATCAATAAAGAACCACTGTTAGCTGAAGACACTCTTGAGTGTAGAATCTCCTCCCCTCCCCTCCCCTCCCCTCCCCTCCCCGCCTCTCCTCTCCTCTCCTCTCCTCTCCTAATAAGCTAAAATCTAATAAACTAACACATAATCTTTATAAACATGGACAGGGACTCTAAAACATGTCTCCAGCATATATTCTAAAAAATCTACGACGTCTTTTGTTTTCTCTGAGCTTGGTGGTTTTCTTGCAGACATTTCATTACCAAACTAGGTAACATCCTCAGTGTCACCTGGCTAAGTAATGAAACATCTGCAAGAAAACAAACAAGCTTAGAGAGCACCAAGGATCCCTCTGTTCAACCCTGAGCTACAAATATTCTCTTCTAAAGTTTATTCTGTAAGGGCAACAAGCCATCTGTGAACCTGGGAATATTTTGCAATTAAAAGAGTTGCTGTGCTTTTAAGGTAGCGTTTAATCACTGGGAGTGGGGAGTGAGGATTAGAAATGGTATTTTATAACTATTTCTCCTTATGGCACCTCTGATGAAGTTTTGCACTCTAACTTATAAAGTTTCAAGTGCAATGAAAGATGATTAATCTCCATGATACAGTTTTCTAACTATAAGTTCTCTTGTACAAAATATGAGCTATTGATCTCAAGAGATTTTAATTTAGATTAGCTTCTGGCCATGGCAGTGGGGGGAGCAGAGTAATAACCCAAGTCTCCTCTTAGAAACCATGTTCTCAATGACTTATCAAGTTTAAAATACCTTCTTGTTGGCATTACTTTTTATCATTATAATTGTTTTAGTAGCATTATTCAGTGAGCTGATCTTTTGAGATAGTTCAGTTTAGACCAATGTTTCTCAACCTTGGCCATTTTGAAGATGTATGGAGTGCAATTCCAAAATTCTTAAGTTAACTTAAGGGAAATCTTAAGTTGCTAAGTTGAGAAAAACTGACTTAGACTATTGTATGGCATGGTAGGGTAGGGTGGAGGTAGTTCTCGATTTACAAGAACATTCATTTACTGACTGTTCAAAATCACAGTGGCACTGAAAAAAAGTGACACCCTCTCACAATTGTTGCAGCAACCCCAAGATGTTCCATGTGTTCCAATATCTAAAGCCTGCCACAAAGAAGAGGAGGTCAACCTATTCTCTAAAGCACCTGAAGGCAGAACAAGAAGCAATGGGTGGAAACTAATCAAGAACAGAACCAATGTAGAACTAGGGAGACATTTCCTGATAGTTAGAACAATTAATCAGTGGAATGACTTGCCTCCAGAAGTTGTGGGTTCTCCAACACTGGAGATTTTAAAGAAGAGATTGGAGAATGTAGGAAATCCCCCCCCTCCCCAGATTAATATTAAGAAAGGCAGGATAGAATATTTCCCCAAAGGAGAAATAGAGAAAACATATTCTTAAAGGCAGAAAACAACCCCAGCCTTTCTTAATAACCTCCAGCAAGAAGGCTCAGGTTTTTAGAGATGGATATTTTGTGCCCATCAAGAAAGACTGGGCCAATCTATTCATTAAAAAAAAGGCACAGAAGGTTGGAGCTGATGGGATTAAAATTTACATTCCCCCACCCAAATTCTAAGAACAGGACATGACCTTTAGGACATAATAGGATTAACCCACCACCATTAGAAGAGCAAAAGACACCAGGCTCACTATATTGCACAACCCCCTAGGACAGGGGTGTCAAACTCGTGACATGTTGTTGTCATGTGACGTATCGTGACTTTTCCCCCCTTTGCTAAAATAGGTGTGGGTGTGGCCAAGCACGTGACGCATCCGGCCCGTGGGCCGCGGGTTTGACACCCCTGCCCTAGGAGCATCTCAGGACCATATAAAAGCCCATCCATTCCTAAGCCAAGGGGTCAGCCACCCCAGAAACATTTGGTGCTGTCACTGAGCTTTCTGGAATCCAAATAAACAGAGACCTTCTTTCCAATCAGCCTCCATTTTATTTCCAGCGTCTTTCTCCCAGCTTGGAACTGGACTGGATTTTTTTTCCCAACAAGAACCATCTGTTTGAAATGGTATAGGGTTTCCTGCTTGAGCAGGGGGTTGGACTAGAAGACCTCCAAGGTCCTTTCCAACTCTGTTATTCTGTTAAGAACACATGATCAAAATGTGGCTGCTTGACAACCAGCATGTGTTTACAACAGTTGCCGTATCCAGGGTATTGTGATGGCCACTTGCGATTTTCCCAGATGGCTTCCGACAAGCAAAGTCAATGGGGGAAGCCAAATTGACTTAATGAACCGCATCATTCACTTAACCAGTGCGGTGATTCACTTAACTATCATGGCAAAGGTCATAAAATTGGATGCAACTCACTTAATAACTATCTTGCTTAGCAATGGAAATTCTGGTCCTAATTGTAGTTGTAAGTCAAGGATTACCTGCAAGGTATTTAGTCTATGCCAGGGGTATCAAACTCAAGGCCCACGGGCCGGACATGGCCCACGATGTGGTCGGATACGGCCTGTGGGGCTGTCCTGGTCTACCCAATGTGAAAAGGAAAGATCAGGCCAGCGTGGCTTCGGCCCGGTCTACCCAATGCGAAGAGGAAACATGCCAGCAGTTTGGATAGTGGCACATCAAGCTGGCCACGCCCACCCAGTTGGCCACACCCACACAGTCAGACATGCCCCCCCCCAGCCCCCCCAGGTCAACCACAGCCCTTATGCGGCCCTCAATGAAATTGAGTTTGACACCCCTGCTCTATGCAATTACATCGATTTGCATCTTTTCCTCAGTGAATGCAAGGCGAAGGACATTTTCTACACAGCTTTCTGGGAAGGTGGATAGATTTGTTTCAAGCGTGGGAATCCAGCTCGTTAAATACATTCTCTGAAGAACTCCTGAAACAAAATCCACAAAACATTTGAAAGCCAGCTTGAAAATGTGCTGGAACACAATTGTACTACCCAAAGAGGTTCTCACAAAGTCTGATTGGAGGGGAAAATGTACATTGGATTCCCTGAAAAGCATGGGTGAACTTGCCAGTCCATAAATGCCATGCTATCCATCAGAATGCAGTATGGGATGTTGATCCCAACACATAGATCCAGATTATCTCTGTGGAAATCCCTCCAATATTCATAATCCAAGGACCTCTGTTATACTCTGTATACATCCACTGAACTGACTGGAATTTGGAAACAGAATGCATCCCCTTTTCTATGGTGGCTTCCCACATCATTCCAGAAAAATTCTCCTTCAGACCATCTATGCATGACATTGCCCAACTGAAGTCCTTTGTTTAAAGTTTAGTCTGCTTAGCCTAAGAAGAGCCTGACCCCCAATTTTTTCAATCTAATAATGGTGTGCTTGGAAAGGGTAGTAAGGAAGGCACTACTTTTATTTAATGTTTCTTTTAAAAACACCATGTCCTATTTGATCAGACGGCTGGTTAGCTGAGGGATTAAAGACCTTGCTATATTTACTAGCATTTAGCTTCAGGACAAAGGCTTTCCAGTGCTCAACACAAGAGGCCTATCTATTTGGCATGTCTAAATCTGGGTGTGAAGCTAGACCACTGGGTACTGACTGAAGTCCGCGTCTGGGTAATGACCCTCTGCACATGCGCAGAAGCCTTTGCGCATGCGCTGAGGGTTATTTGCCAGCCGCTTTCAAGCAGCAGCGACCGGGGAACTGGTTCAGGGGCGTGGCAAGCCGGCCTTCACTACCGGTTCGGCGACCATGGCCAAATTTCCGCCACCGGTTCACGCGAACCGGTCCGAACCAGTAGTAACCCACCACTGATAAACACACAGACACACACCTCAAGTACACCCACACATCCAGCACATGGGCTTGGTTACAAGTTACATTTTAAGGAAGACGCTCAAAAAATTATAGCCCTTTCAGATCCTAATCCGACCTTTATATCACATCTAATTTTAAAATGGAACTATTTCAACCTTAAAGATTGCTTTAATAGAAAAGACTGCAAGAAAAAAATGAAAGGGTATTTTCAGATTGAATTGGAAAGTTAGGTACCAGCTGCAATGTACTCACTATATAGGGTTCATTTTAGGTAGTGGCATTCTCAAGGTGCCAAGGTGTCAGATGTCATTTATATGTTTCTCCTTCCAGGCATTTTTCACCTTGAACAAAAACAAAGCTACCCTTTAAATGGTGATTTTTCTAGCTTTTCCAGAAAACACAATGTGATTTTGTAACATAGAACACTGCATTTTCCCCTGCAGAATAGATTCTAATCTTATCCTACCTGCTGATTTCTGGGCGGAAGGAATGGATACAACAGCCAACAAATGTATTATCAACTTCACAATTAATGTTTCTGGAGAATACCTCCAAAACGGTTGTTTTAAAAGCATACGTAGAAATCACCTACACAACATTTCACTGAAGTTGGTAGGTATTTTGTCATTTGCCTGCTGCGTTTGTGATTATCTTTCTTCCTTCATTTTTAGATTGCCCATGGGCTTTATGAAATATTTGCAGTGGAATAAAAAAAATTGCATACCATGGCTTGGAAGGAAGAAAAGAACATGGGAGACATACCGTATTTTTCGGAGTATAAGACACTCCGGAATATAAGATGCACCTTAGTTTTTGGGGGAGGAAAATAAGAAAAAAAAATCTGCCTCTGCCTACGAGCATCCATCGGTATTCATCTGGCTAGCGTCCTGTCAGTGTGTGAGAGAGTTGAGGGCTGTTTGGAAACTGAAACAGTATTTGCTGTGTGAGAAACAAAGAAGGAGACAGCAAGGAGCCTGGGCGTGGCTTGTTCTGTACTAAAGCTTCATGCTGTGCTGATCTCTGAAACAAAAACTGAAACATATTATTATTATTATTATTATTATTATTTAAAAAAATAAGCCTTTGGAAATGAAAAGGAGTCCCAAGTGGTGTCGATGTTACGGAGATAAAGAACAAATTGGTGCCAAAAGTTTGTTTTAAATAAAAGCCTGTTGTAAATTTGCTTTGATTAAAGAACCAAGTGTAACCAAACCCTACATGGCTCAGGGCCAGGTTATCTTCGAGACCGCCTTCTACCTCACAGTTCCCAGCGACCGGTAAGATCCCACAGAGTTGGTCTCCTCCAGGTCCCATCAGCTAAACAGTGTTGGCTGGCGGGCCCGCGGGGAAGGGCCGTCTCTGTGGCTGCCCCGGCTCTCTGCAACCAGCTACCCCCTGAGATCTGGACTACCCCCACCCTGTTGGCCGTCTGGAAAGCGGTGAAGACCTGGCTGTTCCAGCAGGCTTGGGGCTGTTGATCTCACTTCTGCAATCTGGCGAGATCCGGCCATGAAAAGGTGTGTATGGGTTTTTTTAATTGTTTTTTTTTAAATTTATTATGTATCTTTTTAACAAGCTTTCTATATTTAATAAGTTTTTTATATTTGCTGTAAGCCGCCCAGAGTCCCTTGGGAGTTGGGCGGCATAGAAATGCAAATAAAAGTAAAAGTAAAAAAGTAAAAGGAGACAGCAAGGAGCCTGGGCATGGCTTAGCTCAACTATTCTGTATTAAAGCTGCATGCTGTGCTGATCTCTGAAACTAAAACTGAAACTCCTCTCCTCTGCTTGTGTTTTGCTTGTATTTACTACCACATTGGAAAACCTGCTTTTGGTATTGTATATTTACTTCATGTGTTATATTATATATAAAGAGAAGTTATTGAATCTTGCTGAATCTGTTACTTGTGTGTGCTTTCTGGATGTGATTGCTGCAAACTCTGACACGTCCTTGCAGCAAATAGGGAACAGCCAGGTCAGCTTCAGCACATTATTGCAGCCTAATTCAGCACGAGCAGCTGATTAGCGAGTGGATCAGCCTCCCGGAATACCCCCAATCAGATGTTCCAGGCTGCAGGGATTGCCACAGACCATCACCTCCTCCGTGCCTCGCATTTTTGGCTACATTCGGTATATAAGACGCACCCAAATTTTCACCCTCTTTTAGGGGGGGAAGTGCGTCTTATACTCCGAAAAATACGGTAATAATTTGTTTTCCTTAAAATGAACTAAGCACCTATTTTTAATCAATGCCATGAATGCTTATATATTTTACTTCTTTGGAAAGAATTAAAATGTACCCCAAAGAAGCACAAAATTATATTGATGTTTTATAAGCTGCGTCCACACAGTTCTCATCTGTTCTCTTGTTTATGGATTTCCAATTGCTTTCTTACACAGAGTTGATGCTTTCCAATTACAGTTAGCTTCTGCTTCTATATTTTTTTTAAGTCCAGTCCCAAGGTATCTTTAAAAGTAAGAAAAGAATCCAGTCTGTTTGCTACCGATGACTTCATGATCAATAACAGTATCTAGTTGTATGTTTGAAACCAACAGCATTCAAAAGTTTTTTTTATTAGTAAAACTTTTCTACAAGATTCTGTCTTTGGCACTACCTCCATCCTTCCATCCATCCCTTTGACGAAGGTTGTTTTTACTTTATAGGTCCCTGATGATGAACCTTTGGCACACATGCCAGAAGTGGCACGCAGAGCCCTCTCTGTGGGCACGTGGGCCGTCGCCAGCTTCTCTTCCTGTTTCCGGCGCACATATGCGTGCCGGCCAGCTGGTCTTCGTGCGTGCAGGAGTGTCATAAATATGAAGATCAGCTGGCTGGCACGCATGCGCGCACCGGAAAGCAGAAGAGCAGCTGGCAACGGCCCATGGACTTCCGTTTTCCGGTGCTCCGGCACACGCGAAGACCAGCTGGCCAGCACGCATGCACGCACCAGAAACCAGAAGACCAGCTGGCCGGCACACGCATGCTCACCAGCCAGCTGGTCTTTGGGTTTCCAGGCTCCGGCGTGTGCCTGCGCGTTCCGGTTTCGGCACTGGGTGCTGAAAAGGTTCGCCGTCACTGTTATCGGTAGTCCTCAATTTATAACCACAATTGGGACTGCAATTTCCATCATGAATCATTGTGGTTGCAAATGGAGTCAGCTCCAATTTTACAACAATTTTTACAGTCGTCGTTAAGCAAATCACACTATTGTTAAGTGAATTCAGCTTCCCCAATGGAAATCGGGAAAACAGTTCCCAAATCATGATCACATAACCAAAGGACATTGCAACCGGTCATAGATGCAAGCCAGTTGCCAAGCATCTGAATTACAATCACATGGACGTGGGGGTTGTATAATGGACATAAGTGCGATACAGTCACATTTTGCAAGGTTGTTGTAACAATATTGAACCATTGTTAAATGAATGGTCATAAGTTGAGGACTACGTATACAAAAAGATTTCAGTAGATTATGGGATGAGCAACCCAAAGCATGCCAGATAGAATAGAATAGAATAACAGAGTTGGAAAGAACCTTGGAGGTCTTCTAGTTCAACCTCCTGCTTAGGCAGGAAACCCTATACTATTTCAGACAAATGGTTGTCCTATCTCTTCTTAAAAATGTCCAGTGTTGGAGCATTTACAACTTCTGGAGGCAAGTTGTTCCACTGGTTAATTGTTCTGTCAGGAAATTTCTTCTTAGTTCTAGGTTTCTTCTCTCCTTGATTAGTTTCTGTCCATTGCTTCTTGTGCTGCCCTCAGTGCTTTGGAGAATAGCTTGACTCCCTCTTCTTTGTGGCAACCCCTGATGTTGCTGAAGTACCCATCATTAGCCTGTAGTCATGGTTTTTAAGGCTGCTGGGAGTAAAGATTAGCAATATTTGTGAAGTGCCACAGGTATCCACCTCCAAATTAGTAATTAACATGGTCTCCTGAACTAGGTCAAATCAAGTGGTATCACCTAGTTAATCATGTTTGGGTTGGAGATCACCAAGAAACACATATCTCTGGGTTAAGCTTTTCCTCTCTGAAATAAAGCAATGGCTGTTTGTTGTATGAGTAACTTGTAGAGCAGGGGTGGGCAACTATGGCCCCTTTATGACCTGTAGACTTCAACTCCCAGAATTCCTGAGCCAGCCGAATTCCTGAGTTGAAGTCCACAAGTCGTAAAGGGATCATACAGTTGCCTACCCCTGTTGTAGACTATGGTTGCTCAAACAGCTTTGAGCTGAAGATAGCTGTTGTGGCTTGCCCCCGTCCCGTGCAGCTGCTCATGGATCCGGACGAACAGGAACAGTCCATAGGGTGGCAAGAGCGGTCTGTAGCGCCGGCACCGGAGTCCGAGACCGAAGAGGAAGCAGGGCCAGAGGACGATGCGCAATCAGGGCCTTCTGCACCTCCTCAGCAGGAGTTCAGTGACTCCAGTGAAGAGGAGGGGCCTCTGATTGATGCCAGAGCACGCAGGGCAGCTAGCCGGCAAGAGTGGCTGTGTAGAAGGAGGTCTCCTCGAAAGTAAGCTTGCCGGCAGAGGGGCCACGCCCTAAGACTATATAAGGGTGGATCACACCACACACTTTTGCTGAAGACAATTTTGTTTGTATTCATCTTGGCTGCCTTCTGAACCTCGTCCCTATCAGTTGGATTAACTCCAGTCAGGGCTCTTGGCCAACTTCAGCAAGTAATTATTATTTGACGGACTAATTGACCTGCTTGTCTCTTTCACATTTGGAATCCCGGCCAAAGTGTTCTGTGCTTGAAAACAAACACTTTGGCAAAGAATTAATATTCACTTTAATACTAAGCAATTATTAGTATTAAAGCCTTTTTGTTTAAAGAACAGTGTGTGTTTGTCGCTTTCTGGGGGTTTGCCGTGCTGGGACAGAACAGTAGCATTTGGTCTTTGTGGCATACTGGGAGCATTTAGTTAAAGTAAAAGAAGAGAAAAAGGGCTGGAGGAGAAACAGAACCAATTGGGAAGCCTGCTAAAATTATAATAGTCCTATTTGTACTCGAGATAAATGCTGAATGTCATGTCAGATGGAAGCACCTTAACAGTCTTTGAAAAAGCTAAGCAGGGTTGAATTTGGATGGTACTTGATTGGGAGACTCCCATGAAGTCTCAGTGTCAGCGTTCTGAGTAACCCACACATTGAAAGCAGAACTCCGAGGCAGGTAGATTCCTCAAAGAACATGTTTATTGGATACATCATATCGGCACAGCCGGTGAAAATCAACTCTAAAAGTTCCCACAGTTTTCACCTAATTAAAAGAGTAAAAATCCCCCCTCCCAGGTGTTACCGGTCACATTGTCCAATGAATATAGCTGGCAGGCTCCTCTCCTCCTTCAACAGCCACCTGTTACAATGACCTTGGTTCCCACAGGAAAACTTTTTGTTTTGACTGTTAGCTGGGCTATCTACTTCCCCCCTCCCTTCCCCCTCTCAGGCTTCGTGGCAACTATGAGGCATCACAAGATGGCTTCAGCCAGGTTCGCTTCAGAGTTGACACTCAGAGCTGTAAACCAGATCGGAAAAGTGAGGAAAAAAAATATACTTGAAGAAAACAATGGAAGCCACTTGTTTTCCCTGCCAAGAAAAAATATTGACGTGATCACTGGGTGTTGAGCATGACTCAAGGGAATCTTGACTTTGCTAGGAATGGAGCTTGTCTTCTTTTTAAAGTGCTAAATAATGTCATGTATTAGACAGATTAAGCCTGTCTTTGCCTTAAATACGTTTTTCTGGAAAACTGAACAAAAGGCAAAATGAATTTCTCAAGCTCAAACAAACAAAGGGAAAGAAAAATAAAGGAGTTCTGAAGAGTAAGCTGTGCATTGAGAAGGGAACTATGTGAGGAGTTGGCATTTTTCAAAGAAAGGATAACATAAAAGCAAGTAAACAACATTACAAGATTACAAAAATGAAAAGACGGATGGATAGATTTCCCCCCCCCTTTGTGATATCTTACTATCTCTTTAACTTTGTTCTTAAAGGCCCTCTGGGATAAATTATGCAGCTGACAAAAATTGGATACAACTGGCAATTACTGTCACTAATTGGCAAGAATGTAATATTCGTTTTAAGAGATTCAGATTTCAGTTACCCCCTCCAATGCTCATAGCAGCTTCCCCCAACAAATGTGTTGCACAATAAAAAATATCCTGCAATAGAAATCTTTAGAAGTCTGCTTCTTGAACAACAGTCACAATTATTATCATTAATTGTTGTATAATGTGTTTTTCAATCATCATCGAATTTTGCCTTGAATGCCAAAACTAATATGGCTGGTCTTGGATACACAATTTTATTTGTGGGAACGTGGCAGCATCTGCTGTTCACTATAAGTAGAAAAATATCTTAGGCCCACCCTGCAACCATTCCATTGAATTAGATCAGCCTTCACCACCCTGGTGCCTTTTAGATGGCCTGAATTTCATTTCCTATGAAGTCAGGCTGAATAGGTGGTGAGGACAGCAGGATATATATCAGTTCACATTGAACCATCAGTAGACATAATCAAAGTCCGACTAAGTTTAAGACAGAGTTTAAGAGTCCAGATTCCACAGAACTGCTCTATGGGGAAACATGAAGTATGAATTATGATTTTAAAAAAGTATGAAGTTCAAATATGTGGTTTAGTATGCATGTCAGTTCAGTGAAATTCAAAGATAAGAGCATGACAAAAGGCTATAAAAAGAGTCATCTATCATCTATCTACCTATCTACCTATCATCTACCTATCTATCTATCTATCTATCTACCTATCTACCTATCTACCTATCTACCTATCTACCTATCTACCTATCTACCTATCTACCTATCTATCTATCTACCTACCTATCTACCTATCTATCTATCTATCTATCTATCTATCTATCTATCTATCTATCTATCCTCCTATTCTGTCTGTCTGTCTGTGATCGTAAGTGCGCCAATATGATATATTCAATAAAGCTGTTCTTTGAGGAATCTACCTGCCTCAGAGTTAGAGTTGAAAGGGGTCTATTACTTGGAACCCTGACATTTGGAGGTCTTCTAGTCCAACCCTCTGCTGTGGCAGGAAATCCTATATTATTTCAGACTGTCTCTTTATCTATCTATCTATCTATCTATCTATCTATCTATCTATCTATCTATC
Organism: Thermophis baileyi; assembly: GCA_003457575.1. Lineage (NCBI taxonomy): Eukaryota > Metazoa > Chordata > Lepidosauria > Squamata > Dipsadidae > Thermophis > Thermophis baileyi. The sequence goes on from QLTV01001145.1 coordinate 3,885,794, forward strand.
TATCTATCTATCTATCTATCTATCTATCTATCTATCTATCTATCTATCTATCTATCTATCTATCTATCTAGCTAGCTAGCTAGCTAGCTAGCTAGCTAGATAGATAGCTAGCTAGATAGCTAGATAGCTAGATAGCTAGATAGCTAGATAGCTAGATAGCTAGATAGCTAGATAGCTATCTCTATCTCTCTATCATCCACATATCCATCCTTCCATCTATGTAAAATGCAAACAGCTCATAACATCAACAGAAAAATAAAACCCCAGAGATATTTGTACAAATCTACACTCAATTGTAAAGATACATAGCAAAAGAGAAAGAAAATAAAAAAGAAAAAGTAAAAAAAAAATCTACATAATATCCACTTATATCAATATAGAATTAATTCAATTCTTAAGCCCATCATTAAATGTAGACCATATGGAAACATACTGCTTCATCTACTTATTTTTAGAATATAAAGACTTTTCAAAAATAGATAACAGACTCATATTTTGAATCCATTCTACAATATCAGGAAAATATGTTTCTTTCCATTTACGTAAGATTATCCTCTCCTGAGCCTTGGGCTCAGTAGAGCCAAAGCTTTTCAGAAAATGACAAATTCCACATTTTAGGAATATAGTTTAACATCACATTTACATCTGCAACTAAGATATGCTATGATCTGAAAGAAAAACAAAGTTATGGAAGAGTTGAAGAACCCTCATACTTCTTACAACTAGCACAAAATCCCTTTCTAAACATTCTTTGAAGGGTCTATTAGACAAAAAATTTACATTTTATAAGGAATGCATTTCATTTTTAAATCATAAAAAGGATGTTTAAAAAAAAACCCTGAATCTACTGATTTTCCCATATAGTGTATTGCAAATTCTTCATTTCATAGTTCAGATATGTAACTAATGCTACCATGTTTATTTTAATTTATTATAAATTTGAATTGTTGATTTTTATATGAAATGTTCCATCCTTTAAGAATCTTAAAACTGTAGGCATCTCTGAGGCTGCAAAAATATGTGGACCACAAGGTATAATTAGTTGTTGTGTCAATTATATATATTGCCCAGTGGATTTTATAGCAAATCATATTCAGAGCATAATCTTTTGTCATTTTTGAAACAATTTTTATAAATCAACCAATATAAGATTGATAAATCATGTAATTCCAATAGAAAATCTTCCTCACTATCCTCAAATCTGGGTTATTCTACAACATCAATTTCCCATAGTTCAAAATTTAACTTTTCACTTGTGATCAACCAAATATGTCTCAAAGCTGTTCCCTAACAAAGTTTCCTATTTCATATACTTGGGTTTTAAAACTTGCCAATATTTACACATTTGCTCTCCAAAGAAACCCAGAGGAGGCAATATTCAAAAACATTCTAATTCCATAAAATATACATATTAAAATGAAAGCTCAGTGGTACAGTTGAAAATCTGGTAGATTAACTTCTTCATAAAGTAACTCGGCCATTTGACATTCTGAGGAAGCAAATTCTATAAAATGGGGGCTGCTACAGAAAATACCACCTTTTCTGGGTTCCATGAAGCTCATATGGAGACACTTTCAACAACTTTCTCAAGGTGAATGGACAAGAAGGGTTGAGTCAACTTTAGCAGCACCGTGTCTTGATAGAAGAAGTTACGGGAAAAGATCCTCTTCTTACAACAAAAACAGACAATTATAAATATTGAACTATTCCACTACTTTCTCTATAACTAAGCTAACAAATGAAAAATCCTCCCTTTTTACAGGAATTTTCCCTGCAATCCCTGAATCTGGGATAGAGTCAGGTCGACTGGATGGAGCTGAGCATTTACTGGCTGGATGCCCTTCCTGACACCACACTGAGTTCACAGCAGATTATTATTTTCTTTGCACACTACCTGCTGCTACCTAGGATTGAACTCTCAACCTTCTGAATGGGAAACGAGCATCTTCACCACTAGGTCATAATGCTGCTCAATTATACTAACAAATATCCATGTGAAATTTCCCCAGATTCAATACCCCTTAATATAGAAGATGTTGGATGCTGGATAGATTTAACTTACCTTACTGAATTTGTCATTCAGATTCATCAAAATAATGCAGTATTTTAAAGCACACTCTTCCCTAAATAATGAATATTGCTCTGGAGGGATTCCTAACCTAGCTAAAATGATAACAATTTAATAATCACTTACTGATTAATTATGTCCTAAAGTTGTCCTTATGTAACTGGTTGACAAAAATTAAGGCTGCTAGTTTCTGATTTTAATGTGCTGGAATCCAGGGTGGTTGGAATGAGATCTCCATTGTGGTCTAGCTGAAATGCCCCTTAGACAGAGGAGGGCAGATCAGAGAGAAGACACCTTCACTGCTCTTCATGGGGAAAGTTGCTACTGGCTAGATTAAGGTTGGTGATTTTTTTTCTCCCTTATTATAGACTTAAGATACAGAAGGATCTTGACAGACTTGAACATTGGGCACTATCTAATAAAATGAAATTCAATGGTGAAAAAAGTAAGGTTCTACATTTAGGCAAGAAAAACAAAATGCACAGGTACAGTATATGTGGTACCTTGCTGAATAGTGGTGACTGAGAGGGATCTTGAAGTCCTAGTGGACAATCATTTAAATATGAGCCAGCAGTGTGCTGCAGCTGCCAAAAAAGCCAACACAGTTCTAGGCTGCATAAACAGAGAGATAGAATCAAGATCACGTGAAGTGTTAATACCACTTTATAATGCCATGGTAAGGCCACACTTGGAATACTGTATCCAGTTTTGGTCACCACGATGTAAAAAAGATGTTGAGATGATTAGGGGACTGGAGGCTAAAATATATAAAGAACGGTTGCTGGAACTGGGTATGTCTAGTCTTATGAAAAGAAGAACTAGGGGTGACATGATAGCAGTGTTTTGATATCTGAGGGGTTGCCACAAAGAAGAGGGAATCCAAGATATTCTCCAAAGCACCTGAGGGCAGGACAAGAAGCAATTGGTGGAAACTAATCAAGAAGAGAAGCAACCTAGAACTA
>QLTV01001145.1:3899141-3916380 GCA_003457575.1 Thermophis baileyi
CTTCCTTCGAACCGGTCCCTTCGGCCGTGGAGGCCACACCCAGTACCTTCCAGGCGCTTCCATGCTCGGGCCCAGGAGCGACAGCAGACCTGTCCGCACAGGCCGCTGCCTCACCACCAACTGAATTACGCAGGTCTAGTAGGGCTCCTAAACGCCCCGCCTACCTGCGTGATTACGTATGCTGGACTGCTCCATCCAGTAGGGGAGGGGTGTTATGTTCTAACTGTTATAACTGTGTTGCATGGTTCCAACCAGGTCCAGCGTTTGAGCGGGAAGACCTGTCCGCACAGGCCGCTGCCTCACCACCAACTGAATTACGCAGGTCTAGTAGGGCTCCTAAACGCCCCGCCTACCTGCGTGATTACGTATGCTGGACTGCTCCATCCAGTAGGGGAGGGGTGTTATGTTCTAACTGTTATAACTGTGTTGCATGGTTCCAACCAGGTCCAGCGTTTGAGCGGGAAAAAGCTCAAACGCTATTGGCTGGTCTGTCTGACAGCTCCCTATAAAAGGGCAAGCTGTCAGACTGCTCTTTGCTGGTTGCTGATACAAGAGCTGAAATAAAGAGCTGCTTGGAAGTCTGTCTCCTGTCATCTCTACCCACTATCTAACAACTTATATACGACAAATCAGGAATTTATCCCTGTATGAGGAACTATGAATTTATTGAGCATACGGGACAGCAAAAAAGATTACTTCAGATTTACAATGATAGATTGATGATATATTTGCTTTCTTTTCTGGGTCTTTATTGTGAAAAGACTGATCAATATTATTCCACCTAGTTCAGATTTAGGGCAGCATTTAAAAACTGAGCTGTATTTGATCTATATTATACTTGTCATTGTTTTGGTTTCTGCTTGCTTCTCTGTATCTTTTTCTCTTTGTGTTTATTAAATAAAAATGTAAAATGATGCCATTTGGAATGGAATACTGGCATTGAAGTCTTTTGCAGTTGACTTTGGAAAAAAATGGGGGATTTTTTTAAAAATGAAAATATATTCACAAAGTCTTCTTCTCCCTCTTTGTTCCACCTAGTGATCACATCATAACAACAATAACAACCACAACGATATATGCACTTCATTTTCACCACAAACCAGAAGTTCAGGATAATATACACAAGGTTTGCTCTGCCACGTGTTCCTTGTAAGAAGAACCCTTTGTTAAGTTGGACTGACAGATAATGATTAACTTAACTTTTCAAGGGTTTTCTAAAGCTGAAGGTATATTCGCACCTGGTTTTCCGAGTTCAGCACTACACCATATTGGCTGTTGACTTCATCTCACCCCATTTCTGAGAATGTCCTTCCAAATATAATTTATTCTAATGTAATGTCCATATAGAATCATAGGGCTGGAAGGGAGCTTGGAGGTCTTCTACTCCAACTCCTTGCCCAAGGCAGGAGTCCTTATACATTCCCGGACAAATGGTTGTCCAATCTTTTCTTGCTTAATGCAATACCTGCTTTTAGGCAAGTGTGCAGGAAATTACAGGACATTCTAAACTTCTACAGAACAAAGTAGCAGCATAGTAGCAGCATATTAGAATTTGCAAATACCTTAGAGGAGAAATTCCACATTGAAGGCAGGAGGCATTCTTTTACTTACTTCAAATGGGAAGCGGCCATGGCTATGACAATTTTTCAGGCTGGGGATCATGACTTCTCCTTAAAGTTTGCCTAAGTGTTTCACTACACAATGCACACAGAAAGGACTCAGAATATAACACTGGCATCATCTTAGACTGTATCATGGCATGTACGCATTTTTAGCCTGCCTCTAAGGAGAGTCAGTTTAGTGTAGTGGTTAAGGCACCAGGCTAGAAACTTGGAGACCCTGAGTTCTAGTCCTGCCTTTGGCACAAAGCCAGCTGGGTTATCTTGGGCCAGGCATTCTCTCTCAGCCCTAGGAAGCCAGCAAAGGCAAACCACATCTGAAATCTTGACAAGAAAATTGCAGGGACATGTCCAGGTATTGTCAACCCTGGCCGCCCCTCAAAAACAGAACAGAAAAGCAAAAAATATTACAGGAATAGCAATAGTTTTACAGCACTAGAATAGAATAGAATAGAATAGAATAACAGAGTTGGAAGGGACCTTGGAGGTCTTCTAGTCCAACCCCCTGCTTAGGCAGGAAACCCTATACCATTTCAGACAAATGGTTATCCAACATCTTCTTAAAAACTTCCAGTGTTGGAGCATTCACAACTTCTGGAGGCAAGTTGTTCCACTGATTAATTGTTCTGTCAGAAAATTTCTCTTTAGTTCTAAGTTGCTTCTCTCCTTGATTAGTTTCCACCCATTGTTTCTTGTCCTGCCCTCAGGTGCTTTGGAGAATAGCTTGACTTCCTCTTCTTTGTGGCAGCCCCTGAGATATTGGAACACTGCTATCATGTCACCCCTAGTCCTTCTTTTCATTAAACTAGACATGCCCAGTTCCTGCAACCGTTCTTCATATGTTCACTCTCTGAGTAGTTTACAATGTCACCATATTGCTCCTCCCAACAATCTAAGTCCTCATTTTACCGAACCTCAGAAGGATGGTCAACCTTGAGCCTTGTCAGGATTGAACTCCAGGCTGTGGGCAGAGTTTGCCTGCAATGCTGCATTCTAACCACTGCGCCACCAGGGCTTAATGAATAGCAACTCCCTGTCGCCTGCATAGAATGACAATCTTTAAAAAAAATGGCAGGCTGAATGAGTAATATGGTTCAAAAATTTATTGGCATTAGTACATTCACTTTTACTGCCAGGTCCAGGATGATATCATTCATCATGAAGACAGCATAATTATCTTTGAATGTTATAAATGACGGAATTCATTCTCCTGGAAATTAAGGAGAATGTTGTGAAACCCCCTTTAAAAAAGGAAGGGAAGGGGACAAGAAGGATGACTGATACAGATGATATAAAGCAAGGGCTTTAAATTTCTGCCTACAAAGCTGCAGCAAAGCAACTGAGAATTGGTTGGCAATGAAGACTGTAATAACCTCTAATTAGTTTAGGTAGCCTTCTGATCTCATTTTTCATGTCAGAGGGATTATTCATCCTGAAATGTGATCCCCCCTTATACTGGCGGTGTTCCAGGTATCTACGCTCATAATGTAAGCAATAAAAGGACAATGAAGGTACTAAATGAAATATATATTGTATCTTCCCAAAGATGCAATCCAGCAAAAGTCAGGAAGCACAACATTTATAAATATTGCTTCCAACTACAGAGATTTTTAAAGAGCCATAGGGCTCATTCTTGAAAGTGATGTAGCCTTCTCTAAACTACATAGCTCCCAGATTGAATAGAAGCAAGCCACTGGGGAGTGGGGAACATTTTTTGATACAAACTCCCATCGAGCACAACCAGCATGGCCAATACTGGGGCATACAGAAAGTAATTATTCAATAAGGCTTTTCCCCAGATCTTTATGGATGGCGGATAAAGGACTTTGTGCAATGTAACATTTGTAACTTTGTGCTGTAAGGGACGGTGGTGGTCCTTAATATACCAAGCCTGTAAAAAGACCAAAATAAAGTTTGCAGGGTCTCTTAGACATTGTGAAAATCATACACTTGCTTTGGGGCTTCTGACTGCATCACAGAATCATGAACCTAGAAGGGGGCCCTTTAGGATTACCGGATGTCCAGCAGAAGGAGGACATGTCTCCCTTTTGTCCTTTTGTCCTCTGTCTAGCAGGCATAACCTTAATATTGAATATTGTCTGGCTTTTTGAATGTTTTTTTAAAAAAATGGGCGGCTTTTCTAATAGTAGTCATTTGGTCTGTGTCTTGTAAGTGTAAGAGAAGGAATGGAATCTGGGGGCGGAGTTAAAAGAGGGATCAGCCTAGAATCCCTACGTAGCCACAAATGGACTAAATCCAACCTCCCTTGAATTCTGTTGACCCTTATCTAATCCCAAGCAGGTACTAACTGTTAGTTGAGAAGATTCCTGTGCATAAGCTTGTAAGCAATAAATCAGTTTAATTGGACCTTCAGTGTGAACCTGATCTTTCCTGCCTGACAAAAATCTTCTACATGTTCTGCTTCTTTTTCCCCCTTGTCCATCAACTGATGGACAGCCTAGATTTATGTTACCTAATTTATTTCCTGATTCCAGCAATTGGCTTTATTCCATCCTCTTCAAATCCATGACCACTATATTCTTGTGGTCAGATGACTCATTATACATTTTTATGGTGGAATTTGAAAATGATGATTCTATACCATGGCTAACATATCTTCTTAAAATAAATATGTGTTGTAAAAATATTGCAAGTGAAAAATCAGTCTTTCTAATTTCATATATATAAAAGAGGGCATGTTTAACTTTCTTGTCACTCACAACAAAAATTATAATGAAAAACTCTAAACTGGAAAAGGCATACTGTGTGTGTGTGTGTGTGTGTGTGTGTGTGTGTGTGTGTGTGTATGCCTTTTCCAGTTTAGAGTTTTTCATTATAATTTTTGTTGTGAATGACAAGAAAGTTAAACATGCCCTCTTTTCCTCACTATTTATCCTCTATTCTTTGTCTGTTGGATATATATAACTATGTGTGTGTGTGTGTATGTATACATACGCACTGATTTATTGTTTGTTTTAATGCTGTACACCACCCAGAGTCACATTGGTTGAGTTGAGTGGCTTTATAAGTCTTATAAATAAAGCTAGAATTGTATATGCTCAATATTGGAAAAAAGGAGAGTTACCTGAAGAAGAAAAAGTGATAAGGAAAATATTAGATTGTGCAGAGATGAATAGATTAACACTAGCAATTAGAGATAAGGAACAGATAGAATATTATGTGGTTTGGGAGAAGTTTTATAAGTGGATAGAACAAAAGAAAGGAATGTGGAACTGAAGAAAGTAAATGAGTAAGAAATGTAACATATCAAGATAAAATGTGTAATAAATTAAAGATTAAAAGGGAATGTAATGAGAAAAAAATTGTAAAAAGGTATAAGAAAAAGGTGTACAGCCAGACGACACACTGCTGATGGAAAAAGAATGTTTTTTAATGTATATATAATGGGGAAAAAATTATATAAAAAAAAGTCTTATAAATAAATGTTTTCTTTGTGAATGCATAAAATTCCTTTTTTAAGAGTAGCTTTAGTTTAACTTCAGTTCTTACTGGGCAACTCAAGACCCCAGAATTGCACAATGCCGTTCGGATGATGACGTCAACAGTGATGATTGATTATATGCCATCAAGTCATTTTTGACTCCTAGTGACCACCTAGGTAAATGTTCTCCAAGAAGATCTATCCCTAACCTGTTCTTTTATGACTCCCAAGGTTGCAGCTCATGGCCCCTGAAACTGAGTTCATCCACCTTCTTGTTGGTCCTCTTCTTCTCTTTTCTTCCACTATTCTCAGCATCAATAATGCTGATGAAGATAATAAATGAACTTTAGATTTCCCTTTTTCCCCCAAGAACAAACGGCAGTTTGTACTATTAAGTACTTCTTTCCAATACTGTGTTGTTCAGAAATAGAAAAGGTATGGTGATGTTCCCCCTTTCTTTAGAGTTCTTTGGAAGTCATGAAAGTGGCAACAAGCAACACAGGTTTGAAGAAAGATCCCCTGTCCTTTCAGATTGTCTTTTACTGCCTTCATTTCCTTTCAAGGATCCAGAATCATTTGGTAAAGCTCAGTTAACCTTGACGTAGCTTTGCAGTTCACTGTTGGCTCAAAAGTTAGACAAATGGTAGTGCTGCCACCATGGCTGCAAGGTGCCTTAGTCTGCCACATTTAAATGGACCCTTGGGCAAAACTTCTATTTTACACTGCTCTCAGAAAGAACAATTGAAAAAGTATTGCCTTCACTACTGTGGTGCTCAATAATAGCACTTAGACTTATATACCGCTTCACAGTGCTTTTACAGCCCTCTCTAAGCGGTTCACAGAGTCAGCATATTGCCCCCAACAATCTGGGTCCTCATTTTACCCACCTCGGAAGGATGGAAGGCTGAGTCAACCTTGAGCCGGTGAGATTTGAACCGCCGAACTGCAGCTAGCAGTCAGCTGAAGTAGCCTGCAGTGCTGCACTCTAACCACTGCGCCACCTCGGCTATGAAACAATATTGGCTGTGCTCACTGTTGCTTCAAGTCTGTATCAACTTGAAACTGCATTGATCATTTTGTTTCTAAACCTTTTTATGTCTCAGTTCAATCGTTTTGCTCATGGAGCTCACAGTGTTTGTATCATACTGTAATAGTATGTAGGAACGACCTTGGGAGACATGTAGAAGAGCCATAGATCAGACAATGGACTTGACAAATGGCAGCTGAGTCCTTAGAACGAATGAGGGCGTGGCGAGACACTCAGAAGGCAACCTCCCTAGTTTCTTGCACTGAAAAGGTGAGGGGGGAAGATATTTACTTTTAGACTTGCAACATTCTCGCACAGTAACCTTACAATATAGCTAAAGCTGGGTGTGCTTCTTGTCTGGTTTAGCAATAGCAATAGCACTTGGACTTATATAGCACTTCATAATCATTTACGCGCACTCTCTGGATAGTTTACAATGTCAACGTATTGTCCCCAACAATCTGGGTCCTCATTTTCAGAAGGATGGAAGGCTGAGTCAACCTTGCACTCTGCCAGGATCAAATTCCTGGCTGTGGGCAGAGTTAGCCTGCAATACTACATTCTAACCATTGCGCCACCATGGCTCCCTGAAAGGCTAATATCTATTCACCCAAACTAAATAATGAAGTTGCAGGCAATAAAATTGCTTTATTGACACTGTCTGTTAACAGAATAAATGTTAGGTTGGACAGTGGCTATTCCAGAAGGTGCTGTAGCTCCATCAAAGAGAGAAATTGCATCCCCCTGACTCCTCCCCATGAGCTGCCCCACTACAAGAGAAGGAACACTGCTGGTAAAAACTGCAATATTTTAACTAATAAATAGTGTGAACATGTCATTTGCTTTGTGTAATCTGAAAGTTACATCATTTGTCTTTATAAATTAATCTGATTAAGAATATGGACTACTGAGGGCAGAACATTCTCTAAAAGGAAAATGATCTAATGCAGTGGTTCCCAAACTTTTTCAATCCACCGCCCCCTTGGTGCTACAAACTCATCCTCAGTGCCCCCCACCCCCACCCCCTTCAGGTGGGCATGGCTTGGTGGTCAGATGACCGGGTGGGCATGGCCAATTTGTAAAATGTGGAGAAACTCACTTAACAACGCTCTTGCTTAGCAACCAAAATTTTGGGCTCAATTGCGGTCATAAGTCTTTCTTTCTTTCTTTTTCTTTCTTTCTGTCTTCCTTCCTTCCTTCCTACCATCTTTCTTTCTTTCTTTCTTTCTTTTTCTTTCTTTCTTTCTTTCTTTCTTTCTTTCTTTCTTTCTTTTTCTTTCTTTCTTTTTCTTTCTTTCTTTCTTTCTTTCTTTCTTTCTTTCTTTCTTTCTTTCTTTCTTTCTTGTCTCTCTCTCTTTCTTCTGCAGTAGAAAGCAACCTCCCCCAAGACAAATATCTTGTGACAGCAGCTATTGTGCCTTCTCTTGCCCTGGTCTCCATCCCAGAGGGCTGCGCATCCCCCCCCGCCAATCCTCTGTACAAACCGCCCGTCCCATTTCTGCAAAGGCAGAGCCCTGCAGGGCGATCTAAAGAGGGGAGGGGGATGCTGTAGAAAAGGCCGCCTTCCACCCGTGCCTCCCGTGCCAGCTCCACGGGACTTGGGGCTCTGAAGCAGCCCACTGGCTTCCAACCCGGCCAAGTTCCCAGAGTGGCACCAGCGGTCGGCTGGGCCGATCTGCAAAGAGAGCAGGCAGGTGGCCAGTTGAGAAGCTAATGGGCTGCTTTGGAGCCCCAAGCGCCGCGGAGCTGGCACGGGTGGAAGGTGGCCTTTTCTGCAGCATCCCCCTCCCCTCTTTGGATCGCCCTGCAAGGGGGGGGGCTCTGCCTTTGCAGAAATGGGGCAGGCGCATGTGCAGCAGCCCCGGGACATCCGCTTGCCCTTCCGCCGCCCCTCTAAGCATCTGCATTTCCACCAAGGGCTGCCCGCCCACCCACTGGCCGGGCCGGACACTGACCTCGGAAGGCAAGCAGGCATGGGGGACCGCCGGGAAGGCTGCTAGCGCCCTTCCCCGCGGCCGGCCTGCCCCGACATGCTTTCCTGCCTTCCACATGGCCTTCCACTTGCCTGCCTTTGCAAGCTGGCCATGGGGGCACCGGGAAGGCCCCGTGGAAGGCAGGAAAGCATTTCGGGGCTGCAGGCCATGGGGAATGGAGTAGGAAAGGCAGCTGCCCCCCTTGCCTCTTAGCACCTCCCTGCTGCCCCCTTGCCTCTTAGCGCCCCCCTAAGTCATCCCACCCCCATCCCCAGGGGGCAGTACCACCCACTTTGGGAACCACTGATCTAATGGGTAAGGCACTTGGGTAGTAAGGCACTTGGGTAGAAAGAATTCTAGGCCCGCCTTGGGCATGAAAGCTGACTGGGTGACTTTGGGCCATTCACCAGGAATCTGTGAGTTCTAGCGATGCCTCAGGCATGAAAACCAGCTCAGTGACTTTAGGGCAGTCACTGTCTCTCAGCCCACCCCACATTATAGGGTTGTTGCTATGGAGAAAGGAAGAAGAGGAAGGAATAATATGTATATTCCTTGCCTGGGGTTATTATTATTATAAATATAGTAAAGGTAAAGTAAATAGCTAAATAGAAAATGCAGACACTAGGAAACCTGCCCACAAAAGATCAACCAGAGAAGTTTATCTTCTCTGCATGAATGGGAAGACAAGAAGCAGGAGAATCTCCAATAAAACCCTATGATGGCCATAGTCTAGACCAGGGGTCTCCAACCTTGGCAACTTTAAGCCTGGAGGACTTCAACTCCCAGAATTAAAGTCCTCCAGGCTTAAAGTTGCCAAGGTTGGAGACCCCTGATCTGAGGGACCATCTCTCCCCAATGATATCAGCCTGGCCCATTAGATCCAGCAGAGAGGGCATGCTTCTGATACCATCTACCAGGGATGTATATTTGGCAAGTCTCAGGTGGTGGGTGTTCTCTGCTGTGATGCTCACCTTATGGAACATTCTCCTCTTGGACAATGCTTGTGTACTTTAACTCCCAGAAATCCTGACTGAGGAATTCTCGGAGTTGAAGTCCACCCATCTTAAAATTCCCAAAGTTGAGAAACACTAGTCTAGACTGACATCCATCCTGGCTGTTTTGCCAAGTCATCGCAACCTAGAATTTTTAAAGCCATCTCTACATTTGGGAGCAGCAAATGAGAGAAGTGACTTAAAGAGCCATGCAGAATTTCCCTTTTATCTGTGATCTATCTATGGATCTCAACGAAGAGGAGAAGAAGCTGCGTGTAGGAAGCTAGCCTCCCAAACTCTGTGGGTGTCTAGCTTTTCAGCAGAAAACTAGATTTGCAAAATTTCTGTTGCATGATAGCTAAGCTGGAAATAAATTGGCTTAGCTAGTGAACAGAGCTGAGGTTGTAGGATCATAGTGTGTGCTGCTCATCCTGGAGCCATGCCAAACTTTTCTGTGGTGCTGCCATATAATTTTCAGAGTTCCTAGCTAATTCTGAGAATGATTAAACCAATAGATTTGAATGCCTACAGTTGGGGAAAAGCAATACAAGCAAAAGGATTCCTTATGAAGATTTCATTCTTGGGAATGTCAAAGCTAAATGATCCTGAGGCTATTAATTTTTAAAACAAGCAGGTTCATTATTTCAAAAATGTAGTGCTTCATCTGTGCAGTGAATGTGATTATATGTGTGACAACTAGAATATTTTTACTAGGTTAATGCTGTAAGGCTTATGAAGGATTGTAAATATGGCAACTATTAAAAAAAACAAAGCAGTAAAATTCTAGTTATTTGTTTCTCAATCTTTTTTTTCTTCCTAGGTGACTCTCTGAATTGAAATTTAGGTGCTGTCTCAGTTGAGTTTTACTTATTATTTAAAAATGGATTTAATCAAAATCTGACATGAACCTTGGTCTGCCAAATAAAATGGTTCAAGGTGTGAATTAATTTCCAGTCTTGGATGTTACTAAGAAACTTCAACAGAATGTTCCAGGATGGTCTGTAGGTCAGACACCCCTTGCCAGAATTTTTTTCTCAACAAAAATGCCAAAATTCAGCCCTTCAATCAATAAAAGTTAGGAATACAGTTCCCTGCATCCACAACTCTTTCCTCAAATGGAAAAATGGTGCCCCCCATAGTTGAGAGATGCTCTAAATTCTTTTGAATCATCAGCCTTTCCTCTGTAGCTCTCAGTCTACTTAGTCTGGTGAATCTATGACAGGCCTGTCATGTGTGACACACCATGTCATTTTTGATGACACGCCTAGAAGTCACATGAGAATGTGGTATATTCTCATGCGGTTCTGGACTCTTTGGAAGTCATGCAAGCAGCCCTGATCTCACACAGCCTCTGGAACCCCCCCAAATGTCATAAGAACATTCTTGCACAGTTTTTGGAATCAACCAAGGCTGCATAAGAATGTGGTGTGGTCCCGTGTGGCCTTTGGAACCTCTGGAAGTCATGCAAGAGTCATGCTCTTGTGTGGCCTCTAAAACCTCCTAAAATCACACAAGAATGTTCTTGCACCATTTTTGGAAGTTCCAGAGGCAGTACAAGAATAGGGTGTGGTCTCTGGATCCTCTGAAAGTCATGCGAGAGAGCTTCTAGAGCCTCCAAAAAGCAGGCAAGAACAATTTGTGCTTTCTCACACTTTTCGGAGCCTGTAATGTCATGTGGGAGCATTGTGCAAAGTTTTTAGGCTTCATACGACTTGGAATTGCCTCAACTAGGCATTTTTTAGAGATAAAGACAAATAGCAAAATATTTACAATTATGTATTTATTTACTTGTTACCTACCAGCAGAGTCAAGTTAGACATTTTCTGAATTTTTGACATGCCGAATCCAGAAAGGTTGCCATTACTGCCATAGCAGGAGCCAAGATGGAGGCACACAGGACACACATAAAAACAGCCTGATTTCTTCATCTTGGACCCCAACTTAATGTTTTCAACTATTCCATGCAGACTTCCCTGCCCTTTACTAATTGCAACCCCCAACCAAAAAAACCCCCAAAAACCTATTTATGTGTTTTAGATCTAGAGATCGCCTGATTCCAAAATGATCCTGGTTGGCTTACTTCTACAGAAGAACAATAAAAGAATAAGCATCAAAAAGAAGGAAACCCCATGTGCCAGGACAAATAATCTCTCTAACAAAATCATCAACACAAATATTTATTTATCAGATTTAGAGATTGTCCATCCTGGGTTTTAGATTGCAAACTGGCAGGAATGGTCAGAGAGAAGACAGAAAAGAAAGGTAGAATAAGATCTGACCACAACTCTTCTTTGGCTTTCTCTGTCCACGAACTATATGGTCAATTTACTCTACTGGGTAACAAAGCTGGTCCCAGGTGGGGAGGATGGGTGTTTAGGCAAATATTTGGGGATCCTAAGTTGGAAAAATCAGCTTTAAAGTGATTTATACTTTTTGGCAGGCATCCATTTCCTTCTGGGCATTATGTATGAACGTATTTGCTTTGTGGCAATTCTGTCACATGAAAGAAAGCAGGTTCTTGCTTGAATGTTTTATGTCACTGGGTAATAAGCATCCTGGTTTATTGATCTTCCCAAAGAAATTCAGTTAAAGCTGGAATGCAACACACCCTTTCCTGGAAGTAAATCTTATCCAATCGAAGAGGCACTACTTGTGAGTTAGTTTCATTATGTTTTGAGAGAGAGAAATCTTTTTTCAGTCAACTCTGCTAAGAAACTAGCTAATGAAATGGCTGTAACTCCCCCCCCCACATTTCTCTGTAGAAATACAGAATAGTTTTTTTTTAAGTTTCTTTAAGAACAAAACCTAACCAAAAAGAAAACAGCATACATTCATGAATAAATAATATATTTGTCTCAATTTTCACGATTCAAAGTAGAATTCAATTTGTTGACCCGCATTAGACAGAAATCAAATAGTAATAGTCCCTTCCAGCATTAGAAACCTAGCCATGGGGGTGAGTTATATAGGTAACCTTAGGGGAAATTAGAAAACTGATCTATGATTCATAGGTTCCCAAGACGGGAATTCTTTCCCATACAAGACTATGTAATCAGCATCTGGGCTACAAAGCTCTCCATTCACTGTTGGATGTCTAAGGAGATTCTCAGTCATCCAGGTCATAGTTGTCTCAAAGGTGCTTTTTTCCCCTCAAAAGACAACTGGACTGTTATTGGAGGAGGAGGAAGAGGGGGGGAGTAAGAGGAGGAGGAAGAAGAAGAGGAGGAGGAGGAAGAAGAAGAAGAGGAGGAGGAGGAAGAGGAGGAAGAGGAGGAGGAAGAAGAAGAGGAGGGAGAAGAGGAAGAGGAAGAGAAGGAGGAGGAGGAGGAGGAGGAGGAGGAGGAGGAGGAGGAGAAGAAGAAGACCATTGTAGACCTATCTCCTGTCAACAAGGCAGTCATTTCAGCAGTTCCAAGAAGATTCCACACCCTTTTGCACTCTGATTCAGGTGACTCTGAGGGCACAGATAAACCCCCAAGTGGCCTCAACGGCTCTCAGAGAGAGTGCTAACGACCAGGTGACTGCAAAGAAATACAATCCTTCCATCCCGTCCCCACCATCCTGTTAGAACTAATCCTTCCATCCTCCACCATACAATCTCAACTGTCAGTTCCTAACCTTCTATCCCCCCCCCCCCCACCATCCAGTCACAACTGATGAAGTTTCTTGGATAAGAAGCGAAACATCTTCTTTTTCTTTCTCAGAAAACAGTCCAGTTGCCTTTTGGAAAAAAAAAAAGCACCTTTGAGTCACTGTTGGATGGCTCCATGCCTCCCCATGGAAGGAAGAAGTTGCGGCTAGTTAAATGGTTGCTGTGCTCAAACATTTTATGGATTGTTGACCTGAAGTGGGAGTACACTTCTTCTCCACTAACCACCAGGGCACAATAACAAACAGTGGACTGAAAGTTGCTGGAAATAGCTTCTGGGTAGGCATTTAGAAGATGCTTATCAAATGTTGGAATTGTCATGCAGTGGAAGAGATTGATACATTGAATGCTGTTTCCCCTTTGCAGAGCACTTCTCCAACAGAGGATACAGGTTACCAATTCAATCCAAACCAAACTAAACCTTTATTAGGGTCATAAACCAGCATATATTCCCATTCAAAATTCTCTTCTGGATCCTGTATTATAATGATGTTAGTGGATAACATGAACAGAAAAGAGCAGCAAAGATGATTAGGGGCCTGGAGGCTAAAACATATGATGAACAGTTGTTAGAATTGGGTAGGTCTAGTTATTGGGGAGGGGGGGAAGAGCTAGTGATAGCACTATTCCAATTTTGAGGGGCTGCCACAAAGAAGAGGAGAACAACCTATTTTCCAAAGCACCAGAAGGCAAGACAAGAAACAGTGAATGGAAACTAATCAAGGAGAGAAGCAACCTAGAACTAAGGAGAAATTTCCTGACAGTTAGCACAATTAATCAGTGGAATGGCTTGCTTTCAGAAGTTGTGGGTGCTCCATCACTGTAGGCTTTTAAGAAGAGACTGGACAGCCACTTGTCTGGAATGGTATAGGGCAGTGATGGCGAACCTTTTTTTGCTCGGGTGCCAAAAGGGCACGCGCGCGATAGCGTGTGCGCGCACATGCCCACACCCATAATGCAATGTCCTCCCCCCGTGCATGCGTGCACCCCCCCGTGCTGCCCCCCCGCACATGCGCGCAGGCCTCACTGAAGCCTCCGGACTTACGGTAGGCCCGTTGGGTCTGTTTTTCGCCATCCACAGGCTCTGGAGGCTTTCCTGAAGCCTGGGGAGGGTGAAAACGGCCTCCCCCACCCCCCGGAAGGCTGAAAATCAGCTGGCCAGCATGCACATGTGCGCTGGAGCTGACATAGGGCAATGCCTCACGTGCCCTCAGATATAGTTCCGCGTGCCACCTGTGGCACGCGTGCCATAGGTTTGCCATCATGGAGCTAGATGATACTAGAATCCTCCAACCAGATGTTGTGGTCCTCATCAGGTCTTTCTTTTGAGATGTACAATGGGGAAATCACAAGTACTTTCTAAAAGCATTTTGTAGTATGTGAATAAAATAAATAAAACTATCTTATCCTATCCTATCCTATCCTATCCTATCCTATCCTATCCTATCCCATCCCATCCCATCCCATCCCATCCCATCCCATCCCATCCCATCCCATCCCATCCTATTGTTCCATGTCAACAACACCTGCACAAAACTTGTCACTGAATGACATCCTTATGCAAACATCCTTGCATCCTGACACTGGATGCAGCATTTGTGCAATAACACCATCATGCAGGTGTCATCACTGTTCCTCCATTATTCGTGCCTGAGTGGCTCCTTGTGATCAGTAACCAGAAGCATCCACAGGTTCCTATGCATGGTTGTAAATGACTGTTTTCAGGACCATTAGAACTTTGAATGGTCACTAAACAAACTGTTGTACATCAAGGACTACCTGTATTGTAGAACTGTATTAAAACTATTCATTGATATGTACTGTGCATGGGTGTGAAATCAATATTTAAGACTTGTATTAATTTGGGGATTCTTTGTGTTTGCTTATTTAAGATTCAGATTCCATTCCTTTAGAAAAACAACTACATAATATCAACACAGAAAAAGAGAATGAAAGAGAGCTTTTATTTTGTCTGTCTTATTAGTGAATTCCTTGAATTATTTATGTTGAACGTGCCCAGCACTGCAAACCATTGATGCAAGTCATTTCAGCAAGTTTTTATCCAAATAAATCTCCAGCGAGGAGTGGGTTTTTTTTAGCTAATAGCCTGCATAACAACAGACATAGTTGCATAAATTTTGGCTTCATTTTCATAACTCTACAGAAAGAGAATTATACATTTCTACCTCATTCTTGCAAATGCTGGGCTGTCCTCAAATGGAAAAAAAAATGCTTACTATTCGAAATACTAATTCAAAATAATTTGATTTTAAATAGATCTATTCATTCAATTATTATTATTTTGCTTAGCATCCTAAACTTTGGGAAAGGGTTAACAAAGGTACTAAAAATAGCTCCTTTTCTGGCTATTGTAAATTTTATTTCACAACCTTGCTGTTCCCAGAGACCGTTGAAAATTACTGAAACAGTGAATAGCAAACTTTTGCAACTGTAAGGACCAGAACTAGTGATGTGCCAAGGCTTTGAAACCCGCTTTTAATTTAATTTAATTTTTGCTTTATTTATTGAAATGTATGTATACATCCACCCATTTCAAATCCAGCAAATTTAATCCTAGCAAATTTGTTTCACCCAAAAGCAGATTACCAACTTGAATATCCAAACCTTACTGCCTCCCCATTGACGATCACGGAAGAATGAACAAACAATTGTAACTTTTTTGTTTCATACCTGGATGGCATTTATAGCTGCTTTTGATGGAGCCTGATTAATGCAGACCAATAAGAATTAGGAATCTTCTGTGGGAATGAGTCTGTGACTCTGCATGCAAATAATTTTTATGTTAGAAAATATATGATAGAAAAAGAATCTGCCTATAACAGGTCAAACCTGGCAAGTTCAAACAAAGGAAATAAAAAGTTTGTGTACAGGACCAACATTTCCAATTTGAAGGTATTAAAAAGAGATTTGCTTCCCCCTGCTGTTTAATGGGCAATTTATATGAAAATGACATTTATCCTTTGAGGTATCCTGACAAAATTTTGCAAAATGTCAGAGAGATATACAGATTGTGTGCAAAACCTTTGGTTTTTTTTTTTTTTTAAGGGAGGAATAAATGAACTCCACTTTTGTGCTCCTGTATGCATACAGGTCTACAGATAAATGTTTTGATTAAATTGAATAAATGCACAGCGCACCTATGCATACAGGTAGTCGTTGACATACATCCACAATTGGGAGCAGAATTTCCATCGCTAAGCAAGGTGGTTATTTAAGTGAGTTGCGCCTGATTTTATGATTTTTTTTTGCCATTTTTGTTAAGTGAATCACTGCAGTTGTTAAGTGAATCATCTAGTCTTAAGTAAATCTGGCTTCTCCCATTAGCTTTGTTTGTCCCCTCTTCCTATTTTGCTCCCCAAGACAAAAATAAGTCCGGAAGTGAAGGCATAGAAGGAAGCTGTGAGAGGGAGGGAAGGAAACAAGTAAGTCACTGAAAAATCTCCATTTGGAACTGTCTGTATAAAAAATATATTATGTATACAGGTAGTCCTTGATTTACAACAGTTCATTTAGTGATCGTTCAAAGTTACAACAGCACTGAAAAATGTGACTTATGACTGTTTTTCAAAGTTTTGCAGCATCCTTATGACCATGTGATCAAAATTTGGATGCTTGGGAACTGCAGGGGTGGGATTCAGCCGGTTCGGACTGGTTCGGGTGAACCAGATGTTAATTTTAATCTGGTTCGCAGAACCAGTTGTTCCAAGGACTGGCTGACCCTGCCTACCCCGCCCCGCCCCTCCCAGGAGTCTCCACGCGGCCTGTTTTGGATGCCAGGTAAGTGCAGGGCCCACGCGGAGGCTCTGGGAGGGCAAAAAATAGGCCTTCCGGAAGTACCGGAAGTCTGGAAACGGGCGCGTTTCCGGCCTCCGGAGGGCCTCTGGAGCCCGGGGGAGGCCGTTTTCGCCCTCCTGGAGGCTCGAGGAAAGCCTCTGGAGCCTGGGGAGGGTAAAAATGCCCCCTCCCCCGAGGTACAGGAGGCTGACTAGGCCATGCCCCCATGGCCACGCCCACCCAGCAACCAGGTTGCTAATTTTTTTCAATCCCACCACTGGGGAACTGGTTCATATTTATGACCGTTGCTGTGTCCCAAGTTCCTGTGATCACCTTTTGCGACCTTCTGACAATCAAAGTCAATGGGGAAGCCAGATTCACTTAACAACCGGATTACTAACTTATCAACTGCAGTGATTCACTCAACAACTCTGGCAAGAAAGGTCGTAAAATGGGGCAAAACTCAACAAATGTCTCACTTAACAACAAAAATTTTGGGCTCAATTGTGGTCATAAGTTGAAAACTACCCTGTAGTTTGTTAAGTTGAGGGTACTGTATATATTACATATCACCTCAAAATAGAACATAATTGTCTCCCACACTCCTCCCAACGACCAGTGAGGTCGCACAGGGTCGGCCTTCTTCAGGTCCCGTCAGCCAGACAGTGTCGGCTGGCGGGTCCGCGGGGGAGGGCCTTCTCTGTAGCCGCACCGACTCTATGGAACCAACTTTCAAGATCCG
>QLTV01001145.1:3921982-3933254 GCA_003457575.1 Thermophis baileyi
TTCTTTCTCTCCCTCCCCACCTCTTTCACTCATGCTGCATTGAAAGGAAAGGCACAATCTAAGGCCTTTTCATTCCTGCAGTGCAATGATACAATTTATTCTTCTTGGATGGATTAGTCTCATTTCCATCTTGCATTTCAGCCAGCTCATCTGCATACTTTACCATAACTGTAGTCATAACACAGCAAGAGAGGTCTCAGATCAAACCTGCTCAAACCCAAGGAAAATCCATATACCAGTAAATACAAAATTGGTTGGCCAAAACTAATTTTCAACAGCTTGGTCTTTGAACACCCAGAGAAATCAGAAAATTCTGAGTTCTGAGACCTAGAAATTCGAATTTCCTTATAGTGAAACATTTCCATCGAAGTTCATTTGTAAACCACGTGCTCTTAATTTCCAAATCAACAGCATTCAGTATTAAAACTATTGTACATATCTTGACCCTTTTGCTAGCGACTTTGTCTTTGGCAAGTTAGAAATCACATCAATTCAGAAGCATGCTCAGATATCACAAATGTGAGTGCAGAGTACTTTATGCCACAAAGTCAGTGGTGCTTTGAAGTCTGGACCTAATTTGTCATCACTTCCCTTAATCCAGATTCATGCACATATGTATCTATACCAAGCCAATTTGATGGAGTGACTAAGCATAATGGTTGTTAAAGAAAGTGAATTAGAGAAAAATGTACATTTTTGAGCTGGCTCCTATTTGCAAAAATAGGTAAACAAGATTACATGCCCTGTCTCAGTGGTAAAATCCAAATTTTTTTACTACCGGTTCTGTGGGCGTGGCTTGGTGGGCCTGGTGTGGCTTGGTGGGCGTGGCAGGGGAAGGATACTGCAAAATCTCCATTCCCACCCCACTCTGGGGCCAGCCAGAGGTGGTATTTGCCGGTTCTCTGAACTACGCAAAATTTCTGCTACCGGTTCTCCGAACTACTCAAAATTTCCGCTACTGGTTCTCCAGAACCTGTCAGAACCTGCTGGATTTCACCCCTGCCCTGTCTCCTCTCTATGTTTTAAGATAGACCAAATTGTAATTCCCCCGCCATGCCCTGCGGTTTACAAGTTACAAGGCCATAAAAGAAAACTGTAGGACCTGGTCATACTTTTGCCCATTTTCAGGGGCACCCACTATAATCTGGAATTAATATAAAAGTTGACGAGCACACAAGCTCAATTATTATGCAAATAACCAAGGCTGGGAATGAAAGGTCAAACCTTACAAGACAAGGATGCAATATTTTTTGTTGTGGAAATGAACTGAAGATAATGTACCGGACTATAAACTGGAAAAAAGAAGGGAACAAATTGTAGGAGCTCTTCAGAAAATCTCTGTTAAGGCGGGATGGGTTCTTTTTTCTTCTTGCAGCTGGTGGTGGGTTTATCTCACTTTTGCTGTGTGAGAGGGAAAAGGAAGTCAGAAACTTGTGTAAAGAGTTTCTACAGAATGGCTCTTTTAAAAAAAAAAGGCTAGACAGAGGGAAGATTGGATCACACCTGCCTCTTCACCCAGAATCTTCCAGGTGTATTAGATTATAACGTCCATCATTTGCCATGGTGGGTATTGTAATCCAACATCTTAAGGGCACCAGGTTGAAAAAGACTGGATTTGTCTTTATTTTGAAATATTTTTTAAAATAAATTTTATTTGTACATTTTTCTTTAACATAAATGAGTGCTTAGTAAACAGTATATTGTCTGGGTCAATTTACTTATACATAATATGAATAATAGTAACAATATAGTAACAATTGTATATAGTGGTATTCTTCCAACTTCTAATTTCTACCTTTATTGTCTAACCATTTGTAAAACAAATCCCATGTTAACAAATATTCTGTATCTTCTTTATCCTTTATCTTTAATGTTAATCTTTAATGTTAAATATTGAGGTGGCCCTGTATGTGGAGCTTTTCATATATTCAGTTTTTCTAGGCCTCTGAAAAGAAGTCTGGGCTTCATTTTTGTATCTCCTGTGGCATGTCAAAAGGTATCTGTGTAAAGGGTTCCGCAAGATTTGTTTAGCTCCAGCCAGTCAGTTACCGTACATATTGCAAGAAAACCAAGAAGCTACAGAGTATAAACCTTTTGGTTGTGCTAACTTAAGAGATAAATTTAAAAATAGTTGCTATAATTTCAAAAGATAGAAGTGTAAGTAAGAAGTTAGAGGAGAACATGGATAACTAAGTTATAATTTTGCTTTGGCTGTACCTGCTCGCATCAAACCATGGCACAAACATGCCCTGGCAAATATTTCTTTATGGCAGGGGTGTCAAACTCAAGGCCTGGGAGCCGGAGCTGGCCCGCGGGGTGGTTAGATCTGGCCTGCGGGGCTGCCCTGGAAACAGCGAAGGACTGGCCCACCGTGCCTCTGCCAGCGAAAACGGAGCTTGGGAAAGCTGCGGGCAGCCCTCCTGAGCTCCGCTTTCACTGGCAGAAGGTTGCAGGAGGCCATCACAGCTGAAAACATAGCATGCGAGGACCACCGGTGGCCCTCCCGAGCTGTTTTCGCTGGCAGAGGGTTGCAGGAGGCCGTCGCAGCTGGAAACAGAACTCGGGAGCCCGTTTTTGCTGGCAGAACGCTTGGGCCACAGGCGCCCCCAACACGAGTGACGTTGAGCTGGCCACGCCCACCCTGGCCATGCCCACCCCGGCCCCGAGGTCAAACACAACCCTGAGGCGGCCCTCAATGAAGTCGAGTTTGACACCCCTGGAGTACAAGATCCCTGGGAGAAAAAGTAGCAGGCATGATTTGTAATCTTCCCTGCTGGGTTCTGCATTGACTCGGCATATAGGAAGCCATCAGGAAAGGTTGTAAATGACAATCACATGACCTTGGGATGCTACAACGGTGAGTCGGTTGCCAAGTGCCCAGATCACAATCACATGACCATGGGGTTACTGTTACTGCCAGAACTTTGAGGACTGATAAGTATCATTTGTTCAGTGTAACTTCAAACGGTTACTGAATGAGTGGTTATTAACCAAGGACTACCTCTGTGTGTATGAACATACACAAAAGTATATCCACATCCCTGACTAGAACACCTCCAATAATACCACAAATATTTTTATACATTCCTTCATAAACACACTGATCCAGCAAAGGCAAATCACACTGAATATTCCGTTTAATCTCCCCTATGCTCTACTTTGTACATATATTACATTTAGCAATCAAACTTATACTCAAACATTCTATAATTAAAGCAGAATCATTATCTGTCATTCCACCAAGCATCCTTTATTCATTTTATTAGCATAACTCCAGCATTTCTGTAACATTCTGCCAGGCAATGAATTTTATTCCAAGTACTCTTCCATATTCTCATTTATGCTCACATTTTATACATCAAATTTAGAGGCAAGCTATTTTAGAATCTGTTCCTTGTGTTCCAAACGTTACTATGGAACTTGTGATTATTATCATACTATTTTTGTTTCTCTTTGTAATGTTTAAATTTTCATAAGGTCAGATTTATTTGTTTTGGATCCCATGTCTTTAGACAATGGCTAGCAAAACAAAAATATTAAAATTAATTGTAATCTATTGTTAGATGTATTCTCATTAGGATGTTGAGTGCTTGTGGATATTAGTTCATTAAAGATTTGCAATGAATCAGAAGATTCAGCTGTTGGCATTCAAAATGCTTATGAAATTAAGTTTGGTACTGAAATTAATTGGGAGCTACTAATGAAGAGAGATTAACAAGCAAAATCTGAGTTTTATTTTCTACAATAGATATCAATGTTACACTACGCATATATTTTCATCTCATTAGTTAAGCAAAGGACTATGAGACCCAGGAGAAATCTCTCCAAAGTTAAACAATGTGGGCTGCAGTTGAGAAATTTCTTTAAAATTCTCAATAGCTCTTTTTGATTGTAGAGTGGAATTGTATTAAAGAAATTTCTCAACTGCAGTCCACATTGTTTAATTGGTACAGTATATTGTAATTTTTTTCATTTTATATCTCCTGGATTATACACAATACTATTATGTATTAATACTATGATGATCATTTTTTAAATTCCATTTTGCTAAGAAATTTTACTATAATAAATAAAGCTCAGTAATAATAAATGGGTAAGCTAGGAATGCTTCATCTTACAGGTCTCAAATATATTTAAAGAGCCCTAAATGCAAATATTTTTGTTGTAATGGATACGTTTTATTGTGCTGGATGCATCTAAACACCTGTCATTAAGATCCATTATGCTTTAGAACAGTTAGTCTTGGGAGCAACTAGAGAAGTAAACCTACCTCATACACAGAGGTTTAGCAAATTAGTGGCTGGATTTGTGTAACACCCAATTACACCCAATATCAATCAGCCTGAATTAAAAGAGTTAGATGAGCCAGTCCAAATACTGGCAACTTCTTACTGGGCTCAAAACGGTCATTTTTAAAACTAAAGTCCATATACTTTTCTGATTACCTATTTAAATAATTAAGGGCAAATGTAGACATCTACCTTCTCTCCATTCAACATTAATCTTTTTTCCCCATTGTTTGCCAGCAGATGTACTTTCTTTCTTTCTGCGCCAACTCAGGAAGCTCAAACTGCCCAAGGAGCTGCTGATACAGTTATACAGAGGAATTATTGAGTCTGTCATCTGCACCTCTATAACTGTCTGATTTGGCTCTGCAACCCAACAAGACAGACACAGACTTCAGAGGATAATCAGAACTGCAGAAAAAACAATTACTGCCAACCTGCCTTCCATTGAAGATCTGTATACTGCACGAGTCAAAAAGAGGGCCGTGAAAATATTCACTGACCCCTCGCATCCTGGACATAAATTGTTTCAACTCCTACCCTCAAAATGACGCTATAGAGCACTGCACACCAAGACAACTAGACACAAGAACAGTTTTTCCCCGAACGCCGTCACTCTGCTAAACAAATAATTCCCTCACCACTGTCAAACTATTCACCAAGGCTGCATTACTATTACTATTAGTCTTCTCATCGTTCCTATCACCCATCTCCTCCCACTTATGACTGCATGACTGTAATTTTGTTGCTTGTATCCTTACGATTTATATTAATATTGTTTCCCGATTGCTTACTTGTACCCTATGACAATCATTAAGTGTTGTACCTTATGATTCTTGACGAATGTATCTTGTCTTTTATGTACTGAGAGCATATGCACCAAAGACAAATTCCTTGTGTGTCCAATCACACTTGGCCAATAAAGAATTCTATTCTATTCTATTCTATTCTATTCTATTCTATTCTATTCTATTCTATTCTATTCTATTCTATTCTATTCTATTCTATTCTATTCTATTCTATTGCAGTCCCAAGGAATCTCCACTGAAGCAGTTTAATGGAAGTCATTCCAAAAGTGCTTTTTCCAAAAGGCAACTGGACTTTTTTTCTTTGAAAACGTTTCGCTTCTCATCCAAGAAGCTTCTTGGATGAGAAGTGAAACGTTTTCAAAGAACACCCCCCCCCCAAGAAACTGGAAAAAGAACCTCTGTACAACCATGACCTCGATGATTGAGAACCTCCATAAACTTTATGGAGGTGTCTATCCTGAATTAGCCTCGATTCAGAAGCAGAAAAACCAGAGAATGAAGCAACCAACCGGGAAAAACAGCCCAGGCACCTCACAATGGAAATTAACAACATTCATCATAAGCACTTAATTATTTACTTTAGCTGCAGATTTCGCAGTTGAAGTTCATTAAATAACAAAAGCCTCAACTTTTTAATCCACAAGCAAAATTGCGATCCTGCGCAAATACGTCTGAAAATGATTTCATTCAACTTATTGTACTTTGCTGGGTTGCTTTGCTAGCCTCGTGCCAATCTGCACGCCCCATAAAGAAATGTTTGTTTAATGCAAGATATTTTTCTAATTCAAAATCCCGTGCTCTTTTTCTTGTTTCCAGGGGACACTGAAAAAAGTAACAGCCAAAAAATATCCTATATTTGCGAATATCCACGAATCCCCCCCCCCACCCACCCACCAACCACGACCACGACCACGACCACGGCAAGCAATTAAACATCGCAGGACTCAATATCTCTAACTCTTGCCCGCTCGCGTGCCGCTTTATGATAGATAGTCCCTCCCATGACTGACGGCCCTTGCTCCATCCTCAGCCAATCCAACGCCGAAAGCATCTTCTCTTCCTTCCCATTGGCCAGCGTCGATCCTGCGACCGGTACGTGCCGCCTTCGCCTTGTGCGTGGCTTCTCCCCCCCCTCTTCTTCGAGCAGGAGAACGTGCACGCCCTGACGTCAGCGCAGGCGCACCACGGCCCATCTGCCTCCTCTTCCTTTTTTTTTTTTTTTAAACGGTAAACATCCTGCCGAATTTTGAACGGCTGGTTTGGGCGGCAGGAAGAGGAGCGGCCGCCATCTTGTTTGTTTGAGTGGCTCAGAGGCAAGGGGGGTGGGGGAATCCGCGGGCGGGCGGTAGCGGCCTCGGCTGTTCTCCGAGGCGCTTGGAGCCCGGTTCCTCAGGCAGCTACGCAGGACTCGAGGTGAGAGCTGGAAGGGCCGGCGGGTGGTTGGGAAGAGAGCGGGGGCGGCTCCCGTAGCGGCCGGAGCGAGGCTAGGCCTCGACCTGGGTCTAATTGTCCCCCCCTCCCCCCCCCGGGGCTCCCGCTCACTGCGAAAAGCTGAGGGAGGAACGGCTCGTTAACGGCTTTTGACCGGAGCTGGGAGGGAGGTCCCCGGCTTCGGCGGCTGGGCTTTTCCTTGCCCTCTGATAATTTTTTTAAGCCCCTCGGTTCCGGGACTTCGCCTGGCCGTTGTTCCTTTCGAAATAAAGCGATGGCTGAGAAACGGCTGCCCTATCCTTAAGCTTTAACTCTTCCTCAAAAGCGAACTGGAATGACTACCCCCCCCCCCCCAAAGAAAGACAACTTGTGAAATAGGACTGTAAGTTTTGAAATGTTTCTCCCAGTTATTCTTTTACCCCAGGAAAATCCATTGTTTCCCCGCGATTGCCAGGCTTCAAAAAAGCGAGAGGCTGGGGAATCCCGTGCGCGATCAAGGAGCCTTTCCCGGCTCATGCTGTGTCAGTTATTTCCATGTGTGAATTACCCTCGGGATCCTGCGCAAAAGCTCTTGAGTTGTGTGTTAAGGTTGCAAGACGAAATTGACCTGTCCGGGGAGTTGGGTTATTTTCTCGTGTTTCAGTTAGGAAAATTTCTTCCCCTTGTTTAAAAAAAAAAAAAGACTGACTCGTGCTTTGACGGAGGTAGAGCATTCAAAGGAGGGCTAAGACTCCTTTGACTAGCTTTTGGTTTGGGCTGCTGCTCGGGAAATTGAAATATTCGGGCTTGGCTTAGTAGCCTATAAAACTCAGCCTTGAAGCCCAGTTTGTTGAGGAGTGGATTTTTGTGGAGAGAGAGACTGTCAGAGAAAGCCTCAGGGTGTAGTGGAGTCATGTCAAGTAGGTATCTTGTGTCATGTTGCGTTTGGAAAAGTTGAGCCCCACTCCGTGATTTTGTAGACATGAAAGCGTTAGGGATAAAAGTGGTATAAATAGACTTGAAAAGGACAAATTTTACAGGGAGTTTAATGGCTGAGGAAGTATAACATGAAAGGTACCAACCGCTGCAGTGGAGACAGGCATTTAAAACAAGACAGTTACGGCCCTAGAGAAAGTCTTCTTTATTGTCATTGCCAAATAAAAAATGTGCATGCTTTGGTTTAGAGAACAGGATGATTCCCCCAAATTATTAAGAGACATTTAATGAGCCAATATGATACAGTGATTAAGGTGGTGGATTTGCACTGAGGAAACCAAGGTTCAACTCCATCCATAGCCTCTAATAGTTTCTGTTTGGTAGCATTCCCAGGCAAGGTGACTGCTTTTAGAGGTGAAAAAAGAGGAGGGAGTCCTGTTTACTGGCTTGAGTTTCTGGAGGGAAGGCAAGTTACAAATAAGTGAAGTGAGATACTCTTAAATATAACCTGTCTGCTTAAGCCTTTGCAGTCATCTGGCTTTGTTAGGAACATGGTTACAGAGGTAGATCTTTAGCACAAGTGTAGAGCAAATGCCGGGTATCTCAATCAAATGCATAAATTGCAGCAGATAAGCTGGCTAAGAACCTGCTTTGACTTCTACACTGTTCAAAGTTGGTACTAGTACTAACAATCTATGACTATGTCTTCAAGGAAGAAGAAGGGTTCAGGAACACCCCCAAACTAGAGAGGGGAACCCCACTTTTACAATCTAGGAGGAAAAGTAATTGATAACTTCATTGACAAACTCTTCCTCTAAAGGTAGAAAATAATGAAAGATAATTATAAACACCAGTTAGGCTGAATCTTATGATCCATTGTACATTATCTGGGGACTTCTGAGCCCAGTATCACACATAGTATTCCAAAGAAAATTAATTTGGTCAGCCTTCGTGAACTCCTTTAAACAACCTCTTGGGTTTCAGCGTGTATTAATTGTGGAGAGAATAATTAGAAAGAAATTCAGGCATCTGTTTGAATATATGTAGGCAGGCTCACCTTTCTTTTCTGTGTGTGTATTCTACCTTATGTAGAAGAATACAAGCAGAATAAATAATTAGAAGCCATTCTTTTAAGAAACAATTTATTTGCCCAGTGAAATACAGTGCTCTATTTGCTTTAGTTCTGCCAACAAATTCAGAAATTCTCCAGGGATTAACTCCATTTTAGTAACTTGTTGGAATTATAAAGGTACATCCAATGTTCATGAATACTGCCCATGTATAAGTGAGAAACTTTTTCAGGAAACAAAGGCTAAATTCTATCTGTTCATGCTTCTGTGGAATCAGTATATGAGATGCTGTAGAGACCACAATGCCAAACCTGTAAGACATTTGCCCGACATGTTGCCATCATACTAGGATTCATTGCCAATTTAAACTTTGTATAGGTAGTCCTCAACTTACAACAGTTCATTTAGTGATTGTTCAAAGTTACATCACTGAAAAAAGTGACTTTTTTCATACTTTTTTTCATACTTACGACTGTTGCAGCATCCCCATGGTCACATGATCAAAATTCAGATACTTAGCAACTGACTTATATTTATGATGGTTGCAGTGTCCAGGTGATCCTTTGCAACCTTCTGACAAGCAAAGTCAATGGGGAAACCATTTTCACTTACCAACCGTGTTACTAATTTACCATCTGCAGTGGTTCCCTTAACAACTGTGGCAAGAAAAGTGGGGCAAAATGGGGCAAAACTCACCTAACAAATGTTTCACTTAACAACAGAAGTTTTGGGCTCATTTGTGGTCGTAAGTTGACTACCTGTACTGCCTCTCCTTATTCCATAACAGATAAGCAGATGTGAGTGACATCTCTCTCTCTCTCTTAATGATTCCATCTGTTGGTTTCAGATAGAATGACCAGGAGATCAATTTGCAATTTTCCAATATCCTTTGGAAGATGCCTGCAAATAGGAAAAGACCACAGTGCTGTCCCAAATGTTTAGGAATATTTACAACAAGAAAAAATGGTTTAAAGGTTTATCACAGAACTGTTACCATTTAAACTATTACGAAGAAAATGTATTAGAATTTCTTAGTGCTTTGCAAATTTTTCAAAACAGTCTCTGAGGTCTGAAAACCTTTCTGGAACAGCTAATACACCTTAATAGCTAATAATCCTTATATGATTTGCAGGAGCTCTGTTTATTGCAGATGCAATGGAGGTAGTAATATAAGTTCTCTGCTGCCTTCACTGCTTGTGCAGAGAGTGTGATTATGTACTGTAACATGCACACAGCTGGCTTTGCTGATAGTTTTATAGTCATCATCTGATCTGATTCACTACTTAAAGATCTTTGGAAAGCCAGGAGAGAGACCACTTAGAAATAAATGTTTTGTTGATCTTTTCATGCTTCACAATTCTAAAATCACCTAGTTTACCTGTTGAAAATTCTCAGTACAGAACTCATCAAATTCTCTTGAGTTTCCAACACTATGCTACTTTATTACTGTGAAATCACTTTCATCAGTAAATTGTCTCATATCCAGAATACCTGTTTCATCCTCTGAGCAGACAAGCATATTTCTGCTGTTAGTTAGACAGTTTCTAATTGAAATATCCTCATGACTCAAAGCCCAAGCATACAGTATGTCACAGAAGTGAGTACACCCCTTCACATTTTGTTAATATTTAAGTATATCTTTTCATGTGACAACACTGAAGAAATGACACTTGGCTACAATGTAAAGTAGTGAGTATACAGCTTTTATAACAGTGTAAATGTGCTGTCCCCTCAAAATTAACACAACACACAGCCATTAATGTCTAAACTGCTGGCAACAAAAGTGAGTACACCCCAAGTGATAATGTTCAAATGGAGCCCAAAGTGTCAATATTTTGTGTGGCCACCATTATTTTCCAGCACTGCCTTAACCCTCTTGGGCAGCGGTTCTCAACCTGTGGGTCGCGACCCCTTTGGGGGTCGAACGACCATTTCACAGGGGTTGCCGCGCGTGTTAGCCTGCCATCTTGGTGCCACCGTCACTTGCAGGGGTGAAATGCTCCCGGTTCAACCGTGCCTGCGGGTCGCCGGACAGCCGGTAGCTACAGAAGCGAGAGACTTCGCCCACCCGCCCGGACGCCGCCATTTGGGTTCTTTTACCCAGAAGGCTTTGCGCATGCGCAGAGGGTAAAAGAACCCAAATGGCATCCGGGCGAAGTTTCCCGCTATCAGCTGTTCGGCGACCCGCAGGCAAGCCCGAACTGGGAGCATTTCACCCCTGGTGCCACGCCCCCTTTGTCACCTCATCCCGCGTGGGGCGGGGGTCGCGGTGGCAGGGGTGGTCGCGGAGGCGGGGAGGTCATGGGGGGGTCGCGGCATTAGAAAGGTTGAGAACCACTGCACTTGGCCATAGAGTTCATCAGAGCTTCACAGGTTGCCACTGGAGTCCTCTTCCACTCCTCCATGTCACGGAGCTGGTGGATGTTAGAGACCTTGCGCACCTCCACCTTCCATTTCAGGATGCCCCACAGATGCTCAATAGGGTTTAGGTCTGGAGACATGCTTAGCCAGCCCATCACCTTTACCCTCAGCTTCTTTAGCAAGGCAGTGGTCGTTTTGGAGGTGTGTTTGGGGTCGTTATCATGTTGGAACACTGCCCTGCGGCCCAGTCTCCAAAGGGAGACCATGCTCTGCTTCAGTATGTCACAGTACATGTTGGCATTCATGGTTCCCTCATGAACTGTAGTTCCCCAGTGCTGGCAGCACTCATGCAGCCCCAGACCATGACATTCCCACCACCATGCTTGACTGTAGGCAAGAC
>QLTV01001145.1:3934085-3952150 GCA_003457575.1 Thermophis baileyi
CTCCCTTCGGCGACTGGGCCGCAGGGCAGTATTCCAACATGATAACGACCCCAAACACACCTCCAAAATGACCAATGCCTTCCTAAAGAAGCTAAGGGTATAGATGATGGACTGGCCAAGCATGTCTCCAGACCTAAACCCTATTGAGCATCTGTGGGGCATCCTGAAACGGAAGGTGGAGGTGTGCAAGGTCTCTAACATCCACCAGCTCCGTGACGTCATCATGGAGGAGTGGAAGAAGACTCCAGTGGCAACCTGTGAAGCTCTGGTGAACTCTATGCCCAAGACGGTTAAGGCAGTGCTGGAAAATAATGGTGGCCACACAAAATATTGACACTTTGGGCCCCATTTCGACATTATCACTTAGGTGTGTACTCACTTTTGTTGCCAGCAGTTAAGACATTAATGGCTGTGTGTTGCGTTATTTTGAGGGGCAGCACATTTACACTGTTATACAAGTTGTATATTCACTACTTTACATTGTAGCCAAGTGTCATTCTTCAGTGTTGTCACATGAAAAGATATACTTAAATATTTACAAAATGTGATGGGGTGTACTCACTTCTGTGACATACTGTAAATTATTACCCAGAACAATTGTATTCAAATCTTATTCTGAGGGTAGACAAGGCAATTGTCTGTTCTATTGTCCCAGGGAAGTAATGCTAATTTAGCATTTTAAAAAATACAAATATTGTCAATAGGGCTATATAGAATCTAACAAATTTGAATCAGTTCTGTGCTCAAGCTATTTTAACCATTTTGGAAATATTTTGAGCTTAAAACAATTATGTTTAAAACAGTTTCAAAATGATCAAAGACCTATCATGATGACAAAACAACGATTCTGAGATGCTTTATATACCATTACTGGACACCACTGAGCCTGCTTGGTGCTGTAAGAGACAAGAGCAATGCCCATAACTGCCTTCAGCTCCCATGGAAATGGAATAATTATCATAATAAATGTTAATTCTGTATTAAATAGTTAATACTGTTTTGATTTGTTCATATTAACAAGCTAGAAATAATACACAGAATCCAATGAGAAGGTGATTATGGAAGATTGATGAGGAAGAAAGTGGGATTAAAAAAGATAATTGGATAAGGTCAAAGAGGAAAGAAACCCTAAAACAATTTCGTGGGGTATTCACTATAATACTTCAGAGGGAATGGGAAAAAAGTGGTTGTAGCATTGGCCATGTTGGATGAATGGAATCAGTCACTGAAGGCCCAAACTGAGTGGCAACCTGGTTCCATTTCAGTCTCATATTTGGTAAGAAATTTAGTGTGCAGTTGCACGGAAGTGGCAGTAAAGAGATTGTCTGCCAGAGTTTCATGTCTTAGAAGCCAGAATGGGGGAGGGAGAATTTCTGGAGAGGTGCAGCAAAGTAGAAAGTGCAATGATGTGAAATGAATATACCATGTAACCCTAACACAGGTGGGGCACATGTTGCAAGTACACTTTAGATCTGGTTTTTGCCTTGAAGCAGGTGAGAGACAGTTTGTCCCTCTGTTTGTCAGGGACATTTTAATCAGTCTCCTCTCTTCCTTGTGAGTATGACATTGATCTGTGCCAACAATCTTCCCAGGGAAGATGCACCAATTAACTGATGGGTCCTCTGGTGCCCAGAGAGTTTCTCAGAGATTTGGAGGACAGTTCCACCAGATTCCTAGTCCACCTTTGAAATATAGAAGAACAAATAGGATTGACTTATGGCTTTTTCTAGAAGAGCAGATGGAAAACATTCATAGGAAGGGACACACTGATGATAGTCACATTCTTGTTATCTATCAATTGGACAATTATAATTTATAGTATATGTTGTTGTTGTTGTTAGTCACGAAGTCGTGTCCGACCCATTGTGACCTCATGGACAACGTTCCTCCAGGCCTTCCTGTCCTCTACCATCCCCCGGAGTCCATTTACGCTCACGCTGACTGCTTCAGTGACTCCATCCAGCCACCTCATTCTCTGCCATCCCCTTCTTTTGCCCTCAATCGTTCCCAGCATTAGGCTCTTCTCCAGTGAGTCCTTCTCATTAGGTGGCCAAAGTATTTGAGTTTCATCTTCAGGATCTGGCCTTCTAAAGAGCAGTCAGGGTTGATCTCTAGGACTGACCAGTTTGATCGCCTTGCAGTCCAAGGGACTGAGTCTTCTCCAGCACCATAGTTCAAAGGCCTCAATTCTTTGCCACTCAGCCTTCCTTATGGTCCAACTTTCACAGCCATACATTGCAACTGGGAAAACCATTGCCTTGACTATATGCACTTTTGTTGGCAGGGTTATGTTTCTGCTTTTTAGTATGCTGTCTATATTTGACATACCTTTCCTCCCCAGGAGCAAGCTTCTTTTAATTTCTTGGCTGTAGTCCCCATCTGCGGTGAACTTGGAGCCCAGGAAAATAAAATCTGTCACTATCTCCATTTCTTCCCCATTTATTTGCCAGGAATTGAGAGGGCCGGATGCCATGATCTTAGTTTTCTTAATGTTGAGTTTCAAGCCAACTTTTGCACTCTCAGCTGACCTTGAAGACCACTTGGAATCTTCAGCTTGAGCTTAATGAAGCTGCTGTTCTGCTTATGAGTTGGACTTGTTAGTCACAGTATGCATCTCTTTCTAAATTCAAAATAGAATGTCTTCTAAAAGTATCCAGATTAGTATGCTCATGTGGAGTGGGCACATTATTTTTAATGATTCCCTTTGTATGATCAGAGTGGCTCTCTTAATATATTTTATTTATTTATTTATTTTGCAAAATTTGTATGCCGCCCAACTCCCGAAGGACTCTGGGCAGACTTATAAGAACTTTGAGGGTTAAAAGGGGTCCTGAAGCCTTTGAGTTGTCTTTGGAGCCAGACTTGGTGGCTTCTATCCCTCTGGTCAGTCTGGGCTGGCAGCCTAGTTGAGAAGGACATGGCTAAGTGTGGATGAGTATATGTGTGTGTGAATGGGAGAGAAAGAGCAGATAAATATGTTGTAACTAGTAAAGGTTTGCTGTTATTTTAGATTCATTGGGTCTCCATGTGTTCTAAAGAACAGGTTGTACCTCAGTGTTCAGTTGAAAATGATTTGAGTGTGGCTGTTTGCCAGGGCTGTGAGTGGGTGACCATAAGCCAAACCTGAGCATGCATTTAATACCTACCTATATTATGTATGAAATATTTTACTGGAATTACTGTGCATCTCTGTAACATTATATTTAATGTACCTTTTTTTTTTACAGGTTCTGCATAGAGTGTTGGCACAATGTTTTATGCTCACTTTGTCCTGAGCAAACGAGGGCCGCTAGCTAAAATATGGCTGGCGGCCCATTGGGACAAAAAGCTAACCAAAGCCCATGTGTTTGAATGCAATTTGGAAAGTAGCGTAGAGAGCATCATCTCACCTAAGGTATTATTTTTATGATTACATTTTGTGGTATATGAGAAATTGGTATAAAAGCAGACATTCATCCAAATGGGGCATTGATGAATTATTTTGTTAGTATTATCAATATATAAATCCAGGGTTTAGTTTGGAATTGTAAACAAATCTGAGTGTTTGGACTAAGATATGAATGAGAGAGCTTATTCCTGTTTATCTCCTTCCTACATTGAGAAATTACATTGTACCTACAATGAGTACCATTTAGTTACCATGGTTAGTTCTATGTTTTCCCATGCAGAATTTAACAAACATTCTTAAAGCAAGACACTGGGACTTGTTTTGCTTTTAATTTTTTTATCATTGCTTTTTTTTTTAACGTTTGTTTTATATTTAGGACTCTGAGAATAAAGCTCCATATTGTATCACATATGGTGTTAACAATTTGCACTAAATAAAGCATGATCTAGAATAGTAGAAATTGACTTCTTTAATAGTTATTATAAGTCGTCTCATTATTTTCTGAAGTAGAGGATTGGGCTGAATATATAAAGTTTGTACTTTTCGAGTACGCTAAAATTAATAAGCAAGAAAAAGAGACCACCCATCTTCCCCCCACCCAACATAAAGTTTTCTTGACTTTTTCTTTGATGCAGTTTTGTTTAACTTTATTTTTCTGTGAAGCAGATTACCAGTATTGATTTATTTGCATGGGTTAAAAGTTTCTGAAACAGCCAGTAAATTTGCATAATTATGATATAAAAATGCTTGCCAAAGATCACCAACAACATGGTCAATGCAGTCTCTGTGCTATGGCCAGGCTTGAATCTTGACTGAAAGAGGTCCACTTCTTTCCA
Organism: Thermophis baileyi; assembly: GCA_003457575.1. Lineage (NCBI taxonomy): Eukaryota > Metazoa > Chordata > Lepidosauria > Squamata > Dipsadidae > Thermophis > Thermophis baileyi. The sequence goes on from QLTV01001145.1 coordinate 3,938,310, forward strand.
CGTTCCTTCAGAGCACTAAACCAACTACCTTCTCAATAACATTTTATATCTCTGATTTGTATCATTTTATATCTCTGCTCTATCAGGAAGGGTGTGCTCTGGATATTTCTATCAAACAATGCCAATTTTGTGGATCTTTGTTAGTGTTTTGAAAGGCTCTAAAAACCTGGCTGTTTCCCCAGACATTTGGGGCAGGGGGTTAAGTGAGCTCTGCTAGTAATGTGAGAATTATTGTTCTAACCAGACTTAAATCATCCTCGGGTATATAATGCTATGGTGGTTTTAATCTGTATGCTGCCCAGAATCAATGGTATATTTAAACGATTTATGGGCAGCTCTTTAAATATTTAAATAAATTTATGTTTAGAAAGCTGGTTTGCTGTAGTGGTTAAGGTGGTGGCCTAGCAACCAAGAGAGAGTTCTAGGCGTCCCTTGGACATGAAAGCCGGCTGGGTGACCGTGGCCCGTCACTGTTTCTCCCAGGTGTGTTGTGGGCAGAATAGGCAGGAATATTAGCAATACTGGCCTCTTTGAATTGTGTACGAAAAAGAAAGATAAAATAATATTGATAGACAACCAAGATAATTCAAATGACCATAAATCAATTAATTTTTAAGTCATTTCATAGTTTCGATAGTACAATTTGTTTGACATTGCAAAGTACTCCTTATTTGATAAACTGAATGCCAATAAAAGAAATTATGTGTTTTAATTTAAAACTTTAAATAGGATGTGAGAGTTTAAGGAATTGCCTTTCTATTTGTTTCTTAATTACAATTATAAATAATTTTTCAGGTGAAGATGGCACTTCGAACTTCAGGACACCTTTTATTGGGAGTTGTTAGAATCTATCACAGGAAAGCTAAATACCTCCTTGCAGATTGTAATGAGGCATTCATTAAGATTAAGATGGCTTTCCGTCCAGGTATTTGATGCATATTTGTTTTTATATAGCTGTTACTATTCATGAACAGTATAATTTTGTTTACTTTAGAGTACAATCTTTTAAATATAATAGAATATGTACCATGTGTTTTCCCCCTAGATTATTATGACTGCTACAATGACTGTTGTAATATGATTGGACCTAATTGGGCCTTGACAATTATTTTGGAATAGTTGTGCTTTTGTGGTTTCTTGGAATCCAGTTTGATATTGCCATGTAAAGTCAGGGTGTTCCATTTGTAATCTTTAAAATCAGTTTTATCGCCAAGTACAGTCTATGTATAATGACTGAATCCTATTCTACTTTATTGAATAGTTTATTGTCTGCGAAAACATATGCTGCAGTTAATGTGATCTTAAGAGTGCCAAGATATTTTCTTTAAAAATGTCACCTTAAGAGCATATAATTTTTTTTTAGGTGTGGTTGATTTGCCTGAGGAAAATAGAGAAGCTGCTTACAACGCTATCACTTTGCCTGAAGAATTTCATGATTTTGATCAACCATTGCCAGATTTAGAGTAAGCACTTGTTTTCTGATTGTAAGATAATTATTGAGATATTTGTAGATTACCCATATCCCTATTATTGCTGTATTGGAGGAGAAAACAAACGGAAATAATTTCCATTCTACTGGTTAGAAAAAAGGTTGTTTCTACTCTTTTGAAAGATATGCTGTAATAATACACCTGTGTGATAAATAACATTTTGAGTTTTGTAATCTGTGGATTTTAAAATATTAAGCAGTATTACTTTTTTCATTAATTTACTAAAGTGACTTTATTTAACTGAAGATTAATATCTGGTTGTCTTCTGGAATGGTTTCTAATTAAAAGACTTTATATCTTTTGAAAGTGATATCGATGTGGCTCAACAATTCAGTTTGAACCAAAGCAGAGTGGAAGAAATTACAATGCGAGAAGAAGTGGGAAACATCAGTATACTTCAGGAAAATGACTTTGGTAAAGCATGCATGTTTTAAATAGGATTTATGCTTAGTTTCTTGTATTTTCACAAAATCAGTGGATATAGATGTTATGGTGTATAGGTAAGTACTTGACTTACGAACAGTCATTTAGTGATTGGTCAGTTACACAGACATACCTAAGGGGTATCTACAACCTGAATTTGAAGTTCCAATTATTTGGGGGGGGGTGGTTCCAATTTCCATTTATTTGGGGGGGGGGTGTTGCATGGTCACATGACCATACTTCGGGTGCTTGGCAGCTGGGCCACATTTATGGCCATTTGCAGCGCCCCACTTCACGTGATCACATTTACTTCCAGTTTTCTACAAAACTGGTCGATAGTAAACCATGGGTTTGCTTAATGACTGCAGTGGTTGCTTTACAACCTCCACAGAAAAGTTGTAAAAGCTTTATGACCAGTCTCCATTATGCTCATAATGCAAGGACTACCTGTACAAATAAACATAATACCTTGGTATTTTAATAAATCATAAATAAGCATAGCTTTTTTTTCTCCTTGGTTTGAGGAATGCTTACAAAGTGCTGAGGATCTTGAACAATTAAACTTCATAGTGAAAGTTCATTTAATGGCCCATTTCTGGGAGCGGCATTGGTTATTCCTGAATGTCCATTAATTACAAAAAAAAATGACATTACAACAATTTATGACCTTTCAGTAATGACATCATTATGCATATGAGGCAAAACATGCCATTAGCATCAATATACTTCAATTGTGTAATGGTGGTGTTATGCAAATGTGTAAATCAATATGAATATTGGGATTTGCATATTTATACATTATGTAAATAGTGTTAAATATCATATTTGTCATAAAGTTAAGATAAAATTGCCTTGCAAACTTTATGACAGACAGACAGACAGACAGAGAATTTCACATGCTGGGGAATGCCCGAATGAAAATTTACTCCCATCAGATTTGAAGTCTGCTACATAGTGATCTATTAAGTTGAGATTTAAGTGTTTATTCCAGCTGAAACTGAAATCAATTTTTTCTATTCACAAGTAATGTTTGTGTATCTTTACAGTCAATGTAATTGTATGAAAGTAATATATTTAAAGCATTCATTCTATATTTTTAATCTAAAATTTCCCAAAGCAAGAACATATAATAAAAAGCAGTGGCCAGGGTCTTGTTAATGTGTTTAATGATCCATCTCTTGTTTTTAAAACAATCTATAAATATAGTGCCTCACCAAGCATGGACAATTTTCATTATTCTGCATCTGTTTTAAGGAGTTTCAATGAGCTTATTGCAGAACCTCTGCAATAAAGTTTAATCAGAATCTAAAGTGACAAATTCACAATGTTACAATCTTTGTATGTAAACAAAAAGCTTGTACATCTTCCAAATATGCATGTACGTTCTAATGGCAATACCAGTGTTCTGATAATTGTGCATTAGAAATAGTTAGCTATTATTTCATAAGCATGGGTTGGAGAAAAATTTCAGTGTCAAGGAATATGAATAATTTATTAACCTCGGGAATATATTTTATAAGACTACTACATTAGTGAAACAACTGGAATAAAGAATATTTATGAAACATGAGTAATTACAAAATGAACTGAAGAAGATAATATCTTAAGTATTGAATGTTGCAATTCATAAAAGATATTCTGTGTACTAATTAAAAATTAGAGCAACATAATGTTGCAATTTAAAATAATATAGAACAGGTAATTGAAGATACCTGTCTTTTCCCCCCTCTTAATTTTAAAGGAGATTTTGGCATGGATGATCGTGAAATGATGAGAGAAGGTAGTGCTTTTCCAGATGACATGCTGGTAAGCTCTAGTACTTCAAACCTTCTGCTGGAGCCAGAGCAGAGCACCAGTCATCTTAATGAGAAATCTAATCATTTGGAATATGAAGACCAATACAAGGATGATTTTGGAGAGGGAAATGATGGTGGAATCCTGGGTATGTAATCAATTTGTATCTTGCCATAAAGCACCTCTTCCAAGGTCATGGTTAATTTGAACCATTGTTTAGCAAACAGATGTAGGTCGATGTTAATGACTTGTACAATAATGGCTTATGAATTTAGTAAAAGGGTTCTAACTAAAGATGTAGGATTTTCTTTTTTCTCATGGGGCAACATAGCTTTTTACATCTATATCCATAAAGGCAACTATGGCAGATGGGACTGTTGGAACTGCTGTCATAAGTTGACGTATCACGTAACATCATACTTTGACAGTGTCACTTAGCGATGGAGTTTGCAGTCCCAATTACCATTAGTAAGTGAGAACTATCTGTAAGGAGGAGGACTTTTTATGCTTCCCCTGACCTTCCCAGGTCTCCATATAAGATAGGCAGGGACATGCTCTTGTACAGCCATTTAAACTTCTTTCAATATTAATTTCTCATAACACAAACACATACTAACCACTACCTGTCTATCACCATTTGTATGTGTAAATGTTTCTTTATATTTTATTGTAAAAAAAATATCATCTATCCTCTTTGATATGTATTCATTCTTCTGCAATGAATATGTATGAAAATTTTTGCTTAAACTACATATTTTCCAAGCAGAACCATCAAGGGAGAAACCAAACTTCCACCAAACCTAACAGGACAAGCCTATTATGTATAAATAGGCGGCAAACTCCACACTCACTTGCTCTGATGTTATCTAGTTGTGTAATGTAATGTCTACAAATAAGCTCAGAGAGCACCAAGAACTTCATGGTTGTAGATAGTCTGTTGAAAAAGTTCTGTCTTTTAATGCTATTGTAGCAAGGATAGTCTTACATTTTGATATAAGATTTATGCTTCTAACCTTAACTTCTTGATTTGTTATTTCAGTTGACAAACTTCTCAGCAACACTGAAGAAGGAATATTTGATGACCCACCTGCGCTTTCAGAAGTGGGAGTAATGTTGCCGGAGCAACCTCCCCATGATGATATGGATGATGATGATAATGCCTCAAGTGAATATTTAAACAGTTGTATTTCGTTTTTGAAAATGTTCTGTCAACAATAGCATTTCATGGATGGAATGGCATGCTTGACAGACTTATATTTTCTATATCATTAATATTGTGGCAGTAATTGCTAAAGGACTATCTTATGGTCAGGACATAATCAATCAAGGCTGAGAGATTAGAAGTTGGTACTTTCCTAGGCAGGGATTAACTTCCCTCTTTTTCCCAACTGGTTTTCATGACCAGTATTTCATCAGTGGAAAATGGTGCTTGCCAGTTGCTCACCTTTCCTTTGTCACCATCCTAGCTCCAGTTATACTTCTTCCTACCCTGTTTCCCCCACAATAAGACATCCCCTGATAATAAGCCCAATTGGGATTTTGAGTGCATGGCAATAAGGCCAAGCGCTTATTTCAGGGTTCAAAAAAATATAAGACAGGGTCTTATTTTCGGGGAAACACGGTATTATCGCCCATCCCATGCACATTGTGAGAGCATTTTAGTACTGTGAACGACATGATATCAGAATAAATGGTTAGTGTGTTTGTGAAGCAATCTAGAAACGGTTGGGGGAAAATTTCATCCATTTTTGCTTATAATTTAAATCTTCCCATATTTGTAGAGATAGGACCAGTAGCCCATTATGAATCAAAGGAAGAAAACCTTGAAGCAATCATAAATACTTACATGGATTAAAAAAGCCATTTTTAAAAGTCCCAAAGAAAAATGTAGAAATTCAATTTGAATTCTGTACTATGGAATAATAAATGAGAGAGAGAGAAAAAAGTCAACCAGATTGCAAGGAATAACTAAAAAATGAGGATACAGTGTGTGGTTGTATAGAAAAGTTAACCCTTTACCACCTGGATTGGTTAGGTTCGCATATTAGGATAAAAATGCCCATAGAGAGCCTTGGAGAAAACAAATTTAATTGACTCTAGGTGTTTATGTATCCACTCTTAACCTTTATCAAAAGGGGGAAAAAACATTGAAGCAAGCCAATAACAAATGAGCAAACTCAGCTGGCACAGAATGAAGCAATAGCAATAGCACTTATATACAGCTTCACAGTGCTTCACAGCCCTAAGCGATTTACAGCGTCAGCATATTGCCCCCAACAATTGATTCCTCATTTTACCCACCTCGGAAGGATGGAAGGCTGAGTCAGCCTTGAGCCTGGTGAGAGTCGAACTGCAGTCAGCGGGCACTCAGCAGAAGTACCCTGTAGTATTGCATTCTAACCACTGCGCCACCACGGCTCATGTTAGCCAGAAAGGACCAAGAGAGGGACTCTAACCCATGAAAGATAATTTTGGCTGCTCTGACTTGTATTTTACATTATGGCTCCAAAATACTTTCAAAATCTTATTTCATTCTCTAATTTACAGTGGGAGGACCAGATAGCCCAGATTCTGCAGATCCAGTGGAACCCTTGCCAACCATGACTGATCAGACGACACTGGTTCCAAATGAAGAAGAAGCATTTGCTTTAGAGCCCATTGATATCACTGGTAAATTTTAATTATTTTTGTATGTAGTATGCCTACTATTGTCACTGTTATTGCCTTTTTTTTTTCACCACAGGAAAATCTTAAGTTTTTTTGACGCCTTAATTTTCATAAAAGATCAGCCTTTGTGTTTTAAGTAGGTCCACCTGTAAAAGTAAATCACTATGTATATGTGCACACACAGAACCTTCTTGTTGCTTTATATTTGAAATTATTTAATCACTTGGTAGTGATAGAGCTTTAAAGTTTTTCTATTTTTAAGTTGTCTTCTTGTGCCATATCTGTCATCGGATGTTGACTATCATGTTGGCGATCCTACATGATCGCCAACGTCCGATGACAGATATGGCACAAGAAGAAGAAGAATTAAAAATAGAAAACTTTAAAACTCTATCACTACCAAGTGATTAAATATATTTTTTAAATTAAACATATTTTTAATTAGTATTTGCAATTAAGTAGTAAAGATGATACCTGCAGGCAAATGCCTCTTCTATCTGATGACATGATAACTACAATTAATGAGGAAAGTATTAAGCAAGGTTGCAGGATATTGTCTCACACACACTGGACAGCTTTTACCTTCCACATAAGATGAGTATTGAATGAAAACTTGTAACGTACCTTGTAGCTTGGTACATCCCAGTTACACTTTTTCACCCCCTTATATAGATTGTCAGCAAATCTATAAATCTTTTCTAACCATTGATAAATTTGGGGATAATAGAGTCTAATCAGCATTGGCTGATCTCAGTTATGCATAGTCAGCTCTGGGTAGTACTTGTATAGAAGACCATCAAGAAATCACAGCATTACATCCTAGACCAGGAAGTTAAACAAAACATCTTGGAAGAAAGGAATGGCAAACCATTCCATTTTACTTCAGAGAAAACATATATAGATGTGTATACAAAGTCATCAGGAATTATAGTCAAAAGAAGCTCTTGTTTTATTTGTGTGTGTGTGTGTGTGTGTGTGTGTGTGTGTGTGTGTCCCACCTTTATTACTTGTACAAATAACTCAAGGTGGTGAACATATCTAACACATCTTCCTCCTTTTTCCGCCATAACAAAAACCCTGTGAGGTAAGTTGGGTTGAAAGAGAGTGACTGACCCAAGGTCACCCAGTTGGCTTCCATGGCCAAGGCCATGAGATCATGGTCTCTTGCTTCCTAGCCCAGTGCCTTAACCATAGACCAAATGCTATTTTAAAACTGCATCTGGAAATTGTTTAAAATAAAATGATTGCTTGTAAAGTAGTAACACCTTTTGATTACAGTCCTCTCTGGTCCATATTGTTCCAATTAGATGCACATTTTATAATGTTCTTTAAATTGTTATAAAGGACTTGTCTTCTTGTTGATTCACAAGAATACAACGTACCTTTCTGTATATATGATTTTCCACTTCAAGCTTGATTCTGCTCTTAGGTGACTTGTAGGGATAGTCTATAACCATCTACTCTCATTCCCAAGGTTGTAGTTCTATCTTTTTTATATATAATTTTAGTAAGAATTTTTTTCCACAAGTAGAAAATAAATTGAAAGAGTTTGAGCTTGTAGTTCTTTAAGTGGTCTCACTGAAGCTTTTAACAAATATCTCATGTTACATAGTCTAACCAGAATTGTGGGAGTATATTTTTTTTCTGAATATTGTAACAATCATTCTTAAGTAAAACATTTTAAGCAGATTTTGAAAGTGTTCCTTTGTACATAAATTGTAAAATAGTTGTAAAATAAAGTAAAATAATTCTGTAATTTAATTATCAATAGGCACAATGTTGTAATGTCCAGTGTCTTAATACATTTCCCCCTAAATAGTTAAAGAAACCAAAGCAAAGAGGAAGAGAAAGCTGATTGTAGACAGTGTGAAAGAATTGGACAGCAAGACCATCAGAGCCCAACTAAGTGATTATTCTGACATTGTCACCACACTGGATTTGGCACCTCCTACTAAGAAATTAATGATGTGGAAAGAGACTGGAGGTGTTGAAAAACTTTTCTCTCTTCCTGCTCAACCTCTTTGGAATAACAGGCTGCTGAAGGTGAGTTGAACTAAATTTTGGAAAATTTATAATGAATAGTTATTGCAGATAATCTTAAACCATCCTTTACCACTTCGGTCACCTAAGATGTCAGAACAGCAACTCCTAGAACTCCCCCAAAAGTATAAGAAGGTTTGGACTGCATCAGTTTGGGACAGGCTGCCAGAAACTTACATTTTCTAATAAAATTGTGCAAATGAGGCATTGTCCTTCTTCACATTTATAGAATGTGAAATCTCTTAGGACTCTTACCAGTTTACATGAAAGAGAGAGGTAAGCAATATATACAACAAAATATAAACAAAGGGATAGAAATGAAAAATCCATAAACTAATGAAAACAATAAAATTAATTAGACTGAACTATACTCAAACTAGGTTGAAGGCTGAAATGCCCTCCTAAGTGCCAGTTGGGTGCTCCCTGGAAAGCCATACCAAAAAACTAGCACAGCTAATAAAAAGCTATACCAAACCTCAGTGTCCCTCAGCTCCCTAAAGTGCGGCACCTCTAATCAATTTATAGTAATTAACTTCATAGTTGGTGCATATGAGCCTATTATCCATTTTAGTATGTAGATGGACACAGTCCGATGCTAGACTTGAACTGCCTGAACTAGATAACGAAGCAGTGTCAACTGAAAATATAATTTTTTTTTTTTAATTTGAAGCTTTTTACTCGCTGTCTTACACCTCTTGTACCAGAAGATCTTAGAAAGAGGAGGAAAGGTGGGGAAGCTGATAATCTGGATGAGTTCCTTAAAGATTTTGAGAATCCAGAAGTACCTCGAGAAGACCAGCAACGCAATATTATTGGTTTGTGTCTTTAATAGCTTGGTTTTTGACTGTTCAGTAAATGCGTTTAAAAAGCTGTGCAGCTTAATGTTCAAAATGTGTACTTGCTTCCTGTGCATTGCTACCTTTTGGGTTAAAAGAAGAATTTGTTCTTTTGTAAAGATAGAAAGGACTGCCAGCATTGAGAAACTAGTAACTCGTCCGTGTTTATTTTGCAATAGATGAACCCATTTTAGAAGAGCCGAGTCGCCTGCAGGAATCCATGATGGAAGGCAGTAGGTCCAATTTAGATGAATCAGTCATGCCACCACCTCCACCTCAGACAGGTGTAAAGCGAAAAGCTGCACAAGTGGAACCAGAACCTGTGCTCCCTGTAAGTAAAAGAATGTATTTGAACTATAGATACATTGCCGAACAATAAAGTATAATGTTTATCTCTGTAATGACTTCAAAGCAATACCAAATGTCATAAGGAAATAACATTTGGGGGTCATTTATCCAATTTCCAGTAGTGTAAATTGGCACAAGTAGATGACCTTTCAGCAATTTCACTGGTTATTGCTTAACCTTTCATTGGTTAATATCCCCTATAATCTGAAAAAAATAACAACAAAAACATGATGACTTGTGCCTTCTTCAGTGGTTTTAACAAAATGCCGGGGTATATCAGTGGAATTCATCTATTCTACCAGGTTTCTCCAAAAAGAAGGCCGGGTCTTATTTTCTTTTAACCCCTCAAAAAACGGCTAGGCCTTCTTTTTGGAAGGTTCTAATTATTGACTCACCTTGTGGCGGTGGCACCAACAGCCCCGCCCAGCAGGAGCCCGCTGCTGGCCCACTTCTGCGTCCGCTTGCCGCCACTCGCACGCATCGCCCCGGCCTCCGTTTTGCTTTCAGATGCCGGAAGGCATCTGCAGCCGATAACAGAGCTCCGGATCAATCAAGAATAGAGCTCAAGATTGATCCAGAGCTCTGTTATCGGCTGCAGATGCCTTCTGGCAGGCATCTGAAAGCAAAACGGAGGCCAGGGCGATGCATGCGAATGGCGGCAAGCGGACGCAGAAGAAGGCGAGGCAGGTGTCGGGGTGTGTGAGGCCTGGTAAGTAGGGCAGCTCCACCCCTCCATCCCCACCCTAGCTTATTTTTTACCTGTGTGCCTCGCCCCACCCCCTGCACCCCGGGGTGGGCGGGGTCTTAATTAGGGCTAATTTTGTGGGTGGGGCTTAATTTGATCGCATGTGCTCAAAAATGTGATAGGGCTTCTTTTCAAGGTGGGTCGTCTTTTTGGAGAAACACGGTATTTAATTGATTTTAAGTAAGTGCTGTCTTTGTACATGCTCTCCTTGGCAATATCAAATTTTCTTCCCCAATGAAATTGAACATTGGGGAGGATGCAAGCAAAATTCTTGAATGGCTATATCTAGATATTAATATAAAGGAATTAGGTTATATGTGAGGATTTTGAAAAGCCATGTTTTTAAATAAAGTGTTACTAAGTCTGGTTTTAATCATTAAACTTGAATGTTTCTCTCATCAGCCTCAACCATTACAACAGATAGAAATGCCCCCAGTGGAATTACCTCCAGAAGAACCTCAGAATATATGTCAACTAATTCCAGAGCTAGAGCTTTTGCCTGAAAAAGAAAAAGAAAAAGATAAGGAAAAGGAGGAGGAAGAGGAGGAGGAGGTAAGTATTGATCTATAGCAGTCAATAATCTCTTAATCACCTTATGGTTCAACTATTGTGGTGAACACTATATGAGGCTGCCTTTGAGACCCACTCAGAAGCTTCAATTGGTCCAGAATGCAGTAATGGATGGAAGGAAGGAGATTGAGTCACTATTGGCTACTCTGTAATAATTCAGTATTTCTACATACTTCTGTTTACCATCTGGTTCATCAAAATATTGCACTAATTTATTCTTTCATTAGACTCTAAAAATTCATGAATACGATCTTGTACATTAATGTTATTTTTCCATATTGCTTTTATGAATATAAAAGATAATAGCATTTCAAAATTGCATTTATAAGAAGTGTTTAAAATGTTTTAGTTGTGGGCACTTCTCTGTAAATACCTTGTTAGCATATATTTCTCTAATAGACCTTTCTCTGTTTCTGTACTCAGATTTATATGTAGGGACTTGTTTTGTCCACCATGAAAGATTGATTTACATCTTTGAGTTTGCAGAAATTCAGGAGTGTTATCTGCTACTCATTAACCTAACCTACTGTATATCCAGGATTTCACAACTTTCTCCATTTGGCTCTGTCTAAACAATTCGGTATTCACAACCTGTATCATTTTTCCTGAGCCTGGGCATATGGACTTCAACACCCAGAAATCTGACCAAGGCACACTTGTTCGGGAATTCTGGGAATTGATTTTTAGATGTCCAGATGGTATGTAAGCTGGAGAAAACTGATTTATATTAAATTCAGAAATTTTGAATGAAAATGTGAAGACCTTGTAGTTGCATTTACTAATTGCTGCTCTCACTCAATTTGGGAGAGGTTTTTTTTAACCTTGAGCTTTCCACAGTGGCCAGCCAATTGTATACAATGAACAATGAAGTTAGGTGGACATAAGCTCCTACTTTTGTAGTGTCCTTATGTAGCTTCCTGGGGGAAATTGTTTTTTTTTTAGATCTTGAGCATTTTTTAGGATAGAAATTTAATTATATCATCTGAGTCTCTTCTTCAATGCAATTCATTTCAGGAGGAAGATGGTACTGGAGGTGACCAGGATCAGGAGGAACGACGATGGAACAAGAGAACACAACAGATGCTTCATGGTCTTCAGGTATGAGTTCATTTTTGATAATGTGTGAGAGGTATTTTTGAATATAATTTGCCCGCTAATTAACTTATATTTTTCTTCTGTGGCTAACTAGATGCTTTCAGGCAGTCCACAAACAAAACACAGAGACATTAACCCTTACTGGGGCTCTGTTTTACACACATGGAACTCTGGATATAGTTAGAAAAACTAGTCTGAACCCTGAAGGGCCACTGCTGAGGTAGATAAATCAATAATTAGACAAAAAATTTAAAAAACATTTCCTTGTGTGTCCCCTGAAGCAACTATTGTAGGAAATTTAATATGGAGAAGTAATCCCTAAATTGAGTCAGGAACACAAATCCCTCTGATTGTAGACATTTTTAAATCAATCCATTCAGACTGCCCAGATACTTTGCAACAGTGATTGGCAGCTACTTGGATCCAGAGTGGAAAGGTGTTTCAGGGGCTTATGGGGAGATTTAGTATTGTGTTGGCATCTCCTTAAAAAAACCATGGCTGCACATCCTTACTCATTAAGGCTCCAGTGAGCACTTATATTTTTCTGTATTGAGGCTTGTGAATCCCTCTTAGGTGGAAGTAGTATTGTTTATCCTAATTTGAGAGTTCTTGTGTGTTTGGTTCTAGTGTGTTTTTCTTAATTCAATAAAGGCTTTCACAATCTCTTTCTTTCACTAAATGTTGGATTATCTTCGTCTCCTGAAGATCTAATCCAGGGGTGTCCAATCTTGGCCACTTTAAGACCTGTGACCTTCAACTCCTAGAATTTCCCAGCCAGCTATGTTGATTGGGGAGTTGAAATCCACAGGTCTTAAAATAGCCAAGTTTGGACACCCCTGATCTAAGCTTTTCAGGCTGTAACTGAGTGCAGGAGCTCTTCCAGTAATGAACATTTTATAAGTTCTCTTGTGATTGCTTGGCATTAACAAACATTTAGAATGAGAGTCGGAAATTATAATGGTTAACTATTTTTTGTATTTTCAGAGAGCCCTTGCCAAGACTGGAGCAAAATCTATCAGTTTGCTTGAGTTGTGTCGGAATACAAACCGCAAACAAGCAGCAGCAAAATTCTACAGTTTTTTGGTACTGAAAAAGCAACAAGCTATCGAGCTGACACAGGAAGAACCATATAGTGATATCATTGCAACTCCTGGTCCCAGATTCCATATTATTTGAATGGTTGGCTTTCTGTATAGTTAGCATCATTAGTCCCATTGTCCCATGTGCAGGGCCCATAAGGGAAGAAATTTAGGTTTCATTGTCAATGTACAGTAATTGATTTTTTGTGTCTGGGGAGGGGTTTCTATTATCTTTTACCACTTTTGCATTTCTAGTAACCTTTCTGCACTGGATGACTTCCAGTCGCAGAGATGAGAAAGTACTCAAGGATCTTCATGAAGAGTGTTTTTTTTTAAACCCAATTCAAAGCAGATTTGTGCAATAATGGTGCATCTAACTATGACTAATGATTTTTTTCAATATCTTAATAAACCAGGATATTATTTCAATCAACTCCAGAAGACCCAATAATGGCCAACTTTTTATTTCATGACTGATTTGCCAAATAGACCTAACATTCTGAGCTTTCTTCCCTGTATGAGTTATTTTTGCCTGCCCGCTGTTTGCATCAGTGTTGGTCATCTTCCTACTACCAAATGGTGCTTTTTGGAGCTGCCATGGTGAATGTCAGTGCCTAGTAGGCAGGAGTCCTTGCTGTGCCATGTTTTCTATAGAATAATTGAAGCAGCTCTAGGACTTAAATGCAAATGGATATCTATAGGAAAAAGTGTTTTTTTTTTTTTTTAATTGGTTTTTTTTCATGTTCAAAACATT
>QLTV01001145.1:3952166-3962343 GCA_003457575.1 Thermophis baileyi
TTGGGTTTAAATGCAAATGGATATCTATAGGAAAAAGTGTTTTTTTTTTTTTTAAATGGGGCTTGCTCCATGTGCAAAACATTTCTGGTAGTAGATGTTACATTCCTTTTCAGAGTGGTCCACCTCTGGCATCAGGTAGCTATGAGGGCAGGCTAGTTTGATTAAGCTCTTCCTCATTTGAGATTAAACCTTTTCAAGCGTTTACCTTTCTTAGGGGATTGTATGTACATGAAATGTCATACATTTAGATTATAAGTAATTTGGTTTTTGGAAGCTGATAACTAGGTGGGTCTCAAGAGTTTGAGCAAGATAAATTTGTATAAATTAACTAATAATTATGTGGGACAGCATTGGCCCTAAAAAGACAGCAGGCTTCAGATGTATATTTTAGAAGCAGGTAAACTTGCATTTATTAAAAGTAATCTTGTTGTGTAATAAGTATTAATAGACCTGGCTACCTTTACAGCTTTGTAATGGGGTGTTTTCCAATAATGGACACTGAATAGCTTTTCAAACAACCCCCAGTTTGGTTTTTTACTATTTTTTTTTAATAAAGACTTTATTATTATTATTACTAGAATCAGGCCAAACCAGAAATCATGTGAATGTGGATGGATAGATGTTAACATTTCTTAGCAAAATTTAAAAAAAAATGTTAAAGGTTCTGATTTTAAATGTTGGCACTTTTGTGAAATGATTAAACGTTTGGGACTGAGATTCAGTATATGCCCAAGTGTAAAATTATGTGAATGTTTTAAAATTTGCTATGTTTTAATAACCCTTGAGAAAAGATAATTGTATAAAATAGCTACTGCAACTTTATTTTTGACATGATGTGCCTGTACAACCATGATTTTCTCCCTTTGTACAAAGAGACATTGTAGATAACTTAAATGTTTGATTATAGAGAAGGTCATTAGTTTCTTGTTAAAGATTGTTAGTCCATTTTTGTTGCTTTTCAAGGTTAATATTCTTGAAAATAGTTGCTGTTATGTATAACTTTTCTAATAAAAACTGTTAAGCCATTATATAGTGCTGGTATCTCTAGTATTTGTCTGGCTATATTGTGAGAAGTAATCTCCATGTTAGCTAATAACCAGTTAAAAGTGTTCTGAAAAGCTAAGTTATCAAGGCATATATGCTGGAAGCAACCCAATACATTAACCAGACAAATGAACCTTAGCAGATGGAAAATTCAAGCAAAAGTTATCAGAAATGGGGAGCCTACATGTTTCCTGGTGTTCCTAAGCTACAGTTCTCCAAATCATGTTGATTGGGAATCCTATGCAATGTAGCCCAATACTCCAGATTATAATGGAAATAGAACAAAGAATTTGCTATCACTATACAAGGATAATAACCTATAAGTTAAATTAAAATTTACTAAACTACAGCCACCGTAAGAAATCAGAAATTTGAGGGTATATTAAAAGCACAATGCATTAATTTGCACATGCAGCAGGATAGCAGCTTTATTTCAGCCTTTGGGGGTAGGAGCCTATCAGCATGGCCCATTTTGCCTTGAGAATTTTTGCTCACTCTTGCAAAAGCGATCCAAATCTGTCAGATTGGGAGGGTATCTCCTGTGCACAGTCCTCTTCAGGTCACCCCAAGATTTTCAATTGGATTCAGGTCCAGACTCATTCCAAAACTCTGATCTTCAAAAGAAGCCAATCTTTTGTTGATTTGGAGGCATGCTTTGAGTTGCCGTGTTCAAAGCTGAAATTCCTCCAGTATTTTAGCAGAGGCCTGAAGGCTTTGTGCCAAAATTGACTGATATTTGAAACTCTTCATAATTCCCACCTTGACTGAAACTCCAATTCCAGCTAAAGAAAGATAGCCCCAAAAGATAATGCTGCTACCAAGTTTCACTGTGGGTGAACTTTTGGTGATGTGCAGTGTTGTTTTTGTGTTAAATGTAGTTTCTCGAATTGCGGCCAAAGAGTTTAAACTTGGTTTCATTAGACAACATTTTCCCACATGCTTTTGTCAGACTTGATGTAGGTTTGTGCAAAATGTAGCCAGGCTTGGATGTTCATCTTTATAAGAAAAGGTTTCCATCTAGCTAGCCTACCCCATAGCTCAGACATATGAAAAATATGAGAGATTGTCACATGTAGTACACAACCAGTACTTGTCAGAACTTCCTGCAACTCCTTTAATGTTTCTGTAGGACTCTTTGGCAGCCTCTTGGACCAGTTTTCTGGTTTTTTCATCAATTTTGGAGGGACATCCAGTTTTTAGTAATGTCACTGTTGCCATTTTTCCCACTTGTTGATTACTGTCTTCACTGTATTCCATGGTATATCCAATGCCTTCGGATTTCTTTTTTGTACCCTTATCCTAACTGATATTTTCCAAAAGAGATCCTTTTGATGCTTTGTAAGCTCTTTGTTGAACATGGCTTTTCCCCTCACATCGAAGGAAGAGTCCAGGATGGGTTATTCTATCCCCATAGCTCTATGGACTGGATTGAATTTTCTGAGGATCCGCCTCCCTGGTGACGTTCCTCAGTCGTTCAATCCAGTCCTCAGCTCCTGGATGGTTTTTTCCTTAGCTCCTGAGTTTAGGGATTTTTGGCTTCTTTTTCTCTCCAACAACCTTTTTTCCCATCCTCGACTTTTCCTTGTTTGCCTTTTTGGATTTTTCTTTTTCCCTGGACGACTGTTTAATTTGCCATTCAGAGTCTTCTTGCTTCGTGAGTACTCGGCTCGCTCTGCCTTCGGGCAGCCGAGCGACTGGCTCTTTGATGTCTGTTTTCGCTATTTGCGAAGGGGGAAAAGCTGGGAGCAGAGCGTTTTTATTGAGTGCTTTGCTCGCTCCCTGTCAACAGCCCGGGCTCCTTCTCTCTGTGCTGGTGCCTCTGGGCTCTCCAGCTGGCTAGTGGTTGTGTAGCGGGTACAGATTGTGCCACTTACCGCTTTTTTACTTCAGAGTGCCGGAGGCTTCTCTTTTCCGTGCCAGTTGGCCCCTGCCTGTTCTAACGGGCTCCTTACCGACCTCCAGCTGATTGCTGCTTTGCAAGGCTTCGTTTTTGGGCTCGGCTCAGAGTGGCCTGCATGTTTTTGGCGCCAGCGGCTTCTCTTTGATCGCTGTTGCTGTTTCTGGGTGTGGAGTGCCTTTTTGCACCTAGGACGGCTTTGGTGGTTTTTTGGCGCGAACCGCCATTTTGAGCTTTGTTCACTGTTGCCCCCCCCCGCGGCCGCCATTTTGTTTGGCACCTTACAGGCCCTTGCATTCTTTTTATTTCTCGTCGAAGGATTGGAGCAGCCGGGCCTGGACACTGTTTGGGGTTCACCTTCAGTCACCTCACAGTGCTCCTTGGGGGACGGGGTTCCGATCTGTGCAGTGCCCCGCATCTGCCTCTTTGGGCTTTGCTGCCAGCTGTTCCGGCCCTGTCTGATTGAACACTATCAGTAGGGACAAGGGCCCCTGCCTCGCGGCTTCTCCTTGCTCCCCTTGAATAGCAGCGGCGGTTTGGAGCGTAAGCCTGCTTTCTTCTGAGGCATTGCCATTTTTTCCAGGTTTGACTCCCGGTTACATTCTTGTTCCTCCATTTGGCCTTGTTCTCCAGGCCTTCGGCCTGTGGGCTTTGGTTGCCTGTGCCTTGCTGTGCGTTAGCGGGGCAGTTGAGGTTTATTAATCTGTCTCATTTTCTGATCATTCAGGATGGACAGGGAGCTCGCCTCGCCTTCCCAGCCTAAGGGGTCTTGGTCTCCCCCTGCTTCGGCTGCAACTGCCAGGAGTTCCACCCTGACTAGACCTGCTAGCCTGGTGGCTGCTGAAAAGATGAAGAAGTCTTCCTCGAGCCATCGTAGGGGTTCGAAGGCTGATCTGGAGGCAGCTCGCAAACGCCGTAAGGCGTTGGACAGGGAGTTCTGGTCATCGGCCAGTGCAGTTGCAGGTGCCTGTGGAGCCATCTGGCAGCCTTGTTTCTACAGTGTTACCTTCCCCTCTGTCTGCTCAGGTCGTGGAAGGTGGCGTGCAGACTCAAGGGGAGGTGCTTCCCAATGCGGCCGTGGAGGGTCCTCTTCTGGAGGCTTCCACTGTTTCTTCTTGTTCCCGCAGTGTTCCTGCCGCAACATTTACCCCCACTGCAGCAGGCCTCCGACAGGAGGAGCACTCGGGCCTGGACATCCCTCCTTCTGTAAAGGCTTGGCTGGCTTCAGCCATCAAGGAGGGTATTGAGGCCCGCCTGCAGCAGAATCCACCCGGTACCACTCTTCCAGGGATTCCCCTGACTCAGTCAGCTGAAGTGGGCGGATATTATGCTTCGCAGGGGGCCTACATGACTGATTATTCGGATGCCAGTCTGGCTTCCTATTCGGAGGGGGAGCTGCAGGGGGAGGAGGATTTTTATTCGGACTTGGATCCGGAACCACTGCGCAAGCCTTCCTTTAAGGGCTTGTTTGACCCGGCCCTATTTCCTCAACTTTTGGCTAAAGCTAGGGCCACTGCCAATATAGGTTCGGAGGTTGAGGGCCTGCTCCAGCCCTAGGGCTCTGGGGCGCCGGTAGATTTTCTTTTTGCTGAGCAGGAGGTCATGCAGGATGCAGTTCCAATACCTCCCATGTTCCTGGACGTCATTTGTCGCCAGTGGGCGTCCCCTGCCAGTTCGCAGAGGCCTAGCGGTCTGGAAAATACCTGCTTCGCGGTGGAACCGAACCTTCTCCAGCTCCTTCAGTTGCCAGCAGTAGATGCTCCTGTCACCTCACTGACGTCGACTTCAGTCTTGCCACCTGACGCAGACGATGCACTGAAAGTGGATGAGCGGTGGGAGGAGATGGCCCTCCGCAGGGCTCATCAGGCCGATGCGTGGGCTATTCGGGCCTCTACCACGGCTTCGTTTTTTAGTAGGGTGTCCTTGAAGTGGCTCCACCAGCTGCAGGACAGGCTCCCTTTGGAGGATGTCCGCGGTCATCAGGATCTATCAAAAATTATTGCCGCGGCTCAATTTATGGCGGATGCTACCTTGGCAGCGGCCAAATTCTCTGCCAGGTCCATAGCGTCTTCTGTCACGGCGCGGCGGTTGCTCTGGCTGCGCCATTGGCGTATGGATAACAAAAACCGCTGGAAGCTTGCCTCTGGCCCATTTGACGGGGGGGGATTTGTTTGGCAGCGCCCTTGAGCCCTTCCTCATTGAGACTAGGGACAGGAGGAAGGTTCTTCCCTCCCAATCCAGGCGCTCTTCCTTCCGCCCTTTCCCTTACTCTAGACGGCCCTCCTTCAGGCAGGGGGGAGCTGGGGCGAGCTCCTCCCGGCAGTTTAGACCCTTTTCCCCCAGAACTGACTTTCAGCCAGACCGCCCGGCCTTTTCCAGCAGAGGCAGACCGCAGCAACAGTTCAGGCGACAGGGCAGAGGTAGCGGGGGCAAGTCCCTCAGGCGACAAAAGTAGTCAGGGCTCCTTTGGCCTGGATCCTGGTTTTCCCATTGGGGGGAGGCTTGGTGTTTTTGCTGATCGCTGGGAGGAGACCTGGGTCAGGGAGACCATTCGATCGGGGCTCTCCCTGGAATTTCTTTCCCCTCCCCCGAGTTTCTTCCTTCGCTGCCCTCTTTCTGGGGACCCGGTGCGCCGGGGACTTATGGCATTTGCTGGACATTCAGGCCATTCAGCCGGTACCATCGGAGCAGCGGAGTCAGGGCTTCTATTCAATTTTGTTTCTAGTGCCCAAGTCCTCGGGGGGGTGGAGATCAATTTTGAATCTCAAGGGACTGAACCGTTATTTGGTTTACCGGAGGTTTAAGATGCACTCCCTCCGGTCCATCTTAGTGGGAATTAGGGAGGGGGACTTCTTAGCATCTGTTGACCTCATGGAGGCCTACCTTCATGTCCCTATTCGTCCATGCCATCGATGTTATTTGAGATTTTATTACGCTGGGAGCCATTATCAATACGCTGCGCTTCCCTTTGGGCTGGCTTCGGCCCCGAGGACCTTCACTAAGATTATGGCAGCGCTCGCAGCGTCTCTCCGGTTGATCCCCATCAGGATCCAGTGTTATCTGGATGACCTCCTGATCCAGGCGTCCTCCCGGCTATCAGCGGAACGAGATCTGGCTTCGACTATCCAGGCCCTCAGGGACCACGGTTTTTCCGTAAACCTCTCCAAGTGTCACCTGATACCTGCTACAAGGTTAGTCCACCTGGGGGCATTGATTGACACGGTCTCAGGTCAGGTTTTCCTTTCCCAGGACCGACAGGACAGCATCCGGTCCTTGGTGGCCCAGTTACACACGGACAAGGAGGCTCCAATTGTATGCCTGTCGCAGCTCCTAGGGAAAATGATTTCCTGCCTGGACATCGTCCCCTGGGCCCGTTTCCATGCCCGGCCCCTTCAATGACTGCTGCTGCCTCATCAGCGGGCTGGTTGCAGCACGTCGCTCACCAGGGTCCGACTTCCTTCAGAGGTTCTGAAGTCCTTCGACTGGTGGGTATCGGGGGCCATTGAGAAGGGCTGTTATTTCCGTGACCCGGTGAGACTGGTAGTGACATCAGATGCCAGCCTGTTCGGCTGGGGGGTGCATTTCGCGTCCCGGGTCGCGCAGGGCCGGTGGTCTCCGTCGGAACTCCAGCACAACATAAACTGGCTGGAGCTCCGGGTGGCCTGGTTGGCCCTCCTGTCCTTTCAGGGGGAGTTACAGGGTCACCATGTCCTCCTCTTGACGGACAATGTCGCGACGAAGGCCCACGTCAACCGTCAGGGGGGGACACGCTCCGGCCCGCTCATATGGGAGTTGGACACTTTGTGCCGGTGGGCGGAGGATCACCTGTTATCGCTAAAGGCGGAGCACATTGCGGGGTCCTCCAACGTGACGGCGGACTGGCTGAGTCGGGCACAGGTGGACCACTCGGAATAGAAGTTGGCGCCCAACCTCTTCGAGGACTTGTCACGGAGGTTCGGCCGGCCTCTGGTGGACCTGTTCGCCTCCCTGGACAACGCCCAGCTTCCCCGTTATTTTTCACGGTTCCCGTCCCAGGGGGCGGAGGGGCTGGACGCTCTCAGGAGCCCCTGGCCCCGGGGTCTCCTTTATGCCTTCCCTCCCTTGCCCCTGATTTCGGCTGTGATCCGGAAGGCGCTATGGGAACGGGCGGACTTGCTGTTGGTGGCTCCCCACTGGCCCAGGTGCCCGTAGTTTGCCGACCTGGTCGGCCTCTCCATCGCTCTGCCCTGGAAGATCCCGCCGGGTCGTGTGTCCCTCAGCCAGGGTCCCATTTACCATCCGGAACCCCAGTGGTTTCAGCTAGCCTTCTGGAGGTTGAGTGGGGCCTCCTAGCCCGGGAGTGGTTCTCGGCTGGGGTCATCAGCACGATGCAGGCGGCACGGCGGCCTTCCACCACTTGTATTTACGAGGCGACCTGGCGGACTTTCTGTGCTTGGTGCAGTGAGCACCGTTTGGATCCTCAGGGGCTGGTGGTTGAACAGGTCCTAGACTTCCTTCAGGACGGCCTCCTCAAGGGCCTTTCTCCCAGCACTTTGTGCCGCCAGGTCGCTGCTTTGGCTTCGGTTTGGGACTCGGGGGACCGGCCTTCCCTGGCCCATCATCCGCGAGTCCGCCTTTTTCTGCGCGGGGCCTCTAATTTGTTGCCTCCGCCTATTCACCGTTATCCCACCTGGGATTTGACTGTGGTGTTGCAGGCCCTCACCAAGGCTCCGTTTGAGCCCTTATGGGAGGTTTGCCTACGGCTGTTGTCGTGGAAGGTGGCATTCTTGGTGGCCATTATGTCGGCGCGACGGATATCGGAACTGGCGGCGTTGTCGACACGCAAGGACCTTTGCATCTTCCATGTGGACGGTGGTTCTGCGGTTGGATCCGGTGTTCCTGCCGAAGGTCAACTCCATCTTCCACTGCTCTCAGGAGTTGATCTTGCCCAACTTCTGTCCGGACCCTCGCCATGAGTTGGAGGTCAGGTGGCATACGCTGGACGTTCGGAGGGCGCTTTGCATCTACATCCGCAGAAGTGCCCTTCACCGGAAGACGGAGGCCTTGTTTGTGTCTTTTCGCCCGTCGTCGCTTGGCCACAAAGTGTTGTCTTCCACGGTGGGCAGGTGGCTTCGGGCTTGCATCACCTCGGCCTATCAGGCGCACTCCCTTCCCATGCCTCAGGGTGTGACTGCACACTCAACCAGAAGTGCAGCTACCTCGGCTGCCTGGTCCACGCAGGCTATGGTTGAGGAGATCTGTCGGGCGGCGACCTGGACATCGGTTTCTCCCTTCGTGCGGCATTACCGGATCGACGCTTTTGCATCGGCTGACGTGGCATTCGGCTGGCGAGTGCTGCAGCGGGTGCATGAGGAACCGAGGATCCGTGATTGATGGTTGCCCGCCCTGCTGGAGTCAGACCTTTGGTATGTCCCATCCTGGACTCTTCCTTCGATGTGAGGGAAAAGGGGCATTGGGCCTTACCTGATACATCCTTTTTCCGAGGATCGAAGGAAGAGTCCAGTCCCACCCTCTGGTCAGGTTCCTTGGCCGGCTGCCGGGGGGATTTGGTGTTTTTTTCTGTCTGCAGGTTTCTCAGGGCATTGCTGCGCTGGCGTGTGGATTCTTATGGAGGTTGGGCCATTCACTTCGGACTTGTTGGAACGACTGAGGAACGTCACCAGGGAGGTGGATCCTCAGAAAATTCAATCTAGTCCATAGAGCTATGGGGATAGAATAACCCATCCTGGACTCTTCTTTCGATCCTAGGAAAAAGGGCATATCAGGAAAGGACCAACGCCCCTTTGCTATAAGAGGCAACTGAGTAAATGTCAGAAAAATCCTACTAGAACAGCTGAACGGGCTTGATCAGTCACTCATAAGAGGATATGAACATTTATGCAGCCACATTACTCTATTTTTTATTTTTTTTCCCCAGTAAACATTTTCAGTTTGTTTTTCAATTGAATTGTACAGCTGATGTTTTATTAAAGGTAGAAAAAAATTCTGAAGTGATTTTTCTTGGCCTGATTTTTTTTCTTACATCTCAAAAACCTGGCATTTTAATGAAGGCATGTAGATTTTCTATATCCACTGAATAACCTAGAGCAGGAACCTGGCAGTTTCCAGATGTTCCACATTGTCTTCACAATGTCAAGAATTTGGTATTTGGTCAAATACATTAGACCAAACTTTCCATATTCCCTTGTCATTGACCATGCTGGCTGGAACTAATGGAAGCTGAATTCTAAAACATCTGGAGAACAGTGACCTATTGTTAAATTACTGTAGCCTAATTTAATTAAAGCTGGCTTGATTCTAAATTGTCAAGAATGAACTGTTCAGTTTTTTCCAGCTCTTGTAATAGTATTCTACGTGGTATTCCTACTGTAGGAATACATTTGTAGAAAAGCATGGTTCTAGTTAGGATCTTTTTCAAATATGCATTTGCTTAGACCTCATTAACTTTTAGCACTGAAACATGGAAAATAGAATCACCGAATGGTTACATCGTAATGAGCTCTGCACCGTCCTTCAAAAAAACTCCCAGGACATATAAGAGGCATTCTCCACACTCAAGAATCAATACAAGTTAAAACAATATTCTATCAGACATATGAAAATCTACTCTAACTGAAGAAAGCACATTTATAAGCTCTTTTAGTCCAGGGAAATTTGAAGGGAGAAATGTGATTCAAAGCATAAGGGGACATCTGTTTAGCCTCTTGGATGCTTAAAACAAGCATGTCTTTCCTAGATCTTAAAAGTAACTGCATTTCATTGCATAAGAAGCACAACAAATATGGCTGGATTTCCTGATTAACGCAAAGTAAATCAAAGGTGGAATAATGTAGTTTTTACTGCTCTAATTTGAAGAAACAACCAATTGAAAGCAGCTGCTTCTCCTGAAATCCTGGGGGGGGGGAAGGGGGGGTGTAGAAAAAGAGCTGGCTAGAATGCTTTTTCTTATCCCTGAACTCTTTCAATCCTGTCTTATTCCGATTGCAGTCTTAGTAGCACGTCTCTATCCTGAATTTAACCTGGGTGGCATCTTCGTATAAGGATTATTTTGCCATCCTCACAATGCCTTCTGTTTTGAAAAGTACCAAACATCTTAACCTTATAGCCTCTTTATATAAAGTTTGTTATATCTATCTATCTATCTATCTATCTATTATCTATATCTATCTATCTATCTATCTATCTATCTATCTATCTATCTATCTATCTATCTATCTATCTATCTATCTATCTATC
>QLTV01001145.1:3962392-3977810 GCA_003457575.1 Thermophis baileyi
ATCTATCTATCTATCTATCATCTATCTATCTATCTATCTATCTATCTATCTATCTATCTATCTATCTATCTATCTATCTATCTATCTATCTATCTCTTTATCTATATCTATATCTATTTCAGCTGTTACGTCAAAAGATGTGCACAATTTCTTTGAAATGAGATGACAAAAAAATTGTGAAGAGTTTGCTTATGGCACCAACATGACATACATGGTAAACTATATATTTTTTAGAAAACGAAGTATGATTTATTTTTCAAACAGCATTAACTACATATCCAAAGTCCGCAAAATGGAAATGCACATCAACTATTCAGAATAATGTTATGCTTTCATATCTTGGACAGCTGCAGTCATAGTGTCTGGTTTCTTTTTACTGCGCTTCCGTTTCCCCTTTTTCTTAGATGTGGAAGACTGTTGGGATTCTTCAGTTTTTCTCTTTTTCTTCAGACAGCTGAGAGGATTTGGCCCAGCAGCCCTTTTCCGCTTTCTTTTTTTGGGTTCTGAAGTTTTCACAAGACCTTCTTTCTCTTTCAGAAATGTAATGGTCTGCTTATGGTGTTCCGGAATAAGCTGGTTTGTGTGCATTGCTTGTATTGAAGCCAAAGATTTAGCCGAAGGCTTGTCCAGAACCATTGTATTCTGAATTATAAATAGCAGAGGGATTCCAGGCCTTTTCTTTATTTTTGTGGCCAGGTGCTGGTCCTATTTTTTAAAAAGTAAAACACAAAACAAAAAGAGCCTGTTACAAGATGCAGGTGAGTGCAGACTAAACAATACACTTCACAGAAAAATAAACAAAACTAATTATATTCCCTCAGCTCAATTTTATTTGCTAAAATGTAATTAAACTTTTTGAAATATAATTAACCTAATATTGCAAATGTAACAGCTGTAAAGTAGCTATCACTATATGTAAATGTAACACAAGTAGGACAGCAAATTATCTTAATAATTAAAGATAAGTAGTTGGTAAGTAGTGAATTCATTGCAGCAAGAGGAGTTTTTTCTTGAAATCAGAACAAAGTCTAATGACACAGTTATTCAAGGTTATGTAGAAGAAAATGAATGAATATTTTTAGTGCAAGTCACAGGTAGATTTTATTCAAATATGTTCAAGTGAAATAAATTTACCTGTGTAGCTATGAAATAATGGTGTGGATTACCATCCTCAACCATGGACAATAGACAGTCTGAACCACTCACTGGGTTTTTGAAATGAGAGCAGTTGCGAAGTTGAAATCTCTGTGCAATTAGTTTTGCACCATACAACTCTTTCCCCAAGCATTCCAATTCTTTTAACACACACCTAAAAGGGAAATATGGTAAGAAAAAGAAGCACAAAACTTTATTTTGTATTTTTAACAAGAAGCCTAATTATATCAAAAGTCTACATCTATAGGCAAATCTCATAAATGGCAGGTTCCAATGTCTTTTTAGGATCAAGGTGAAATCCAACTAACTCCAGATAAACATCCAAATCACATGATCACATGAGTGTGGGGATGCCACAACTGCAAGGCCTGGCCGTAAATCTGGTTCAGCATCATTGTAACTTTGAATGGTTGATGAACAAGTGATCGCTAAGCAATGATTGCCTCTATTTCTTATGTTTTAAGATGGAATGAAATTTCTTAAAATATATATGGAGGAAGTTAAATATATTCCCGGGAAATTAAATACATATGTATGCACGGAAAGACAGAAATACATCAAGAAATTAAAAAAAAAACATCAAATATGATTTAATTATGTGATTTATTTCATCTGCTTTTGGTCGGACTGCTTTTCTTTTATTGTTTATACATGTTTTTTATTCTTGGATTGTGAACTACCTAGAGTTTGATTTAAGATGAGTAGCGTGTAAATATTTAAATAAAGAAAGAACATATATCAAGGAAGACTTTATTTATTTGAATTTACAAGTTGCTCAGGTTCAATGGACATCAAGTAATTTGATATGAAATCAATGTGTTACATAGCATATATGTAACATAGTAACACAGCACGATACTATCTACTGATCACTGCGTGACTTTGGGCCAGTCACTCTCTTTCAGCCCAAAATATCTCACAGGATTATTGTTGTTGTAAGAACAAAGCATTTTGCTCTGGGGAAAATGGGAGCAGGGAATGTTTGTACATCACTTTGAGCCCCTAAATGGTGGGATACTGTATATGCAATAAAAACATTCAAAATATCACCCACTCCCAGTATGCCTCACAAAGTAGGATGGGACAGTAAGAGATAATTGACCAGAGACTTCCATGTGATGGTGCGGGTGGGTAGGTGTCCAAAAAGACAAGAAGATGGAAGGAGCATCAAGAGGCAAGTCCCATTGTTTTGCACAACTTGCATCCTGATACTGCTTCCACATGCTTGCTTGACACTTGTCCCTAACGTAGGCAACTTTGCTATTAACATCTATACTCTGTCCTTTAACATTAGGGTTACCAAACACCTGGTAAAAGAATAGGCAGACAAAGCTTTAAAATGAAATATTGTCTGGTTTTTTGTGTGTCTTGGGAATTTTTCACAATAGTCATTCAAACTTTCAGTACTGTGACCTTGTATATTGGCTGCTTCTTTCTTTCCCTCATCTACCAACATATTTGATAGCCTAGAATTAGGTTATTTTTATTTCCTGATTTTAGCAACTGGCTTCAAAGCATTCCCTTCAAATCTATGATCACTGTAGTCAGTAGCTGATAAGTCATCATACATTTCTATGGGAAATATGAAGAGCACATTGTTATCCATTAAATATTATTCCTAGCATAGGTTTTTGAAAATAAAGATTTGTTGGAAAAATATTGCAAGTGAAAATCATTTTTTCAGGTGCTGGAAAAAGTAATTTCATGTACATGCAGGCCTAAGAACTTTTTTTGCTCTAATTTCCAACATGGATGCCAAGAAAATTAATATAATTTCCTTTTCCACTTGATTTCTCCTCCTCTCCAATTATTGTTCTCCTTTGCCTGTACAGGTACCGTGTTTCCCCCAAAATAAGACCCTGTCTTATATTTTTTTGAACCCTGAAATAAGTGCTTGGCCTTATTGCCATGCACTCAAAAGCCCGATTGGGCTTATTATCAGGGGATGTCTTATTTTGGGGGAAACAGGGTAGTCCTCGATTTACGACCATAATTGACCCCAACATTTCTGCTGTTAAGTGAGACATTTGTTAAGTGAATTTTGCCCCCATTTTATGACCTTGCTTGCCAGAGTTGTCAACTGCAGTTGATAAGTTAGTAACCCGGTTGTTAAGTGAATCTGGCTTCCCCATTGACTTTGCTTGTCAGGAGGTTACAAAAGGGGATTGCATGACTTTGGGAGACAACAACGGTCATAAGTATGAACCAGTTGCCAAGCATCTGAATTTTGATCACATGAGCATGGGGATGCTACAAGGGTCGGAACTGTGAAAAGTCACTTTTTTCAGCACTGTTGTAACTTTGAATGGTCACTAAATGAACTGTTGTAAGTCAAGGACTACCTGTACAATACTTCGGCAACCCTAAGCAAGTTAGTTTACACTACACTTTCAAGTATCGTTAGATTCTTAACAAGCAGTCTGGCAAAATAGGTTTAGCCGAGGGAGCAGCTGAAGTGACATTTGGTCACTGGTTTGCCAATCTGAATCTAGAACGCCCCAAGCAAGAGCCTTCTCTAGATTTAAAACCCTTGAGATCATGTAGGGCTGTTATTCTAACTCTATTAATCAAAGCCCCATGGGTATATTCAGGTAGTCCTCAACTTACAAGTTTGTTTAGTGACCGTTCAAAGTTATAACGGCATTGAAAAAAGGGACTTAGGACCGTTTTTCACACTTAAAGACCGTTGTGGCATCCCCACGGTCACATGACTTACATTCGGATGCTTGACAACGGACTCATATTTTATGACCTTTGCAGCGTCCCAAGGTCACGGGATCCCTTTTTTGCGACCTGACAAGCAGTCATTGGGGAAACCAGATTCACCGAACAGCCCAGTTACTAATTTAACAACTTGCAGTGATTCCCTTAACAAACGTGGCAAAAGAAGTTGTAAAATGGGGCAAAACTCACTGAACCAATTTGTCAGCCACAGACATGCTGGGCTCCATTGTGGCCCTAAATTGAGGACTACCTATAATCCAAACCAGCCTCCCCAAAGGGACCCCTGCTGAATCAGCACATGATCCCTGCCCGCCCTCCCTCCTTTCGCCGCCTCGCAGGGACTTCTGCGAGTGGCCCCCGCGTCATTAACCGTTGGCCGGCAACCATCGTCCCGCCCCCGTCGCGCGGATCTCTCCCATCAGCCAATCCCAGGCCACGCTGCTTGGAAGAGATCGACGCGGTCCTGCCGGCCACCCATCCAAGAACAGAGTGCGCGTGCGCGGTTTCGCAGCGCGTCTCGCGCTCCTGTCACTTGTCCCTCGGAGCCAGTCGAGGCGCGCTCCCCCCAACTCCCCTCACCGCGTCGTGCAGAGTTGCGTGGCTCCGGCCAGGTAACCCGGCAACTGCTCGCGTATCTGGATCTTGTTGCGCAGCGCAGCCTGGCAGAAGGTGCCGTCCAGCAGCACCTGGAAAGGCTCTCGGAAACCAAAATTGTACTTGTAGAAGCCCATGTTCTTCTTGGCATGCTTTTGCCGGGTGATCTTCATAACGGGAGACGAAGGAGCGTAACAAAAGTAGACAGCCGTCTCTCTTCCTTTAACCGGAAGTTTGGCCGATTCGTTTAACGGAAGGAGAGACCACGCTGACGCATGCGCAGTGTGTTGCTGCCTGAAACACGTGGGGGATAGTTCTGACAATTAAGAACCAGGCTGCAAAAATTCGGATGGAAGCTGCTGGGCGCAGAAAGTTGTAAAGTGCTCATTTAAAAAAAAAAAAATCCGCAATGCATTCTATATTCAATAAAATAAAGTTTAAAAAGTATAACTTTTTGTTGGTAATAAAAGCAGAGCAATTATTATTTTCGTATTTTTAGTATTTGGCATTATTCATTCTGTTGTACGTTATTGCCGAGGCAATTGGGAGCAGATACATTATCTAAAACCGAGCTATTAATTTGGCTCTGACATTGGCAAGGCTAACAGCGATATCCGTTAAATTCATTTCTGAATAGTAGCGGCCTCTCCTCTTAGAGCAAAAAATAAAATAAAATAAAAAAATATTGTGCACTTCCAAAACGAATAAAATAATTATAACCATGCTAGAAGAGAATTCGGGGACTTGCAATCTCAACACACGGAGGAGGACAAAGGGGAGGGGGGATTCAAAGGGCTGTCCCTTGAAGCTTTTCCTTAGTTCACAATCACTTTTAAAAGGCTGATGGGTCCAGACCCAGAGGACTGCTGGCTAAATGAACTGCCAGAATCTTGTAAACGAAATGTACTCCAAATTTGATTGGAGTGACATTAAGTGATTTCCCACTCTTAGCGACCCACATAGGCAGATTTTCTCTCGCATCCTGCATTTAACTACATTACCCATTTGTGAGGCGCAACCCGATCCTCTATCGCGTCTTTTACTGAAAAATCAGCACGATCTCTCCTATTCAAAGGCCGGTTTAAACCGACTTTTGGGCTTCTGCAAGCGGAACCTTATTTTCCGGGGTCGTGTTTCCAGTCCGTTACCCGGAAGATCCTCTCCGGCGCAACGCTCCCACCCTCTTCCCTTCCCGGACGGTGTGCTTGCTGCTTCTTTTCGCCATGGCGTCTCGTAAGGAAGGAAGCGCAGCCGTAGCTTCCGCAGTCGTTAGCGGGAAAGCCAAAGGCAAATCGGGCCCGGGGGACTCGGCGGTGAAGCAAGTGCAGATCGACGGGCTGGTAAGCGAAAGGGGAAACCTGGCAGGGACGGCGATGGGCTATTCGGGTTTTTTTTTGTTTCAGCCATCCATTTCAACATCCTGCTTCGGTAGCCCCGGTTAAGGGTGAAAAGGCAGCAGAGCCCTTCTTTACACGAGGTTCCTTTAGAGAGAGAGATGGAAAAAAAAAAAAGAGGGCCGTGAAAATATCTACAGACCCCTCACATCCTGGACATAAATTGTTCCAACTTCTACCCTCAAAACGACGCTATAGGGCACTGCACACCAGAACAACTAGACACAAGGACAGCTTTTTCCCAAATGCCATCACTCTGCTAAACAACTAATTCCCACAACACTGTCAAACTATTTACTAAGACTGTATTACTATTATTATTCTCATCCTTCCTGGTACCTATCTCCTCCCGCTTATGACTATAACTTTGTTGCTTGTATCTTTGCGATTTATATTGTTTTATTTAGTTTCCTAGTATGATTTGATTGCTTATTTAGTATCCTATGACTATCACTAAGTGTTATATCTTATGATTCTTGATGAATGTATTTTTTTTAATGTATACACTGAGAGCATATGCACCAAAAACAAATTCCTTGTGTATCCAATCACACTTGGCCAATAAAGAATTCTATTCTATCTATGTGACAATCCGGCACTTGACTAAACTGCAGGATTCACCCGTCGCACCAAGCCTATAAATGCGGTGTGCTTGTTTAACGTTGTAGCATGCCTTGTGAAGAAGATTTGTAGGTTATTAAACTTGGTCTACACAACTTAGAGCAGTCCCAAAGGTGTCTCGGAAAATTATTGCTGAGATCCCACAACTTTCAGGTTTTATAAAAGCCAGGGTGGATTTCATTTAAATCAAGTCGATTTAAATCACGATTTAAATCATGATTTAAATCACTACTAAAAAGGCTTGATTTAAATCAACTAGATTTAAATCATAATTTTTAAAGAGCAACTGTCATCTCTGTCCCACAGCGGCTCCTCCTCTGACCTGCTGTTGACTCACCGACAGTCCCAATATTGCAGAATATATAGCCTCATGCTACATTTCATGCTAAATAAATGAAATTATTAATTAATCTTAAATAGAAAAATATCTTTAGATAGATTTTTACTCCAAAAGCATTTTATTAAAATAAATTTGATAAAAATAAAAAAAAACAATTTTTATCCACCCTGATAAAGCCCATTGCCCTTTCTTCCAAAAACTTACGATCAGGAAATATAAATAACTATTTGTTTGATTATATCCTTTCGTTTATTTAGAAATAAACTTTAGAAGTTTATGGAGATTCTCAGTCATCCAGGTCATGGTTATCCCAAAGGTGCTTTTTCAAGAGGCAACTGGACTGTCTGGTTTGTCTTGGAAGGTCTTGGAAGGCGTTTCGCTTTTCATCCAAGAAGCTTCTTCAGCTCTGACTGGATGGTGGGGAATGGAAGGATTTAGACTCCTTGCAGACAGCAAAGTCCACATTTTGGACAGAGAAGACCGCCGGTTTGAAAGAGGGGTCAAAGAGGCCATCTATGTCAAAATTGAACAGCCCTCTCTCAACAGTGGGAGAGATACGACATCATCTATCTCCAGTCTATAACACATTCTTTTAGCGAGTTGTTGAGGCCACCTGGAGGTTTAACTTTAGAAGCTTCTTGGATGAGAAGCTAAACGTTTTCAAAGAAAAACCAGAAAGTCCAGTTGCCTCTTGAAAAAGCACCTTTGGGACAACCATGACCTGGTTGAGTGAGAAGCTCCATAGACATTTAATATAGAGCAGTGTTTCTCAGCCCTTTAAGGTGGGCGGACTTCAACTTCCAGAATTCCCCAGCCAGTGGCAAGTGTTGTGTGAACTCAGTTATAGTTTAGAATAAAACATATTTTCTCAGGATGTCAGGCAAAAGAATTAGATTCTATAGAATTATAGAATCATTAGGTTGGAAGAGACCTTGGAGATCTTCTAGTCTAATCCCCTGCCCAAGACAGGTGTCCCCATACCATCTCTGCAAATAACAATAACACTGAGACTTACATACCACTTAACAGTGCTTTATAGTCCTCTCAAAGTAGTTTACAGAGTCAGCATATTGCCCCCAAAAATCTGGGTCCTCATTTTACTGACTTTGGAAGGCTGAGTCAACTTTGAGCCGGTGAGACTGGAACTGCCAAACTGTTGGCAGTCAGCAGAATTAGCCTGCAATACTGCATTCTAACCACTGCACCACCATGGCTTAAATGGATGTCCAATATTTTCTTGAAAACCTCCAGTGACGGAGCACCCATCAACGCCTGGCGGCAAACTGTAAAAAGCTGTTCCATTAAGCTGTTGCTTGATAGTTTTCACTATCAGGAAATTCCTCTTCATTTGCAGTTTGGATCTCCCTCTGACAAGTTTTCACCCATTGCTTCTTGTCCTAACTTCAGGTTCTATGGAGTATAAATCATTGTCCTTTTCCCTGTGGCAGCCCTTGGAAAGTCTTCTCTTCATTAACCTAAACATAACCAGTCCTTGACTGTTCTTCACACAATTTAGCTTCCATGCCCATGTGATTGCAGAGTGGGGCCCAGTTATCAGAATGTTGAATCTGTGTCATGTTACTTTTTAAAGGTCCATCGTACCTTTGAATGGTCAACCAGTCAGAAGCCAAGGACTACCTGTACTGATTAGACTGATGAAGTAATGCTCCCTTGTCAATGATGAACAGTTTTTAGTGGCCTGGGCATAACAGACAGAATCTTTCAGGATGAGATCTCTAGATGTTTTTCTACATCATTTCCACCCCTACTGACTGGAGCACTTTCTAGAGTCATCAAGCTATCATTGTGCTAAAAAACCCAGAAATACTGAGAACAGATTTTAAATCACATCAGTGATAGCTGGATTGTGCTATGAAGATGCTGTGGTCATTAGTGTTCAAACAGCCATGGTTGGCATGCACATTGCTGTAACATTGAAGGCAGTTCAGCAGGCTGTAAAGACCCATTTGTCTACATTTGCCTTATATTGGATAAGAATCTTCTTGGATTATTGTATGGGGTATGATTATAGGTTATAATGATTGATTTGATTGTAAACTTAATAACCCTTTTATTATAGCTCATCATACTTGTCTATTTAACTGTACTTTTGTGATGCATTACTTTAAAACATTGCATTGCATATATTGGAAGCTGCCAATAGACTCTAAAAAGCAGCCTATAAATATTTTAGATAAATTACTGCAGCATATTCATGTATCACTGAAACACTGATTTTGTGTTGCACGTGAACTAAATCTTAAGATGTGTGTTCTTTCTGCATTTATGTTTTGCTTGAGTTAATAAAAGAAGAGAAATCCTTTTGTGGTGGGGAATTTACATATTTAGAGCAGGAATCTCCAACCCCTGTGCCCTGGACCAGTAATGGGTCCATGGCCCTGTTGTGGCCCACCAGCGGCCAGCGGAGCTGGCAGCAGATTCAGACAGTGGGGAGGTTGGTGAGGAACATGGGCTAGTCCTGGAGTCTGGGGAAGGCTCGGACGAGGGCTCTGCGTCGGAGGCAGAGAGGGGGCCAAGGCCATCCGATAGTTATTAGCTGCCTCCGGAGTAGGACATCAGTGAGGCAGTGGAACAGCTGGAGCCTGTTCCAAGTGTGCGCATGCGCAGAGCTGCCAGAAGACAAGAACAATTAAGAAAGCAGGGTCGACTTGGGAGTAAGGCCACACCTTGGAGATGATTGGCCCCTCCCATAGGACATAAAAGAGGAGTGAATGGGAAGTGGGCTTTTGCAGGAAGCAATTAGTTCCTTCGGTCGTTGCAAGAGTGGAAAGTGCTGTTTGTGACTCTAATAGACTGTGCCAAGTTTTGTCTTGCCTGCATTTGGAAACTAGTTCTCTGGCAGCGTTCCAAGTGAGATAAGGTGTGTGTTTATAATTATTCCTCTGAAAGACTGTTTGCCAAGCCTTGCAGACTGTGAATGAAAGGAATTCGCAGTCATGTAAATAAAAGAGGTTTTACCGGGACTAAGATTCTGCTTCATGCTTTCTAAGGAAGCCTAGGTCAGAACAGGCCCATTGTGAACTGGGCTGTGCAAGCGGTGGGTGAGCGCGTGAATCTTCATTTGCACATGCGTGGGATCTAGGTTGTGCATAAAACCATCTCCCCTCTCTGATGCCGTCGACACTGCCAGTCCGTGGAGCTAGAAAGGTTGGGTACCACTGATTTAGAGGACATCTAGACTGGGAAATCCTGGTTTAAGACCATATAGGGAAGAGAGTTGAACACAGAAATTAAAAAGACATGCTGCTTCATTGTAACATAATATTTTGGCAACTATTTCAGAATTTAAGCTGCTGTTAGGTTTAAAGAAAAATAGCTTAGCTAATGTCTTAAATGTATTTTCCAAGTTTTGAAAAATGCCAATGATGAGGATGGGATGCTCACATTTAAGATTCATAAAGTGGATGCTTCAGATATAGTCACTTGCTTTTTCCCCCCTCAGACCAATAATTTCCGAAGATCAAATACGTGTATCAGATTTATTATTCCCCTGTTCAGGCTCTCTTCTCTAAATTTTAAATGACACTAGAAATTCAGCTAGAGCCCATTTGAAAAATGGCTTGTTGAAGGATGGTAATGTTAACAGCTACCACACTGACTTAGCTGTCTTTTTGAAATAGTTACACATGGAGCTGCTGGGAACCTGGAGAGTGATGTTTTAATGGGCAAGTAGCATTCACTCATGAATAATGAGATTCAATTAACAACCGTGTTACTAACTTAATGACTGCAGTGATTCACTTAACAACTGTGGCAAGAAAGATCCTAAAATGGGGCAAAATTCATTTAAAACTGTCTCACTTAGCAAGACAGGTTTTGGGCTCAATTGTGGTCATAAATCAAAGGCTACCTGTACAGACTTTGAAAACTATAGGTTGCCAAATTGGGTTGTATGCATTCCTCAGCTTTGTGATAAAAAGAGTTTTTGCTGTGTACTATTTTTCCTCCAGATTTATGCAAATTTACTTTATGATGGAGAGTCCCTGTTCCAAGAGAGGTACTTATTGTCATGTTTTGCCCTAAAGAGTTCTGATCTGGTGGTGAAACTATTAGACTTGGTAGTTCAATGCTACCGGTAAGTTGTCACTTTTGACAATTTGTCAAGTTATCTGAACTACCATGTGGAAAATATGGTAGAGTTGTCTCTTATAAGGGCCTATTTTGTCAGCTTAATTTAAGATGCATGCTTAAGGTTAAAATGGTGTAGTGGGATAATTGCATATTCAGCCTAGTAGTTAGTAATATCCCAGTACAGTAAATATTTGTTAGATATTTTAAACAGTAATGCAAAAGAAGTACATATTCTGAATTCTATACTCTGCTGGGTTCAAAGCAGGGGTGAAATGCTTCCGGTTCGCTCATGCTTGTTGGTCGCCATAGAGCCAGTCGCCAAGGTAGCGCGAGGCTCTGCCCACCCGCCCGGACGCCGCCATTTGGGTTCTTTTACCCTCTGCGCATGTGCAAAGCGTTCTGTGCATGTGCAGAGGGTAAAAGAACCCAAACGCCGGTGTCTGGGTGGGTGGGCGGAGCCTCGTGCTACCTTGGCTCTACAGCGACCGACAGGCACGAGCGAACCCGGAGCATTTCACCCCTGGTTCAAAGTAACAAAGAAAAAAAGCAGACAAAAATGGTTTCCTAGTTCAACTGGAATTTCTTAATTCCACTGTTCTGACTGAGCCTTCCACTAAACATGTTGCTGGGAATGATTGGGACTGTAAGTGAGAGTTATAATTGGTGGAACCAGTTACCTAGAAAGATGAACAAACCTCCATCAATGGATGCATTCAGACAGAGCCTGAAAGTCGTCTCTAATGTGTATGTTGTTAATCCAAATAGCTGCTTGGGGGTAGAGAGCATTGGGCTTGAAGACTTGATAGCTCTTTCCAGTTCAGTGATTCTGTGATTGCAGAAAACTCTGGTTTGTTCATTTTGATGACTGTGTAGATGATGATACTGAATACTCATTTTCGTAGCAGCTCAAAGAACTAATTTCCCAGGGCTCATGTTCCAGAAACATTTCTGTAAGGGGTCTTCACAGTTTCTGTAAGGATTACTCTTGCACTGTGATGGTGACATTTCTCATTTTCTCATCTTAAAAGTTAAAAAAATGTCACCTTTGCCTATTAAAATCTAGAAGAGATTGCTTAATGAAACAGCTTCTATTTTATGATTAGTCAAGCAGAAACTTTGTCTCTGAATTGCTGGAGCAAAAACTTTGTGATTGGGTTATTTTGGAATGCTTTTCCCATCCTTATTGATTTTGGGACTTTTTGAGCCTAAATTCCATTTAGATAACATGTTAATATTTTTAACATGTTAACCTATATAGATAGACCATGCCCCCAAATAATGTTTGTGTGTAAAAATAAATAAATCTCTCCCCATAGATGTTAGTAGGTGAACTGATACTAGAGTTGCTCTTAATATCAATTTTGGAAGTGCTGGAGTATTTGCTATCTCTTATCTACTAGTTCCACTGGATGATGTTGATTGCATTGTACCAAGTTGACTAAATGTACAAAATGACAAATCAAATTGCTGCTTGTGAAGTCTTGTGAAGCCAAATACCACTTCAGCAGACTAAGGGGAGGGGTGCGGGAAGATTTGCAGAAATGGAAATCAATACTTTAAAAAAAAACTGCAGAAAGAAAAATCTAAGAGAAACCTGTTAAAAGCCATCAGGTGAATGGATGCAGTTTGAATACAGAATGCTTTTTGATTGTTTTGAATGGATGAAAAATGGAAAACGAGAACACCCTGGGCATCACTTAGATCTTGAGTAGGAATATTTAGCAACAGAAGATTTATTTCCAGTTCCCTCATTTTTAGATTTTTTTTCTTTTTAATAATGATGTTATTAAATATTATAATTACAACAGTAAAAACTTATTTTTATTCTAATAAAAGATTAAAAATAAAGAGAAGCTGCAGTAAAGAGATAGAAAAAACAATGGAAAAGAAAGAAAAAATAAGATAGTAAAGAAAAAGAAAAGAAATACATGAATAAATTACTTCCCCTTCATCACAAATATAAACAAACAACTTTTATAACTTATCATCTTCTCTGAAAATATAGCAAATATCTTCTTCCCATATCCCATCTCTTATCTACAAATAAATCAATGATATATCATCATTTCTGTCATTAACAAGCATCTTTGGTAAATCCAACATAGGAAATTATCCAGCTCACTCTTTTGGCTTGTTGTCTTTATATCTGTTTTAGTGACTACAATAACCAATTTCTTTTGTATTGTGGGAAGTGTACCCCAGGGGGACAGTGCCAGGGACCTCATAGCACCAGAAACCTCAGAAAACAGTGCCAAGAGACTCAAGCCAGCCCTTCCCCCTTTAAGAAAACCAAGAAGCACCAGCTGAAAGAAAAACACAGAGCTGACAATAGAAATACTTAAGTAGAGCAATTAAGATAAGGGGAATCAGGCTAAAAACAACTCACCTGGAACTCCCCTTTTCCTTTTTCCTGGCAGAATTAACCCCCAGGATAGGAAAGACAAAGCCCCAGGAACAGGATTAACCCATTAAGGCAGGAAGACAGAATTCAGA
This sequence comes from Thermophis baileyi, assembly GCA_003457575.1. Classification (NCBI taxonomy): domain Eukaryota; kingdom Metazoa; phylum Chordata; class Lepidosauria; order Squamata; family Dipsadidae; genus Thermophis; species Thermophis baileyi. Next base: position 3,975,806 of record QLTV01001145.1, read on the forward strand.
GCAATCACCTTAACTAAAGGCACATACAAAATCTCATCAAATCACACCAACTTCAAAGGGAAGATGGGTATAAAAATCCATACACCTATCAGGCCACCTGGCTTGCAACCCAGGAACGCTTGAGCTGTGTCACTACTTTTTTTGCCTTCCTGAATTAAAGGATCCCTTTTCTGGCAGCTGCTTCTTCCATGTCTATTTCTTCTCAGCATCGGTGACTGCTTCCCAGCTGGGAACGAACCAGGGAATTTTCTTCCAACAATATGTCCAGTGTAACATATTTTTCCATGCTAGTTTTGACCTTGTCAAGTGGAACATGTTGTTCTTCTATCATATCTTTTAAATACAACCCATCTAGAGAGGCATACTTCTGAAACTTCTGGGTTCATTATTGAAAAATATCTTTTAATATGCCCAATGTTAAATTGTTTTGCTTTGTACTATAATTGTATGTCAAGTTTAAGGGTTCTTCTTTTTTAATTGTAGTTCCCTCTAGTGTCCAATTTTTAAAATCTTGTGGTTTTTTTTAAATAATTCAAGGCAAAAGCATTTTCCCATGGGAAAGATTCTTTATAATTCCAAAATCTTATTTCAAATTTATCTGTACCCTTAGTTTATTTGTAGTTTTCTAATATCAGAGTTTTAATGACCCTTCTGCTATTATTCGTAGATAGATAGATATGGGGGAGAGAGAGAGAGAGAGAGAGAGAGAGAGAGAGAGAGAGAGAGAGAGAGAGAGAGAGAGAGAGAGAGTTGTCTCCCCCCCAGCCCCCACGCGCTCCCAAAGCCTCTGCGCAGCCGTTTTTGCATGGGGCGGGGCTTCGGGAGGCCAAAAATGGCTGTATTCGGTGTATAAGACGCACCAACATTTCCACCCTCTTTTAGGGGGGAAAAAGTGCGTCTTATACTCCAAAAAATACAGTAATTTGCTAAGTCTTCTCTACATCCTTTTATACTAATGGACTGAATGATTTTTTGTATCCAGCCTTTGATTCATGTTGTCCCAGTGGATATTTGCCTGGAACAAACCAGGCAAGCTTTTGTTCCAGAGACGGTTTTAATTCTGATGTGTGTTCCTTTCCTTGTTATCTATGTGGCCTTGGGTGAATTGCTGGTCTGATCTGACAGCTGTGTGTGTGTTGAAACCTGAAACGGGACTGTTTGTTCCAGGCACACACACTTTTCCTGCCTCTGAGAGAGTGAAAAACTTTTGAAACTGTAATGGAACAACTCACAGATGGCCTCTGTTTGTAATCATCCGGCTGTCTGGGAGGGAGACGGCCGAGGCCGTTTAGCAGTGGGCCTCCTGGGCGTGTTTCATCAGAGTCCATCCTGGGAGCACCTGGTCGGGGCCTGCTTCCACACCGGAGATCGTGGCCTGCTGTTTTCCCCTGTCGGAGCCTTCCTGTTTCCCCTCATTGGAAAGGAACAAGGAACTCAGAAACACATTAACAAGGATCTTGGTGACTTTGTTTGTGTCCCACCAGCTCAGTGTTCTGCAGGGCCTGCTGGATATGAGATGTTTTATGGGCAAGTTACATTCATGGGTCTTAATGACAGCCCATATCAAAGCGGTGTTTTCTTTCTGACAATTTATTTCCCTATAGTCTACCCTTTTAAACCATCTAGGGTTGCATTTACAACAAGAAATGGTCATCCCTATAAAATCTGGGCTAAGTTTCCCTATAGACGTTTTACAGACATTTCCCTGCAGACTGCCCTTTTAAGTCACCTAGGTTTGCATTTACAACGCAATTTTCTTTTTTTTAACCAGCTTTTAGCCATGTTTTATGTGTGAATGTAGTGGGGTGTATTTATTTCCCTATAGACTACCCTTTTAAACCATCTTGGGTTGCATTTACAACAAGAAATTGTCATCCCTATAAAACCTGGGCTAAGTTTCCCTATAGATGTTTTACAGACATTTCCCTGCAGACTGCTCTTTTAAGTCACCTAGGGTTGCATTTACAATGCAATTTTCTTTTTTTTGTTAACCAGTTTTTAGTCA
>QLTV01001145.1:3986937-3998129 GCA_003457575.1 Thermophis baileyi
AGTTTCTCCAGATCGTTGTGCAGGTCTGATATGCAACTCCAGGAAACGTTTGGTTGAGGTTATTGCTGCCAAAGGAGGGTCAACCAGTTATTAAGTCCAAAGGTTCACATACTTTTTCCTCCCTGCACTGTGAATGTTTACATATTATGTTCAATTAAACCATGGCAACATCTAATGTTTGTGTAGTATTATTTTAAGCAGACTGTGTTTTTCTATTGTTGTGACTTAGATGACGTTCAGAGCACATTTTATGACCAATTCATGCAAAACTCCACGTAATCCCAAGGGGTTCACATACTTTTTCTTGCAACTGTATATACAGAGACAAAAAGAGGCCTCTTCTCCAGACTCTCCTCTGGACGCCTCTTTCTGGATCCTCTGAAAGCCATGCAAGAAAGCCCTACATTCCTGTGCGGTTTTCAAAGGCTCCAGAGGCCTTCTCTGGAAGTTGCACGAAAGGGCCCTTCTCTTGCAGGGTCCCTGGAGCAAATCACACAAAAATGCTGGCACAATTTTCAGAGTTCTAGTGGACAATCATTTAAATATGAGCCAGCAGTGTGCAGCAGCTGCCAAAAAACCCAACACAGTTCTAGGCTGCATAAACAGAGGGATAGAATCAAGATCATGTGAAGTGTTAATATCACTTTATAATGCCTTGGTAAGGCCACACCTGGAATACTGCATCCAGTTTTGGTCACCACGATGTAAAAAAGATGTTGAGACTCTAGAAAGAGTGCAGAGAAGAGCAACAAAGATGATTAGGGGACTGGAGGCATGTAAAGAACGGTTGCTGGAATTGGGTATGTCTAGTTTAATGAAAATAAGGACTAGGGGAGACATGATAACAGTCTTCCAATATCTCAGGGGTGGTGCCACAAAGAAGAGGGAGTCAAACTATTCTCCAAAGCACCTGAGGGGTAGGACAAGAAGCAATGGGAGGAAACTAATCAAGGAGAGAAGCAACCTAGAACTAAGAAGAAATTTCCTGACAGTTAGAACAATTAATCAGTGGAACCACTTGCCTCCAGAAGTTGTAAATACTCCAACACTGGAAGTTTTTAAGAAGAGATTGGACAACCATTTGTCTGAAATGGTATAGGGTTTCCTGCCTAAGCAGGGGGTTGGACTAGAAGACCTCCAAGGTCCCTTCCAACTCTGTTATTCTATTCTATTCTAGAAGTCCCACGTGTCAGCAAAAAAGGCATGACGTGTCACTATGTGTCATGTGTGTTATTGGTTCACCATCAGAGCTTTCGTCCCACAAAGTAATGTGTCATCCAGCAAAAGGGAGAGAAGGAAACCAACTATGGAAGTGAAGGCTACAAACCAGAATGGAAGAGGGAACATGCTGGATAGGATTAAAAGTGCAGGCTAAAGAGCCAAACCAATCCCAGGCAATTCTTGGAATTCTGTGATTTTTTTTTTAAAAAACTATTTTTAAATATTTTGGAACCCAGAGACAGTTATAAGCTCCAAACAAATGGATAATAACTCTGGATGAAAGGATTTTTTTTTAAATTTATTAGATTTATGTTACTCCTTTTATATATTTCATAGCTGACTATTGGAAATGAGAGGAAACTGAGGGAAGTTCCAGACAAGTGGATTGAATTAAAATGAGCTTAATAACGACGTGGTATTTCTAAAAATCACTGAGGCAGTGATTAAAAGGCAGAAAGAATCTGAGGGATGCCTCTATGTTGATGTGATCCATTGTCCATTTTAGAATGGGGGCACTTCAGGATTCGACTTAGCTTTCTACCAAAGATGATTTGTGAATTTTCTGGCTGGCATCGTGATTTAATTGTTAGGATTGCATTTGAATTTATCCACCATTCGTTATCCTTGTGCAGTACCTTAAAATAAGACCTTTGAATAAATTACATAAATCAAACAACGATCAGTGAGGTATATTTTAATCACTGGTATGCGTCTCATGCTTAGCCTTTTTTTTTAAGCAACAATAGATCAGGTAGTATCAATAGACCTAGATAATGTATACATGAACAGAAGCTATCACAACTGTGCTTCTTTGTTACACTAAAGTATTAAGAGATGATGGATGATTCATGAGTATATTATATGTTAGTTCTGAATCCCCTTTAGGTAGGAAGCTGAAATCTCTGCCAAAATCACAATTAAAAAAATAATAATCCCCAAACAAGCTATATGACAGTGTGAAAAACGAGCTCATAAAATGAAGTTTCTGCCATACCACTGTCCTGGAAAGGGGAATGCAATAAGCATCAGCAAAGATCACGGGATATAAATTTCAATTTGCAAAATTACGTCAGTAAATGCTTTGTGTTGTACTGTTATTGATTCAGTGTTGATGAATTTCCCACCAGATTGCAATACAATCTTCAATTCCCAGCCAAGCTACAGTTCTTGGAATTACAGTTCCAACAAAAAGAGTTAGATTGATGGAACATAGAACAAAGTATCATCATTTCAGCCCCTCTACACCCAAAATGCCACTTCATTTGTAACTTCAGGCATCGTCTTACACAATTCATTTGAGAATCAGCCCCACTGTAGATAGTACTTCCTTTTAAGTAGATATACATGGAATTGCTGTGTCAGATAAGTGGTGAAATGTTGATTTCAAAGATCAGTGATGCATTTAGCAACTCCTGGCAGTGAATAACTACTATCTTGTAAATGCTGTGCATATTCATGTTCCGTACAAGAGATACTTTATTCATGGAGGACAAGCCTCTCAACAGTTACTTAGCCATGATAATAGAGTGTAGCTCCCAGGATCAAAGGCAGTCTATTTTGGAGCATGTTATCTCCCCTAACCTTTGTTCCTGTTTGTAAGTTTGAAGAGGCATTTTGATGTGTGCCCGTCCATTCTCTCACATTGTTCTAGAAAAGAATTTGAGCACTGTATGAGATCTTCCAGCTGTCAAGGTTCCAAGTAACAGCCCAGATGAAATCAAAACTCCAAGGCCAGAGGCCTCCTCAAAGTATAGATTTATTAGGCATGTCATATTGGCACGGCTGATGAAAACCCGACTCAAGCTCCCCGGGTTTTCCCCACCCGACTCAAAACCCAAAGTTCTTCCCCCCATTACACACAACCATCACATTCCCCAATCAGGTCACAGTCCCAAGCCTGGATGACTCCCATCCACGCCCTGCCAGGTGCTGGTGAGAGGGTCCTTGGCTCCCAGAAGAATGTTATTTTGGCTACATATTTCCGCAGCTATCTCTACTCCCCCCTCCCTTTCCGACAGCTCTATCCAGCCTCGCTGTGGCAACCCTGAAGACATTCCAAGATGGCTCCATGGTTGACACCAGTCTTTTTATTGAGTCTGTCATCTGCACCTCTATAACTGTCTGGTTTGGTTCTGCAACCCAACAAGACAGACACAGACTTCAGAGGATAATTAGAACTGCAGAAAAAACAATTGCTACCAACCTGTCTTCCATTGAGGACCTGTATACTGCACGAGTCAAAAAGAGGGCTGTGAAAATATTTACAGATCCCGCACATCCTGTTTCAACTCCTACCCTCAAAACGACAGTATAGAGCACTGCACACCAGAACAACTAGACACAAGAACAGTTTTTGCCCGAACGCCATCACTCTGCTAAACAAATAATTCCCTCAACACTGTCTGCACTACTATTAATCTTCTCATTGTTCCTATCACCCATCTCCTCCCACTAATGACTGTATGACTGTAACTTTGTTGCTTGTATCCTTACGATTTACATTGACTGTTTCCTAATATGATTTGATTGCTTATTTGTACCCAGACTATCATTAAGTGTTGTACCTTATGATTCTTGACGAACGTAACTTTTCTTTTATGTACACTGAGAGCATATACACCAATACAAATTCTTTGTGTGTCCAATCACACTTGGCCAATAAAGAATTCTATTCTATTCTATTCTATTCTATTCTATTCTATTCTATTCTATTCTATTCTATTCTATTCTATTCTATTCTATTCTATTCTATTCTATTCTATTCTATTCTATTCTATTCCATTCCATTCCATTCCATTCCATGCCATTCCATTCCATTCCATTCCATTCCATTCCATTCAAACTTGTCCCCTAGTTCTCAAACAAAAATGGTACCCTGTTTTCCTCAAAATAAGACATCCCCTGATAATAAGACCAATTGGGCTTTTGAGTGCATGGCAATAAGGCACTTATTTCAGGGTTCAAAAAAAATATAAGACAGGGTCTTATTTTTGGGGAAACACGGTGCTTAATAGATTCTGCAGACAGGCTCTTCTGAACAAGCATACATGCTATGCCACAATAATTTTGATGCCTTATTGCTGGTTCTTTGTGCCTCTTCTTGGGAGTGATTGATGGGTCATATTCATTTTCGCATCTGTTGTTGTACAGTATTGCTTAGACAGACGGCGATAGTCTGTCATCTCCTTGGCTCCGCATGAATTGGGAAGAGAAGGACTTGTTGGAGAAGTGACCGTAACTTACTGATGAGGCAAATGCCTAACATGATAAAGATGTCATCTATTTAAAAAAAGGTCAGGTAGACAGTATTGCAAACAATTGGAAAGCCAAATAATAACAGGCAAGATGAACAGTGATGTTGCAGATTTGAGACCATTTCAGCACACCTGAAGCCAGTTATGGGGATGAAATATTCTGGAAATGGTATGAAATGACTCATCAAAATCAAGACAGCTTGCTCATCAATAGGCAATAGTGACTAGTTATATAACATATTAGGTAGCATGTAATGTTCCTTTCCTTTGATCTACCGTGTTTCCCCGAAAATAAGACCCTGTCTTATATTTTTTTGAACCCTGAAATAAGTGCTTGGCCTTATTGCCATGCACTCAAAAGCCCAATTGGGCTTATTATCAGGGGATGTCTTATTTTGGGGGAAACAGGGTAGTAATGATAAACCTGAATATAAGAAGAATGCAAGATATCCCCTACTTGGTTCTTTTTCTTCTTCTTCTTCAGTCTCTACAAGTAAAGAATTCAGTTGCAGTCCTTAAGGAACAAAGATTCATTTCTCACTGTGAACTTTTTAAAAATGCATATGCTTACCTACTCTGAATTACTTCAAAAAGAATAGACAATAAATCTGGAATAAATTCTCATTTAATTTGCTAGTTTAGTTGTTCCTTCAGGCTGGAAAAGGTTTCAAGTGGAATTATTTTCTCATGCACTTCCATTAGATTTACTTCTATGAATTGGGCTCATCTGCTGCACACCTTTTACTTGATGAGGTACAAAATAAATCTGTTTCAGGTAATTAAGCCAAGACTGTAGCAGAATTATAATAAACACCGAGATTGGGTACAGTATTATTATTTTTTAAGTGAGATAGTTATTGAAATATCCATTAGGGGGCATTGTTAGCCAGCTTAAAAGCAATTACTTTTCATTTGTGCTGTTACCATGAAATAAGGCATTAGGAAGGAAGAGGAAGCTATTTTCATTTGTTAAAGTTCAGACATGTTTTATGTTATCACCTTCAGTAAATAGTATAATAAGCCCATTGTATTAACTTCAGATCAACAATTTATTGTCAGGCCCTTCAAGCAGATTCCTCTAGTTTTAAATGAAATAAGCCATATGTGATGGGATATATTTTTGCTGATTTCAGTATCAAATTCAAGATGTTCTCTTTTCAGTGAGATGGAAGCTGTGCTTCAAAACAATCATTTTTTCCCACTAATATTTAGACAAAGGACGAATGGTTTAGAGCCTGTGCACATGTAGACAAAGTCCAGGGTAAATTTGTCTGGAAAACCGTTTTGATGATTCAAGAGAGAATTGGTTGAAAGTTGACATTTCAGTCAATTGACTTTGATTTCCAGTTCTCCTTGGAAAAAGCTGTTTCCATGCATAAGTGGGTGGTTCAAGTTGTCTTTTTTATTTAGTATGTCAAGTTGACTTGGAAAATTGGATTAACTCCTCTTCAAGTTCTAATCTTGCAATTTTAACCCTAGTAGGACATCACAGAGACATTTCTGCCGTTACTCCCATTTCTTGATTGCTGATTTATATCTTATTACATACCAGTTTTTATAATGGAGAAGTTGCAGAGCGTCTGAATCATTCAGAAAACCTTGTTTGGATCTTATTAGTGCCCATATACTACCTTTAAAAAAATAATAAATTATAAATATTTCAAATAATTCATTAAGTTTGACTTCTCCCTTTGCCTTCCTGATGTCAGCTTTGCTACCTATATAATAACATTTGGGGATGAATAGTGGTAATTCTACCAAGTTATTCAGTAAGGAAAAAAACAAAACAAATTCATGTTATGAGGAGACCAACAGTAACATTACATTTTATTATGAAATGTTATCTCTGAAATAACTTCAAAGTCACATTTAATCCCCAGTGTTCTCTACAACGTGCTAGCTAATTTACTTTTTAGACTGTCCATCATTGGGTTTTCAGTTTTCTCTTTCTTAGACTGCATGTGTTTTCCGAAATTTGTTTCTGGATATTGCCAAAATATGTAAAGGGTGTTTAAACTGTAGCAAAAATATCTTCATAAACCGAAATCTTAAAGTAAGAAATTGTGTCTATTTACCCTGTTTCCCCCAAAATAAGACATCCCCTGATAATAAGCCCAATCTGGCTTTTGAGTGCATGGCAATAAGGCCAAGCGCTTATTTCAGGGTTCAAAAAAATATAAGACAGGGTCTTATTTTCGGGGAAACACGGTAGAAAGGAACACTTTTAAATGCAGTTTGTTCATACCCTATGGATTGAAAATATTGCAGTCAGGGTGACAAGCTTCAGAATTTTGTTCTCTTTTTTTCCTTCACCATTGTTTCTAAGCTCAATAACAGTTTGCTCTTGAGGAGGGTATAAAAGCAATTTGACATGGCATAAAAATTCCAGGTTTTTTTTTCTTTTAATGCTTTAATGCAAACATCATGGGATGTGGGTACATTATGTATATAATTAAACCCTTTTAGGACTCATCTTTAACAGCTGTAATGCATAAAATTATCCTAATTAATCTTTTTACATTGTTAGCCTATTTATGAACATTGTCTTTAAAAGTTTGCATGAGAAGAAACATCTAATTTTTCTTGATTTAAAGTTTTATATATGACCAGCAGAATTTTTTTTAGTCAAGAGTTTCTTGCTGTGCTCAGTTTAATTTTCATGATTCAATTTTTCTTTTCTTCTCTTTCTTTTTCCTCTCAATCTGTCTTATTTCTTTACAAGTATTTAATTTCCAGGTCACATTTCATTGTACAAATCCATTCTGTAATACTTCGTTTAAAGTAAGAGAAAGGTTATTATTTATATAATATACTTACTTCTGTTATTAGTATTACAACCGATTTCTGTTAATTTGATTACTATGTTATATGCTAAGGAACACCTTGAGTCTTGAAAAAGGGGGGGAAAAAAAGAATTTCTCTATTATGAATTTAGGCTACTGGATATACCTAAAATAATTGTGAATTGTGGGTATCACTGTTATGCTGTCTCTTTTTAATGAGGCTGCTAAAATATTATGACATTTGTTTTAGGCAAGTGAACGAGTGTCCCTCTTGATTGATTTGAGAAGAAAGACTAAAAATTATTGTTGCCCTGCAAATGGTTATTTGCTTGTGCCAACCTTATTTTTGATCTTTTCTTCATCTTCATTGTAATATATGCTTGTTTTTCCTCTAATAATAGTCTGTAAGTCTTCCCATAGTAGCCCATGTGTCCCAACTAAGTAACTACCTTTTCATTACTCATGATTACATGAAAGACAGCGGTATACTCTATGACTGATATACTGTACAGAAAGCGCAATACAGAAAATGCACACATTTTATAACTTATGAGACAAGCAGGTATTTAACAATCTTTTTATTTCCTTTGCGTAAAATGTTAATTCAAACCATCACCAACTCTTAATGGCTGTTTTTTGTGTGGGGAAAATAATGTGCTATTAATTTTTATTTTATTTTATTTTTTTAAATACTAAATTGAAAAAAGATGTCTCCCCAGAGGAAAAAAAAAGAACAAGAGTGGAAAATTTAACTTTTCTTTTTCAAGAATGATGTAGGCAGGAATCAGATGTAGGTATTCTATATACGTATGATGATTTTTTAAAAAAATACTAATTTGTTAGAGTGCGTTGAACTAAAGTTTAAATATTTGTGGTAATAAATGTGCTGAATGTTCCATTTGTAAGTTATTCTGATAAGTTGTGGAAAGAGCCTTAACCAAAGATTATATACATTAAAATCCTTTTAGCCTGGACAGCTGAGAAAACTTTTAAATTGAAGTATGTTGAATAAAGCTAAAATCAGATATTTGAAAAGTAGAATTAAGAGCTTTACTTTTAACTTCGCTCGTATTTGAGCTGTGGCTATGTTATGAATTTTTATATAGTTGATATTTATTTAAAAATCAGGAACATTAAAATATTACTTTCATTCTAAAAAACACAGTTTAAGTGCCTTGATTTTTTATATAATGCAGTAAGATAAAGTTTAATTGTTTTCTCTCATAAAGTACTTGTTTTTTCAAAATTAACATGTATACCAAGTGTTTAAAATTAATGTGTATTAAATATGCAGGTTTTAAGTGAAATTCTTTTTAAGTTAATATAAAAAAATGTAGCATCATTAGAATATAATTTTCAAAAGTTGAAGTCCCAAAGATTTTTGGTGCTATTGTTATGGATGGGTTACTTACTTACTTCAACAGTAAACTTCCTAGAAAAAAATAAGGTATATAACAAAGATAACAATGAATTCTAAATGGCCATTGTTTGTACATAGAACAAATCTCCATTTCATGACTGACAAAAAGAAATTGTAATATAAAATAAGTTTAAAGAAGTTGAAACTAATTTTATACCAGTTTAGCATAAATTTACTTCGAAATCGGTTGGACCAAGTCTAAATTAAGTAATTGTTTTCGTTGCTGAAAATGTTCCATCTTTTCTCCATTTATTTCAAACAGCTCATTGTTTTTGGTTTGATTTGGTATTGCTTTTGTACTTGCTTGGAATGCTTTCTTGGAGTGCCAAGCAGTTTTATTAGACTTAATGTTCTGTACTGCCTCATTTGGTAAGTGAATTTTCCTTTATTGTTACAGATGCTCCCAAGGTATCTGATAAAAAGCTAATCTCTTGTTGTTGTTCTCCATCCTGGGAGGAGCCAGCAGTCAGGATGGGCTGTCCTTGTCCGTCAGCAACGAGGACCGAGTCAAATCTGCTTGTAGCTGGATCCGCCCCCTGGTTACCCAGTTCTGACTCGGTCCTCGGCAGAATTGGACGCGGCCTTTTCAGCTCCATCCCAACTGCTGGTTCCAACGGTCAGAGTGGTCTCATCGATCTTCATCTGTAAGTGGCTCTGCTCGGTGGGAGAGGAGACTGCGTGGCATCGACGCAGCGGCTTGTAGCCCAGTCTGCCACGCGGGGTGGAAGGCCCTGGGCTCCCCCCTTGTGCACGCTCCCCTAGCAGCCGCGGCCTAGCTCTCAGCTGATCGTCGGGGGACATTGGATTCGCGGCGGCCTGCGGTCCTCTCATCGCCGCTGGCGCTCCGACAGCGGGGGCTCGCCACCCTCTTGCCGCGTCTCCCCCACCGGTAGTCAGGACGTGTGACTTGGGCGCGGGGAGTCAAGACTCCGCTGGAGCTTTCGCTCGCGGTCTCCCCTCTTTGAAGCCGGCCAAATTTGGCGCCCTTATTTCTGAGCCGTTTTCCCGCCACTGGAGCTATAGCTCGCGGCCTGGCTGATATCTGAGCCTTGGCTCGGGGGAATGTCGGGGCCGCTGGAGCTTTCGCTCGCGGATTCCCTCTCGGCTCTAGGCGGGCCTTTTGGCGCCTTTGGAAAGCGGGAAGCCTCTGCCGCTGGAGTTTCGCTCGCGGCCCTCCCCCTCCCCCCCTTGAACGGTCGGCTTGTCGCTCTAGCACTTGTGCCTCTAAAGAGCTTTGTGGCCATCGGACATCCGGCCCCGCAGGTTTGAGTTTCGATCCTCCCTCCGTTTTTCGCCTGGGTCTCTCTGTGGGCCTTCCGTGGTGCTACCTTTGGCCCTTTGCCTCGTGGTCGCTGAGTTTCAGCATGACGGGGGGTGCATCAGCCCACGCTAACAAGCCGGGTGGTAAACGGCTAAGCAAGTCGAATAGGAGCGTGGTGGAGGAGGATGCGGATTCCTCTCCTCATCGTTCCAGAGGTTCAAGATCTGGCTCCAGGGCCTCCGAGAGGGCTGAGAAATGGAGGGATCGGGCCCTGCAGAAGATCTGCTCCAGGGCGGACAGGGCCACGGCGGGCGACCGGGCGGAGCCGGGCGATGACCCTTCACCTATGGATGCCCTGCCCTCTCCCAGGGCTAGCCCGGATCTCTGGGGTCCTGAGGGCCTAGGGGCTGGGGTAACCCCACAGGCCCCCCCTCCGGTCCTGTCGGAACCAGAAACCAGGGCCCCGCCCGTGACCCCGGCTGCTGCTGATCCTGACCTCGCCCTCCCTCTGGATCAAGCTAGTCTTCAGCTCTGGATTGCAGAGGCGGTCCAGAAGAGCATAACCGCTAACCTGCAATCCCTGGCCTCCTCTCTACCTCGTCGCAAAGGCGAGGAGTCTGTTTCCCGCCGCGCGCCCCTCCCAACCACCAGCTCCGGGGCAGCTGAAGAGGATGGTCTCTCCGAGGTTTCTGAGGCAGCCAGCCTAGCGGAGGGCCATGCTTCGGCGGAGGACTACTCCTGGGATCTTTCTGAGGATGAGGAGGCAATGTCCCAGCCTCGGGCCCCTTCGGGGTTGTTTTCCCCTGGTCTCTTTCGATCTCTGCTAGCTAAGGCTAAAGCGGCTGCGGGACTTGAGGTCCCGGTTGCTCAGGAGTCCTCGGATGACCACCAGGTGGATCCGCTGTTCTCGGAAGTCGCTCCTACACTGGATTTTGTGCCTGCTCCTCCCTTGTTTCTGGATACGGTCAAGAGGCAGTGGTCCAATCCAGCCTCGGGGCCTGCCCCCTCAGCCGTAGAACGCAAGTTCTTTAATGTGGTTCCTGATCTGGCGGATCTCCTCGACGTCCCTTCGGTGGATCCTCCGGTATTGGCCTTGCACGCGCCCGCCACTATGCCGGGGGAGTCGGAGGAGGTTCTGAAGCCCGAGGATAGGAAGATGGAACAGGCTCTGATCCGGGCTCACCAGGCGGCGGCCTGGTCCATCAAGGCCTCATCTACCTCCTCCTTCTTCACCCGAGCATCTCTCATTTGGC
>QLTV01001145.1:4000825-4026155 GCA_003457575.1 Thermophis baileyi
GGGGCGTTGGTCTTACCTGATACGCCTCTTCTCATCAGGAGGAGCCAGCAGTCAGTCCCTCCCTTTGTTTTTGGCCTGGTTTCCTTTTCTGGATTTCTCCACGTCGTTGCTTGGATTTTGGAATTTTTCGTGCATTTGGATCGGCCTCCGTTCTGTTGGGATGTGAGCTCACCCGTCGCTGGGTGCACCTTTTATTTTGGCCGCGCCGAGTCTTCTGTTCGGATTCGTCAGAACTGGGTAACCAGGGGGCGGATCCAGCTACAAGCAGATTTGACTCGGTCCTCATTGCTGACGGACAAGGACAGCCCATCCTGACTGCTGGCTCCTCCTGATGAGAAGAGGCGTATCAGGTAAGACCAACGCCCCTTTTCCTTATATTCTTTCTCCCCACACCTCTGTACCTTTTCTTTCACTCCTATAGTTTGACTGTCACCTCAAATTTAGCTACTGCAATGAATTGATCCAGATCTTTATTTACCCTTTTTATTTACCTTCTTGGAGGAAGTCCAAGATTTTAAAAATGTAATAAATGTAGGACTAGCAAGGGAGAAGTTGCATGAGTGGCTAGGTAGAAAGTTTGAATATCCATCAAAATATTTGCTGCTTGTTGATTGCTTGACATCAATTTTTTAAAAAGTAAAATAGTTTTACTTAGATTCAAGGTAAAATTCTTAGCTCTGTAAACTTCCTATTAATATACACACATTCTCTTTTTTGTGTATGTGAAACCTTCCAAGTTTATTGCAGTTGTATCTTCATGTATGCTTCTGAAACTATCAGGATAATAGATTTTGATAAACAAGAACTTTATTATATGCAATAATGCAAGTGCTGAAGCCAACTTTTTCATAATTAGTTTACTTAACATCTGCAAGTACAGTCAGCATGGCCAAAGGCTGGTAGTGTCCTCATTCTGGGAGTTATAATCAGACATTCAGGTTGAACAGTTAGCCTAAAGACTGATTTTATTTAGTGCACTTAAATATCTCCAAAGACATCATAAAGAGACTCTCAAAGAATAGTCACAATAAAATCACATTTGGATTTAGGAATAAAAATTATATGGTGACCATAAAGAATTGTCCAAGGGTTCAGTTTCTACTTAGGTCTCTGCAACAAAATTAGTTAACTATTGATCAGCTGGCTCTCATGCAACCTATGATGGAAGCAATCTTTAAATATTGTAAAGTTTATGGCAAGTGAAATAGAGTATACCAAAAAGCCCACAAATGAAAAGCATTTAGTTTCTACAAAAAAATAGATGGAGAAAATGTACAGGTAATTGTCTCTGGTGTGGTTATTTTATTTAAAGCTGACAGAAGATGGCACGTTTGAAATTAGGCACTAAGGGATATAAATTTCTCAGGATTTTTGTATTGGTGTGCATAAAACAAAAATGTGCTTTGTTTCAAACTGAAAATAAAACTTCTTATTCTAGAAGGTTTACTTCTGTCTGCCTGCAGTTTGGCTGAAATAAAAAAGCACACACCACGTTTGAGTATATTGGTCATGGGAAACAGTAGGATCCAGAAGCAGCTTTGGGGGAGAATCTCTAGATAGTAGCAAAGAGATACAGAAAATATTGTTTCCAGACATTTAGTGACTGGCCAGATTTTTGCAATCCCCATCAGGTAGACCTAACCCCTGCCTTCCTTGAACTTAGGGCAAGCATATGCCCAGAGGTCATAGGTGTTCTGATGGAAAGGAACAGTGATGAGAGAAAGGCTGGCTTTGAGCAGCTCACATGAGATACTGCACTTCTGATTGATTATCTCCCCCCAAGGCATGACATGTCCTGGCAGAAAATATTAAATTAATCCCAGCCAGTCTGTTAAAAGGGTTAATGTGTTTTAAAATAAACCTCTTCTAAATCTGTTTGCTATGGCTACACTTAGCCTTAGGGACATGATCAGGGACATGATCCATCTCTCCCTTTACCCAGAATTCAAAGGCTAACTTTCAGATTTGTCATACCCTCCCCTCTTTATTTGCTTGACAAGTTGTCCTTTGTATTTTGATTTGGCAGCCCACCTAGCAGTTTTGTCTGTCTGTCTGATCTATCTATCTATCTATCTATCTATCTATCTATCTATCTATCTATCTATCTATCTATCTATCTATCTATCTATCTATAAAAGACTTGTCAGAAGGAAATGATTAACTCCTTCCTTCTTGCTGCCAATAAAACTATAGGGACATATTGACAGAACATCGGGAACTTCAAGTGAAGATTTTATATTTTGAGGATTGTTTGAGATTATAATGCAGGAAGCACAATGATTCCATTCTGGAGTCTCTTCTGCACATGGTTTTCCATATCTGACTATTTGTATTTATTTATTTACCTATCTCCCACCTTTACTATTTTTAGAAATAACTCAAGATGATACCACATACCTAATTCTCCTTCCTCCTCCTATTTTCCCCACAACAACAACCCTGTGAGATGGGTTGGGCTAAAAGAGAGAGAATGACTGCCCTAAGGTCACCCAGGTCTTGGCTAAGGTAGGATTTGAACTCACAGTCTTCCGGTCTCTAGCCTGGTGCCTTAATCACTACACCAAACTGGCTCCACTGTGCAAAGTACTGGGCTTGCAGTGGCAGGTATCCCCCCCACAATTTTTACCTCAGCTTTGTCAGTACGTGGTGAGGGAGAATTTAAAAGCTCATACAGTCCCTTAGCTGAGGGGAAGTGTATGTAAAAGTCAATGCCTGCTGTTTTTATTGGACATTTCTTTCCCATATTATAGGGAGGGCATCAGAGAAAGTGATTCATGAAGGATTCATGTTAGTCACAGGCACCAGATGGAAAATGCCTTAGAATGCAGCATCCTGTATAATGCTAAATTGTGATCTAAGTAATAAGTGCATCGCATTTGGATCATGCCTTTGGATCACCCTGTTGTTTAATAGCTGCTTCAGCCACCACTCCTTCATTTTGCTGTCCTCAAGAGCAGATACCTTGCTATGTATCCACAACAATGGCGGTCTTGGAAGGAACACAGTTAATGTGCAAAGTAGCTCTTCAGATTGAAATATGCTTGGTGTCCTTCTCCCACTGAGCTTGGTGTCCTTCTTCCACCACTTGCCGTGGTTTCAGATAGCCTTGACAGGTCTTCAGGTGCAAGTTTGAAGTAGCTCCCATATCATGCTCCTCTTGGGCCTACAGCATACATAGTCTGCTTGCCTTTCTATTTAATTAAATCTACCACTGCCCATCTTAGCACTCAGTCTTTCTCCAATGGCAGTTACATCCAGAATGAATCTCACGATGCTGCGTGCAATAAAGATATGATTATTAATCCCTCTTATGAGACTGGATGGAGGTATAGGAGATAGTCTTGAAGGACAGGAGGAAAAGTACCGCCAAGGTAATGATTGGGCAAGTGTGACTTGAGCTCATTCCAAGAAACTAATTTGAGTAAACATCCCCTCCATAATTCACACAAAGATAAAGTGAGGAGTGGGGGGGGGGAGCACATTGAGACTCGGAAGATTGTGTTACTATGACTGTTAACAATAAAAGAAGTTCTAGACCATCTGGCATTAGTCTCTTAGTCTGGTCCGTCTTATCGGACTGACAGCGACCCAGGCAGAAGAATTCCAAATATAACACCCAGTTGCTAGAAGCAAGATGGCTAACTCTCGCTGCCACTGAACACAAACTAGGACACCTTTCCACCAAGAACAGTTATGTTTCAGTCCATATTGGAAAAATAATGGCCCCATCTTGGTCTGTGTCCAGAACTAAACATCTGAAAATGTATATTTTGGACCAGGCACAGACCAGTTAAAGCTAACTGTGCACATCTCTAGGATTTAGGGAAGGAGAAATTTAGTTGAAAAGAAAACCTTAATTAGCCAAGCGTAGCAATCAAGGAAATAGCTTTGACATGATCTCCAAAGACTTTTATGTTTTTGTGTGTGTGTGTGTTTTTTAAATACAACTCTTAACTTTTTGGAACAAGCGCTTTGGGACAGGAGGGAATTGTGTATGTGGTTCATAGGTTTCTTTTTTTGTTTTAAGTAAAATGAACTATCACATAATACCTGTAAGTTCCTTTTACTCTGTCAGTGAGTACCTACATTACAAAATACCGCAATAACTGCCCTTTAGCAATTTATTCCAAATAGCTAGTTAAGGTTAAGAACTGGCAATCGGTCTTAAAAAACACAAACCCACCTACCTTCTCTGCTGCTCTTTTCACTGTCCACGTTTCATTGTGTCCAAGGCAGAAATGTTGTGTTATTGTTGCAAAGGATGGCAGAACCTGGCAAATCCTTTCACAGCTCCATTTAGCTATTCGTTTAGGTTGTCAGCGATATTGTTTAAAGCAAGGCCAACAAGTAGAAATGCATTATACATACATGAGGCAGTAGTTGACTGTGTTTGGATAAGACACAGAATCAGATAATGCAGGTAAATGCCAGTATTGATTCTGGTTAATAGAACGTTGGAGGTAAATCAAATACCGGCAAATACCGCCTACGCAGAGAGTGTAAAATTGGCAGGATGATTCTTGACCTGGCATCTTGCCGATAAGGCTTTTGAGTATCCCCTAATGGTTTAAGCATGCAGTTTTTGATGTTATCAGGTTTATTCTAACTAGCTTTTCTCTTTGTCCAAGTCCGAGTTTGATTTGATTCACATAGTAGTATGAAACTATGTTAGTAGAAAAATAATATTTTTCTGAGGCAGGGGAATCTCAGGTTTGGTTCTTAAATTCCTTCTCGCCAATAACCATGTTTGTTTCTTGTTTTTTTGTTTTGTCTCTCTGGGTATGTAGAGGCAATTTTAATTGCATTGTCATGAGCATCTCTTTCTCAGTTGCCTTAATATAACTTTCCCTCACTTGTCCTTCAAGTCATTGAGGGCTTGTGTTAATACAGTTCCAACACATTCTACTTTGCTCAGCAAGTGTGGTTTCGGTTCTGTGCATTGTTACCTCATATGGCACAGCGGGGCTTAACTCTAGACAAACATGCTTAAGGTTGTGCTGTAAATCATGCACACCCAAGGGTATGGCCTTGTTAGTCCATTGCTGCAGAAGTGAGTTTTATTGCACCTGGAAGACCAGCATAATTATTTATTGCACAAGCATTTCTGAATCACAGTCTGATTCATCAGATGCATGAAATGTAGACTGAAGAAAGGAGTATATGTTTTTACACACACACACACACACACACACACACACACACACACACACACACACACCATGGTAGAGGCAAGGGGGTTTAGCCAGCGATTCTAAAGGTAAGTGTACTTAATTTGCTTGAATATGAATATAGCTTGTATAGTCTGAAATAGGGTCAAAGGCCATGTACAGAGTTATACTAAGGGTACATAACTGTGAATGGAGCTTTTCTTTATTCCTCCTACCCCAACATGTTGCGTTTAGACAACCTGGAATTAAGGAGAAACTTCCTAACAGTGAGAACAATTAACCAGTGGAATAGCTTGCCTTCAGAAGTTGTGGGTGTTCCATCTCTGGAGGCCTTTAAGAAGAGACTGGAAAGCCACTTGTCTGAAATGGTGTATGGTCTCCTGCTTGAGCAGTGGGTTGGACTAGAAGACCTCCAAGGTCCCTTCCAGCTCTATTCTGATTGAAAGAATAAGGGAAAGAGGCAGTATGTTTGCTTTCTCTTCTCTACTCGTGTTCAAACCTTCCAATTGTCAAGCTGAAAGGGAGCTTAGCGGCTATTAACCCAACACTTCTAGTATACATTAAACATTTGTCATGAAGGAGTTAGTCTGTTAATTGCTGCCCATTTAATGAGTGAGAAATAGTATTAATTCTAATTAATTTTAACTCAGGTAATTGAGGGTTGAAATCAGCCGTTGTAATTTCTTTGCTGAGGTCTGCCTTCTTGAAATCGGTGACTCTGGTGTCCAGAGAAATGAAAAGTTAGTTCCCTCTTATTATTATTTAGATTTTGCTATTTTTAAATCTCATCCATGGCTATGCTGGTTCTGTGTGTGATTGCTACTTTAACATGACTATGCCCTACCCCAGAAATTTGTAGAGGAGGTCAGGCCAAAGAAA
The DNA here is from genome assembly GCA_003457575.1 of Thermophis baileyi. Classification (NCBI taxonomy): domain Eukaryota; kingdom Metazoa; phylum Chordata; class Lepidosauria; order Squamata; family Dipsadidae; genus Thermophis; species Thermophis baileyi. The sequence goes on from QLTV01001145.1 coordinate 4,006,873, forward strand.
GGCTTTAAAAATGAAAATCTACTTTATTAATGTTTTCTTCTTAAAAAAAATATTTCAATTAAATCCTTCAGTATCAGTGTAGAATATTTGGTGCATGGACCAATCAGGCTGCGCCATTTCAAATTATATTTTGGCAAAAGCATCCTGTTTAACTTTCTACTTTATCTATTGAGAGCCTATGGAGTTTGTGGATATATAATAGAAGTGTAAGATTTGGGAAAGGCTGATGTTAAAATAGATTATCTTAAAGTTGTGATATTTAATATTTAGGTGTAAATATAGCAACTCTATAAGATTTTTCTTTCTTTTTTCTAAAAAAAATAAATAGTTGGTATCGTTTTCAACCGTCATTTAACGTACCCTGGGGATACTGGTAGGATGCATTTTATATAATCATTAGCATGAATGCCCATTCAAGTGAAATTTTTAAAATCTCCACGCGGGTTTTGGCCTCCTGACTCTGGTGCCAGCTGTTACCAACTGTGATTTTGCAGCAGGATGTGCTAAAGTGTGAAACATAATTGTATAAATATGCTTGGGATGTTGGCTATAAGAAAGTTTTGGATGAATTATTAATGCTATAAAGTTCTTGTTTTTAAAAATGCTATTGCAAGAATGGTACACTGTTTATAAAGGAAACTGAATTCATACAGGAGAAGGATACATCTTACGTCTAAAATGTTTTCACGTAGCTTTCAAAGGTGCGCAGAATTCCTAAGAGGATTTTGTCCTGGAAACTTAGACTAAAGGGTAGCCAGTTTTCAAAACCTTGAATAATAATATTGCTTTCTGGGACGTATAGATTTGTTTCTAGCGGCAATGTAGTGAGAGAAGTTGAAACAAAATGAGAGAATTGTTCAGAGCAAGTAGATGTGTTGTAAGGAATCTGTTTGGACGCTGGGTGCCGCTCCCAACACTCCTAGCCAAACTGAAAGCTGCTCTTTTACAACTGTTAGCGCGCAGAAAAAAAAACCCCTTGAAAATGGCAGCCTTGTTATTTGGATGACTTTGGAAATGGTTCATCCGTGGGTGCAGTGCCATGCATGATTGGAAAAAATAATAATAAACCACAAAATCCCAGAAGGGAGTAATTGGAGCAGTTGACTTACATGTCTTGGCAGTCTATTTTATTTTGTTTTTCAGCTTCCAGATTTTTGATAGCCCTTAAAATTTTATCTCACTACTTCTTTCTTATATGCTGCAAAAATAGTCCATGTGGAATTGTTCAAGGTGCATTGGAACTTTTTTTTTTTTAAAAAAAACCCATATTTGGGGAGTGATGAGACCCCATAAGGTATCCACTGGTTATGGGACCTGAAAGTGGTGATTACACTTAGCTGTGGGGGGGGGGGAAACACATTTATAAAGTTGTGGTTTACAAGGAATGTTGGCAGCTAAGCAATGTCCCCAAAGGCTCCAGATCCCAGTGTCTTCTCCATCAAATCTTGCATCCTTAAATCACTACAGGTTTCTGTAGAACAGAAATAAGAAATGAAAACATTTGATTTGAATTTTCTGTCTACTAGAAGCATTGGAAGAAGAGTGAAGATAAAATAACAGTGGCCTGAATGGCAGAATCTTGCATGTTTTCTCCAAAAGTCCTCAGTATTGTCACTGCATAATACAGAATTAGAGAAAGTGATTTTTTGTTTGGAGTCATTGTCAAACAATGGTCCACTGGTGGAGTGGAACATGGCTGAAACCTGGTGTTGGTTATGCAGCTCCATACTGAAATTCTGCTGTACTACGAATGAAGGCGAATATACGTGTCCCAGGATAATGCCAACATTCCACACTCTACCAGAGAGAAGTTCCCTGAGGATGGGCTCCAGTACGAGTCCGAAAGCTCGGAAGACAAAACCTCTGGTCCTGGTGACCCACCCAGATTGGATCCTGCATCTATTGTACTATCCTAAGATGGAAGTAAAGAAAAATGGCCCCATCCTATTGGCACAGTTGTGGTGCTTCTAGTGATGTATGGCACGTAGTGTTTATAAGTAGATATACATTTATAATTAGACAACCATATTGATTTACATCTATATTATGGAGAAATTCGTTTGATTAGTTGATTATGGGCCATCAAGCTGATGTTGGTTCTTAGCAATTTTTCTGGTTCTTCTGGTCTATTCTCATCACCACTTTAACCGAGTCCATTCACCTTGCTGAGATGTTCCTCTTCTCTTTTCTCACATTTTCCCCAGTTTAAGGCTTTCTCCGGAGAGCTAGGTCTTTATTTGATATGTTCAAAGTATGACAATTTGAGCTTGGTCATTTGTGCCTCTCATGATTTGTTCAATTATCCATTTTATATGAGATAGGCATGTTTGTTTTTCACTGAAACCTGTGACTGCTGTAATATTTTAATGTGCATTATTTATGCAGCTTTAAAAATGTCTCTTGATCGTTTTGATGAGAAGAATAGGGAAGTGTGATTTTTAAAGAGTTTCTGCAAACAAATCGAAGTTTTCTTCCGTGGATTTGAATTTTTATAGCACCAAATTAATTTGGTGGTTATCTAAAACTGAAAAGTTAACGAAAGGGAAAAAAAATGAATACAACACACCACCTTTATCTGGAATTTATGGAACAAGTCTCGCAACAAAGTTCCTATTTTTGTGCGGCTTTGTGGGGGTATGTGGGGAGAGAAATACATCAACCCACACAAAACTCTGGTAAGTTTGAATTATCTGGAAGCTGCTAAGAAACTAGTTTAGTCCTATGTTAATAGTGAATAAAGCAAACTCTCAGTGGTTTCTGTGGTTTTGCCAGCAGTGGCAAAAGGTTTGACTTCTAAAATAGATTTTTTCCCCCCTTTACATTTTTCCTGGACAAAGCTGATTTATCAAAGAGCTTCAGAAAACACATGTAGGGTTATAACTGGAGGAATTAATAGCAGAGACCTCCTTCTGCTGACACCAGGCAATCTATTAAACGGAGCAATTGAAGTAATGAGGACCATATATGATAAGCCAGAACCACCTGGGTTTTATTAAGCTGCCTTCTGCTTTGATCACAATATTATTTCAAGACTTGTTTGTGTTAAACTACTACAATTCCTTGTCATTCTTGTGATTTAGACCTTAGCTTAATATAATTCAACAGAGGCCCACGAGAGGAAAAAGTAATATTTTAAAGCCAGCGTATGTTCTGATGAAGGGCAAGATCAGCAGTAGAGCTAACCCCAAAATAAACCAAGTGGTTAAGAGAGGCAGATTTTATAGTAACGTACATGGTGTGGGGCATTGACTCGGAGCTTGTAGACCCAGGGCCATAAAGCAGTTCTGAGCACTGCCCCCAGAGGAGCCCCCGAACCTGGGTATCGATTTCTAATTTAGAATACACAGAAATTATTAATGCAAAACCGGCAAATAATCCTTTCACCTAATTAATGTAATTTCATCATAAATGAAATCAAGTATTTTTTTTCCCCCTTCTAGCTGTATTTATTTTGGAATGCAGTTCCAAACATGCTACTGTTCAAAAGGCAACTTCAGCTTTCATCCTGGAAAGTTTTGCACATCTCTGGCATCGAGGTTGAGAAGATATGACATTTCTTGCACATTTCCACCTATACTAGAAGTTCTTGTTATTTCCTGCTCATGGGTAACATGTGTACCTTAGTAGGTTAGTGGCTTGCCCATTTGAATTCAAAGCTCTTTTTATATTGCAAAATTAGCACTTCACTTGTGGGGTGCCACAGAGCTCAACTTTCTGCCCTCACATCCACATGAAACTGACGGGTGAGAACATTTGTCAGTTTGGGTCTGGTATTAGTATGATGATGGTGCACACTTACACCTGGTTGACCCTGGTCAGCCATGTGACACTCTCGAAGGCTTGACCTGGAGGCTTTTGTAGGCCTGGATGGGGAAGACAAGACTTAGGCCTAATCCTGAGAAGACCAAATGACTTTGCTTGTTTGTTTGCTGCATTGGTTTGGGGGATATTCCATATTTAGTCCTTAGTGGGATTTCACTTCTGTATGCAAGTCTGGTGTGTAATCTGGGGATCCTCATGGACCTCACAGCTCCTGCTGGAAGGGCAAGTGGCCAAGACAGTCTGTGCATGTGTACATCTGATGCGTGAGTTGCACCAGTTCCTTGACTGGAGGGCTTTTTGGATAGTTACTCAAGCCCAGAGGTGGGTTCCTGCCGGTTTGGACTGGCTCTATAGAACCGATAGCGGGAATTTCCCCCTGCTCGCCGAACCGGCAGCGATGGCCGGCTGGACATGCCCACGAACCGGCTTTCTCGGCGGCGCCATAGGCACCGCCATCTTGTTTTTTGCTTCTGCGCACGTGCAGAAGTTGTTTTTTGCTTCTGCGCATGCGCAGAAGCTGGGTTTTTAGCACTGCGCATCCTGCGCGCCACACCTGCACAGTGTGCAAGGCGCACGCGCCCACGTGGCGCGTGAGGAAGCGAACCGGCAGCGAGGTAAGCCAGAACCCACCCCTGCTCAAGCCTTTATCATCTTGTGGTTGGACTACTGTATTATACTCTGTACTCTGCATGGACTTCCTTTGAAGACAATCCTTGGAAGTAACAACTGGTCCAGAATTTAGTAGTGTGGGCAGTGATGGGCATGTTTCAGTATGTGCACATGTCCAGCTGTTTCATGAGCTGCACTGGTTACCATTTGGCTTCCAGATGTAATTCAATATGCTAGATATTGCCTTTAAAGCCCTTGATGACGTGGGGCTTGGCTTGAGAGACATTCTGTCTTCAGACAGTCTTCCAGTATTCCTCAAGTGACTGGATGAGGTTGCTGGGAATTGTAATTAATCAACATCAAGAACGCTATAGGCTTTATACAGGTTGCAGATTGGTTTTGGTATTGATTTTCTTGTAAAAAAAAAAGTTTGGTGCTTGTAGGTGATACATGCAAGTTCAAAGGCACACTCCCATCTATTTCTGGAAGATGGGGAGTGGGAGGTTAACAACAGCTTTGATGGATCAGTCCATGCTCCATCTTTTCCAGCATTTTGTTTCTTACAATCTGGCCAATGGGGTTATCTCTGGGTGCTTGCAAGCAGGAAACAGACATACCCCTGTCATACTGTTGATCCCCTACACCTGGCATTTAGAAATATGCTGATTCCAACCTGATGCAAGTCCACAAAAGAAATAGCTCTTGATAGGCCTGTTCTTCATTTATTTATCTGATCCATTTTTAAAAGCATATGGATCTTCTCAGTGAAGCCAGCATGTACAGACTAATTAACACATGTTATGCTTTAAGAATAAGTATGGAGAGAACCCTTTTGATTCTGTTCTAGGGCCAGCTTTGCTACTGAATAGGCAGGTACACACTATGATCCAGGTATGTTTGCTCAGGTATTTCTAGAGTGTGCTCATCAAGGAAGTCATGCATGCTTTGTTGTTATGAAGTTGGACTACTTCAACATGTCTGATGTGAGAATGTCCATAAAGAACATCCAAAACTGAGCTTTAGCAATAGACTTCATAAGCACAGTTTATGACAGGAGCCTTGCCATAAAATTGCATTATAGTGAGTATCTTTGATGATGTAAGCTGTAAATAGTCTCCTAATAAGGAATGCATTTGAGCACTTCATTGATTTTTTTTTAACCATGGAAAAATAATAATTTTGTGAAACAGACCTTCGCTCTTCTTATGTGTCTGTGATATTGGCTGTGTTCTCATTTGGGAGGTGCTAATGGAAGAGTCATGAGCATTCCTAACACAAAGAAAATATATTCATTGCAGTTTTACTGGAACAATTCAATCTGAGTAATAACTAATCCTCGTTTTTCCCAATATTTTAAAAATAAATGGTATACCAACTCTTTTGCTTGAGATTCTAATCTAAGATGAGCAAAGGGGAACATTGGCACATCGCAGTTGGAGTGTGTAATCTATTCACAATTAAGTTTTAACTTTTAATTTAGAATTGCTATAAAAATTGAGGACTGGAGTGAGGAGAAATTAATGGAAAGTTTCTTAAACATCTTGAAAACTTGAGAAAATGGGTTAATATTTGGGTTAAATCATTTAATTTGACCATCCTTCCTGAAATGAGTTGTCTTTGTTTCTTGTCATGCAGTGTTGCAGATCAGGCTGCCAAGGATAATCATCAGGTTGTGTATTCAAGTGACTAGTTTTTCATTTGGGGCTGTGTGGTTTTTCCTCTTATGATCTGTTCTTAGCACAATGTGATATGTAGTTAACTTGCCCATGAAAATCCTTTTCTAAATGAAGGGTTCTCAAAGATACAAAGCTGTCCCTTTGTTAATGGATTTTGTAATTAGCGGGTGGGTGGATTATATCTGGTCCAGGATTTTCAAATGTTGTAAGGAATATCCTTCTGGGTTCAGTTCCAAGTGGGGAAAAAGACACTGGATTCATGGAAGTTGCTTGGAAAGAAGGTTTAATGGTGGACAGGAGCACATGGCAGGAGCTCCTGAACAGAAAAGGTGGATCACATGCTTCCAGATGTTGGGTGAAGAGAAAAAAAGGGGGGGAAAGATGCTGAGTCTCTTGGTTTTATGACCTCTGTTGGGCCCCACCTCTTAGTTTCCTGTTCCTGTGTATGTAATGCACTCCGATTGGCTGTCAGACTCCCAGGGGCATGCTGGGGCAACTCTTGTGGGCTGTCCTGAGTCCCAGGCTTGATTGTTCCTAGGATATTTCATTTTTCTAGGAGAGGGGTGGGTGCTAACTTCCTACACAAAGAAGGAAAAACTTATAAAGAAATTGTGATCTGACTTAACCATGATTGTTCCATGTATTGTGATAAGCTGAAACCTAAACAATCTCCATTGTGACTTATTGCATCCTGAGAACAAGCTTCAGAACATTTTAGCTGAATGACTGGAACTACCCACTGGCTGTGGTTGTTATTTACATCAGTTATCCTTCAAGTTACTAAGGTGTTTTCCTAGACTTAATATAGAGTGTGGTAGGAATCTATATTCCTCCACAATATTCCTATCACAACCTGCCTCAGTATGTTGTTGGACTACCATTCTCACACCATCTCTTAGCCCTCATAGCTGGAATTCATAGATATTGGCCTTTGGTGATATTTGAAGACCCATGAAATTCCAGCCTGCCATTGAAGAGTCTGTTCTCCTAGTATTTACCTGCATTTATGAAGAGATAATTTGGGCAGGTGATATACTGTATGTTATAACTCCTTGGAATATGATTGGTATCTGATCAATATGGTTGACTTTGGAAATGATGACTGAATTAACTTCAGGTACTTGCAATGAATGTCAAAATTAGCAATATTTTTTTATTGCTTTTAAAATAATAAAAGAAAAATAATAAAGAAAAAGAAAAAAACAAATTTAATACGCTGTCAAAGAGAAAGTGCTTTAAAAAGAAAAAAAATACAATAAAGTAAAAAAAAAAACACCAGTATGATACATCATTTTAACAGTAAACAGTTATAATTTTATATATCAATGACTTAGCCAATGAATTTTGCATGCATGACATGGACAAAGTAAATCAGACGTAGTGTTGTGATTTTGGCTTCTAATGACATTTCTGGTTTTATACAATTCAGAACCTCTCTGTTGGTTGCTGTTGGTTGTTTATACAATTCAGAACCTTTCTCTTGGTTGATCTGGCTCTCCATAGTATACAATAATTTACACCAGCACCACAGTTCAAAGGCATCAATTCTTCTTCGATCAGTTGCTCTTAGTGTCCAACTCTCACACACATGCAAGAAATTTTATATAATCATAAATGAGAGATTTTCACGAGGAGGCCTGTTTTTATGTTAAATAAGGTATGGTGAAGTTCGGCTTCTCTTTTTCCAAAAAAAACCCCCTTAAGCTTCTCCAGTCAGAGACTGGCACAAATGACACATGTAAGAATGAAGAAAGAAAAAAAGAGAGACCAGATGTGCTTTGAGTACTAGAACTAGTACAGTACTAGAATCAATGCTAGAATGGAAAAAAATGCACACATGGGTTAGCTTCTGGATTTTTGAAACATTCAAAGAGCTTAGGAAGTGCAGGGCCAAATTTGGCAGGGTCTGGTCTTTTCTTTGGAGCTGGACAGACATGGAGGTTTTTTTCCCCCCACTACTGTTTTTCTAGTTTCTGTTCTACTTGGAGCTGAGGGTGATGCTCTCCCAAAGATTGAGGCTGGCCTTCCAAATCTGTGAAATGTGCTGCAACAGCATATGTTTGAAACTTGGATTTGGGAAGAGAAATCAGATTATTATTATTCCTGATTCAGTGCAAGGGGCAAAGTGCCATTCCCTGGGAGAATTAAGCAGACTCCTAAGCCATGAAAGATCATCAAAATAGACAAATATCTTCCCTGTCCAAATGAGGTTTCTATTTGGGAAGTAATGAGTTGGTCCCTTCTGTTATGTTTGACTCATATTCATTTTTCATTACTAAAATGGTACTGATGCATCTCATTTTGAGTGCTCAGTTAATTTGTCACAGAAGATAACTGACTCTGCTAGCCATAAAATTTGTTTTATTGCCGATACATTTAAGCACTTCTGATTAACTTTTATTGAGGTCATTTTATTAAATTTAATGCCTTGGATACCACATTGAGTAAAGAATTAGCTGCTTCTGATTTCTGTGGGCACATTTAAATGTTAATAGAAGAGGAGAATGATAAGGCCACCCCCTCAGTTTTGAAAAGCAGTATGCCACAATAAAATGGAACTTAGTAGCTTCTCCACTTTGATATTCCCCAGGCCTATTGGATTCTACTTCCTGGGTTGTTAAATTCTGTTCCCTTGGATTGTTAAATAAAACTACTGCATCGAAAAGAGACTTGTGTCAGAAGCTAGTAACCTTTTAAATGGGTCCTATGGTAGGCCTTAATCTACTCAGAAATATTTTTAAAATGTAAGAAATAATGGCAGCAGGTGCTTTTCTTTGGCAGTTATACATATTTGATGGTGACCGACAGCCCTAAAGGCTTCTTGGTAAAAAGTGACAGAGAAGAGATACTGATCTGTGGAGCTTTGAGACATCTGTGTTAAATGCAGGAAATCAGGAGTCCAGGCAGTTCAAATGAATATATAGTAACAGCTTAAACCAGGGGTGTCAAACTCAAGGCCCGGGGGCCGGATTCGGCCCATGGGGTACTTAGATCTGGCCTGCGGGGCCGCCCTGGAAACAGTGAAGGACTTAGATCTGGCCCGCGGTGCTTCTGCCAGCAAAAACAGAGCTTGGGAGGGCCACTGGCAGAGGGTTGTAGGAGGCCATCCCAGCTGAAAACGAAGCTTGGGAGCCCGTTTTTGCTGGCAGAGCGCTCGGGCCACCACAGGCGCCTCCGACACGAGTGACGTCGAGCTGGCCATGCCCACCCCGGCCCCCCGAGGTCAAACACAACCCTGATGCGGCCCTCAATGAAATCGAGTTTGACATCCCTGGCTTAAACTCTATACAAGAATCTGAACTACTAACAGTCAAAGCAAATTGGTGGTAGATAAGAGCCAATAGAACTCAAGGTGGGCTGGACTTCGATCTCTTGTGGGCATGAAGGGACTTGAGACCGATGACACATTTGATCCCTCCTTCAGGCTCAGCCTGATCATCTCCTACAGTCTGGTTCAAAAACAATAGGACTTGAGGGAGGTCAGCATGCCAACAGCTAGGTGTCCTTTGCGCCTCCCTCTGTCAGTGATGTCATGACATTGCTATAAAGAAAAGTCCTTGCCTTTTTCCATGGCCCTCTTCTCTGTCATACCCCAGTCAATTGTCATTCAGAGCCTGGGAAGACAATGTCTTCCAAATCAAGAAAGACAGCCCTGAGATAAGAAAGGAGCAATTGCTTCCAGACTTCCTTTGGCATATGAAGAAAGCGACGGTCTTCCTTCATGCTATCACTGAGTAGCAAGCAGGGGCCAAGAAAACATCTTTTTTTCTTTCTTATTCTTTTTGAGCTGTAGGAGGGGAAGACTTTGGGGAACAAACTTGATCAGATGGGGAACCGCTCAGGCCATATTTGGTGCAGGGCTATTGGGGGGAATAGGTCTCTGAATCACAAGTAATACTTCTGTTTCCAGAAAATAAATACACCAGGTATAGGGGTTGAAAAAGAAGTAATGGTAAGAAAGAGATATATGTTTTACTGCTCACAGTATTGCAAATTACATTACATTTTCCTTAGGCCCAGATTAAACATGCACTGATTTTCATTCCTCTATTACAGGGTTCTATTTATGCCAAATTTATTTTGTGGCAATTTATTTCAGCATCAAGTAAAATGTTCTTTGTTTGGGAGGCAGGCTTTAAAGAGTCTTTTGGTCTTCTCATTGCACCTGGTGAAATTGAAACTGGGAAGAAATGGCTCTTGAGGTAATCAGCCATAATTGGATTCCATCCCTGGGTGGTTTCCTGGGTTGTTTTTCTAGGAATATAAGCAGAAGTTCAGGTGTCCAGACTGGTTGATATAGGAGGCCATACAGGTGAAAATGAAGGTAACTAGTAATAAATCAGTAGAACCAGATGGCATTGATCCAACTTAATAAAGAACAAAAGAAGTAAAAGTAGCTGAATTGCTAACGATGTCTAATTTATTACTGAGAAAGCCAATATGCCAGAGTTCTGAAAAATGGCGGCTTGTCTTGTAGTCTCTTGAGAAGAAATGTGCTAGGAAAAATAGGCTGGTAGCCCTTGATTTGACTCAAGGGGAAATAGCAGATAATTTTACAAAACTGAAACATGTTTATGTCTAAAAGGCATACCAGAGAAAGTGTGTGTATGATTCCATTTGAGGTTTTAAGACGGATTTGGACATGGTACACAACAAGAAAAAAGTCTTAAAATTAGATAGTTTGGTTATATTAGTAGGAAGTGGATCAAGGAATCACTTTAGATATTATCTTGCTTCAGGAACTGAGAATTTGATATGTTTTTGGTGCAGTGTGTGTTTGTGTTTTAGACCGAAAATGAAAAAGAAATATTATATAGATGTCTTGTAAATCCCATGTGCATGTAAAACGACCTTGAACACTTTTCTACCTGTCTGACTCTAAAGATTTAGTTTCCATTAAAAAAAAATCTTCTTAGTTTCTAATATCAAGGATGAAATTATATCATAGGCAAATGGATATGTGAGTTGGCTTTTTAAAATTATTTTAGTCCCTTCTTAAAATTAATCTGAAAGCAAGGATTATAGTTCTTTCCTCAACATAAACAATTCTGAAAATTCAAGTTGTGTGAGTCTATAGATTATCCTTATGAATGTAACCTCCTTGCTAGACTGCAAATCGATCCTAATGCACCCTCCCCAGAGGGAGAAATGTGCAGCTTCTTGCACGGAATGAGATTAACTTCACTATTCTATCTGACGGGAGAGTAAAAAAAAAAACTCCATGAAGACTTTGTACCCAAATGGAAAGAGGAGCTGAATCCTCTAGATCAGGGGTGTCAAACTCATGGCATCACAGCAGCGTCACATGATATATCGTGACTTTTTTTCCCCTTTGCTAAACCGGGTGTGGGCATGGCCAGCGCGTGATACATCCGGCCGCGGGCCGCAAGTTTGACAGCCCTGCTCTAGATGCTATGTGTACATGCTACAAGGCCAAGAGGTAGGTGGGTGGGTAGTTAGATTTCTTCCTTCTGCATTTTGTCCTTTTAATTGCCAGAAAAGTATCACTGGTTATGAGAGCCCTATCACTCTTGCCTCCAAGGTGGACGGATGGCTACCAAGCGAAGAATCTCTGGAAGAGAAATAGTGGCAGTAGGATAAAAATAGGAGGCAGAAGCGGAGACCTGGAAATAGGTGTGGAACGTCCAGCTTCTCCTTGACTTAAACAGTTCATTTAGTGATCATTCAAGTTACAATGGCACTGAAAAAGGTAACTTACGATCGTTTTTTCACACTTCCGACGTCCTCATGGTCATGTGATCAAAATTCAGATGCTTGGCAAGTAACTCATATTTATGACGGTTGCAGTGTCCTAGGGTCATGCGATCACCTTTTGTGACCTTCTGACAAGCAAAGTCGATGGGGAAGCCAGATTCCCTTAACAACCGTGTTACTAACTTAACAAGTGCAGTGAGTCACTTAACAACTGTGGCAAGAAAGGTCATAAAAGGGGGCAAAACTCACTTAACAAACGTCTCGCTTAGCAACATAAATTTTGGGCTCAGTTGTGGTAATAAGTCGAGGACTACCTGTACTTTGCAGGCTCAGCTATCCAGTACAATTGCTAACATATTTCTCAACATCTTGCCCAAACCATTTCCAGGGGAAAAAAATTATAGTTAAAATGAACATCAATTGAATGTGAATTGTAATATGAATAATCCAGTTTCGTTGTGTTGGCAGAGATTTTGTCTGCTGGCTAAATGCATTGACTTTGTATCATTGACTAAACTGTAGAATTGAAGCCTACTCATATTTCCCTTAATACAATGTACAAGAGGACTGTACTGCATCTTCCTAACTAAGTACATCATGTAGACCATGCACATATCCTCAATTTGTTCAATTAAATGCTTTTCCATTTGCATTTTTAAGAAAGGGAAGCTTCAATGGTCAGGTGTATAGCTGGGTTGGAGGTAGCTCCGTGATGTCAATATTTTGCAACCTCTACATGTGTCAGGACTTCAAATTCTTCTACCGTGGTAGCTGGTAATTTTTAGAGTTGAAGTCCTAACGCCACTTTAGGGTGCTAGATTGAAATTGCAGGAGACATAACATTTATATTACTTTTCCAAAGATACATATCAAGTCAAGTAAGGTTCATTAGAGTATCAAGATGAACATAGCTTTCAAACATTTCTGTTGTGAACATGTTACCGATTTAAACCTTGCACTTTTAATTTTAGAATAATTGGTTAAAATTCCATTCTCAGTTGCTTGCATGCCATCAGTGTACATTAAGTTGTTTTCCAGGCAAGGATAAACAAACTAAGAAAATCCCCTGAGAGAGTTTCCCAGTGTTCAACAGGAGTAGTCAAGGTGTGTTCCTACAGATGAATTACAGTTGCCGCCTGCTATAGCCAGCATGGCCAGTGAGAACTACATTCCAAGGATACCTGGAGGAACCCATCTTGCCTACAGTACAGATCTAGATCTATATCATGTAATTAGTCTACTTCGTTTAGACATGTGTACAACAACGTTATTCCTAAAAATATGATAGGTTCAAATGAGATGCATAATAAGACATGTTTAATGCATTTCATTGAATTAATGCAGCAGTCTTGGATGTCCCTGTGATACAAAAGAGTGTGTCTCCTTTTGACATAGTAATGTGTACATAGATTGAAAGCCCTTTTTAGTACATATTTTATGGTGACGATTTGATTATGGGTGCACTTTAGACTGTGAGATATATTTTATTCTGGTTCATCAGAGCAATGGTAAAGATTTCTTTTTATTTGAGAAGACATTGCCTGTTTGAATCTTCATAGTTAGGAACCCCCATCTGCACCTCCTATTTTGTCTCTGCCTTAATCTCCCTTGACTCTAACCTCTTGAAATTGAGAAATACGTTTTGAGTTGCGAACAACCTTTGCAGCCACAAAGCAGAGAAATTAAATGCAGCAGCAGTTGTAATGTTCTAGATTATGTTTTGCCAGATGTTTAATTTTCCTTTAGGTTAGCATCCTACTTTGCTACTCATGTTAAGTGGCATGGGAGGAAAAGAGAATACAAGGCACACTGATATTTGCGGATAAGTAAAATGCTTCCCTTTGTGTGCCCAACGCACATAAAAGATTGGCCCTATTTATCATTGTATAAGCATGTCTGGTGAGTAGTGGTATAAATTGGTTTTGAAAAATAAGTATTATTACAAAAAATATGTTGAATGTTACACAAACAAAAGTGCCCTGCCTTACACTCACTCGGTTCAATTTTGTCCCTGGTGGATTTTCTTGGTAGCCTTTATTTTATACCACCATCTAGTTCCCCCTCTGCTCTATTGATACATTTTGGCAACTTTTGGCCTAATCTTTTCTGATACTATCTGCACATACCATAAATCAGAATGATTAGATTTCTTTATTTGATTTCTGAAACCTATTTTTTTTTAATTTTTCAGCTACATATTTTAACCAATCTGCATTCAGTGATAGCAAAGAGATTGCTTTCTCTGTTGAGAGAGTATCATGATGACACCGTAACCCTGTTCCCCCTTAACTAATATACCGCCCCATAGCGCTTTACAGCACTTTATTGGGTGGGGGAGAAGGTTACAATGTAGAAGCATTATTTGTATATTGTCCCCAACAATCTGGATCCTCATTTTAACGACCTGAAAAGGATGGAAGGCTGACTCAACCTTGAGCCCCATCAGGATCGAACTCCAGGCTGTGGGCAGAGTTTGCCTGCAATACTGCAATTTAACCATTGCGCCATCAGGGCTGACTTATTGGTGGTCCAGCAAGTCACCCTCACACTACCAGGGATAAGAGCTGCGATTTGAGGGAATATGGAATCCCCACCCACTTCTAGGAAGTGCTTATTATCCCATGAATTCTTGAACTAGGCTTCCTGACATTACTAGCCATTGTCCCATCAGCTAAAGCCAGGGGTCTGCAACCTGCGGCTCCGGAGCCGCATGCGGCTCTTTGGGCCCTCTGCTGCAGCTTCCTGTCACCCTGTCGCGGCAGAGGGATGAAAGAGCCATCATCCTGTCACGGCAGTGGCATGGCCAGAGCCTTAGTGTGGGAGCGAGGCGCCCCTGTACTTGCCTTTGCGCGGCAGCAGAATTCCGCCTTCATTGTGGTACATTTGCTGTTGCCGCCAGCAAAGAGGGCTGGGAGAGAACGGCAGGGGCAGATCTTGTGGGGTGGGGGCCATCCCCCAAGCCTGGCCTTCCTCCTCCCTTGTCGGCTGGGCCAAGAGAAAGAAGGGGGCAGCGTGGGGAAGTGCTCCCCTCCCCCGCCGAGCACTGAGCACAACAGCCCAGAGGGAGAGAGAGATGAGAGAGGGAGAGAGAGAGACAGAGAGAGGGAGATACCTATTTCCCATAGAAAACAAAACATGGGAGCCACAAAACCTGGGTAGGTGTGGCTGGGGGATGGTCATGTGACTGGGTGGGAGTGAGTGACGTCGAGTTGGCCACGCCCACCCAGGTTTTGTGGCTCCCGTTGTTTTGCTTTCTGTGGGAAACGGGCTCTTTGAGTGTTTAAGGTTGCAGACCCCTGAGCTAAGCAGACAGTAAAAGGCGTCAGCAGTCAATTGATGTTTGGGACATGTGTCCTCTGCTATCTGGGTTTGGCATTAAGTTCAGGTTTAGATGTTTCTACAATATGACCAACATGGTAAAGTAATCCCTCTTCATAATTGGGCAATTTAGGACTTGTTCAATCCCCAGGACATAGATTTACTTTCTTGATGTTTCCATAGTACATGGAAACCCCATCACCAATTGAGCCTGCTGTGGGAACAGTATCACTGGCTCCATTTGGATGTACCTATTTCACCTTAATAACTCACCTCTTCTAAAGAAAACTGGTTAACTGAAAATGTCTTACATGTTCTTTGCTGATTTAAAATTTTTCTGTACTGCTTGTCATGTACAATATCCGAGAAGGAAAAAGGGGAAGACTAAGGTCAGGCAAAGAGTTTGCACCTAACTCTACTCATTAAGCCGAGGTAGGCATGCCCAAATTGGCTTCTCATCATATTCCACTCCTTTTTCAAAAGAGTTCAGAGTATCTTTCATTGGACTATTCTCTGCTGTTCACACAACCACTCTTTTAACATAGTACAGCCGGCGCATGAGGGCAAGCAGAGAAAAATTCAAAGCTCAGCAGGGAAATTGAGCTCAGAGTTTTCCAAGCACTTACACAACACTCAAATTAGACTCATCACTACTTGGGAAATAGATGGTGCTGTGAAATAATACTGGCCAGATTTACGGCTTGAGAGTGGGCACGGTGCTCTTATGGGACTTTAACTGCAAAAGGCCTAGAGCAGCCATGAAATTGATCCAAACGACAGCTCAAAAATGGTGCACAGCTATGAGACTGCAATGGTGTTGCTTTTGTCATTGAAGCATAGGAATTTGCAACAAACCTAAGAGGTGAACTATGTCCACATATACTTATGTATAGTATAGGTATCCCTCAATTCACAACCATTGTGGTTCAGTGTAAAGATGAAAGAAGAAAGTTCAGCAAAAGGCCTTAGACTTGCCAATGAAGGGGTGTCCAACCTTGGCAGGTCCAAGACTTGTGGACTTCAACTCTCAGAATTCTTGAAACGTATTGTTGGAACATCTGAAAGACCAAGTTGTGCATAGATTTTCCTGGGAGAAAAAAAGAATATATGCAGTCATTAAGGGTTGATACCAACTGAATGTCACATCATCATCATGAATATCCTATCCAGGAGTGATTGATAAGCATCTGGCATGTTGAAATCAGGGCCATGTTTTGATTTTTTTTTGAACAGGTGTCCTAAAGCATTTGGACAGCAACATCAAGTGTGTTTCTTGAGATAACAAATGTATTGTACTGCAGCTTGGTGTTTTTCTTGTTTTCTAATCTTCAGGTGAGTGCCAAGTCTGTGTGGACATAGTTCTCCTCTTAAGTCTGTTGCAAATTTCTATGCTTGAAAGACAGAAGCAACATCCTTGCTGTCTTCTGGATCAATTACATTTTTACTTATTCTGGGAGTATTAAACTCTAGACGGTCTTTCATAACAGGAAGAATCATTCTCAGTTTAACTAAAGGATTTTGCTTGAACAGGCTAAAGTGAAAGCTTGTTTTACAGTATTAATGATCAAAGGTAGCAAAACAAGTGCTTTTGTCAATATTTGGCAAATTAAATTAAGGCAGATAAATCTTGCGCTCCTCCAAAATGTTGTTTTTGCTGGAAAGAAATCTCCGTGGCTTTTGGATTATATCCTGTGGAATATGTATAGTTATCATTTCAAGTAGATCTGGTAAGCTGCCATCTCATAACCCCTGTTCAGAAGTCAGATTTTGCATGTTCCCAGGAGATTATGGGATGCATATTTCCAGTTATGTATTAAAATCTTATCAAGTGTTCTAAATGAAATGAGTCCCCTTATTCCCATTTTGGTTATATTTTGTAATTTGATGTGGAATATTTGCAAGCTGTTGTGGTTGTTGTTGAAGATACTAGTCTGTAATCCTGAACTAATTTAGTGGAGGCAGGATAATAGAGTTGGCAAACCAGGTTTTAGCTTTTATTTTGGGGAAAAAAAAGTTTTAAGCATTTTTTAGAGTTATTTATATATAAAAATTATTTTTCTATCTGAAGGCAGAGTAATGTTGCAAGCTTACAACTTGTGGTCATTTAAAAAAAAAGTTCCTTGAAAAGGTATAATGATTAGAAGCTATCCTATTACATTGACAGATTGTAGGAGAGTTACTCCTTTGCTTAATTTTGTCGCTGTTGATATCAATAGGATGGAGAGTGGTTAATTCCTGCAGGACGGTGCTCTCGCACATTTTAAAACATACATAGAGCTAAAATTTCCCCCATAGAAAAAATTATACTGTGAAATACATAATATGCTTCATTTGTCTATTATTTTGAAAATAATAGTGGTAGTTTCATCTTTATCATGAGATGTAGTGTTATTAAACCACAGCCAGTCATGGTTCTGTGATAAATAGGGATGCTTGAGGATTTAATCCAATCCACAGTTCAAATAAAGCCAAGCTAATCTGCACCCTCAGACAAATCTATGGATGGGAACTCAATAATTGTTTGGATTTTATGTGTCTCCAAATTTTGTGATGCAATTTTTGGCATTGAAAATCTACTAAAGAGTGTACAAAATACACATTTAGAGTAAAATATGCTTAGAAATGTGTACTTTGAGATAAAATATATTTAGAAATGCATAATTTGTGGTTACAAATGCTAAATGCCTTTTTTTTATAAGGATTGGAAGAAAATGAGAGATGAACACAGAAAAATGGGACCATGTGCAGAAACTGAGAAAAATGGAAATAGTCTGATCAGTCCATCTTTCCTAGGAACTGAACAGCCAAATGTTACACAAATGATTATTACCCAAATGATTGTTATTGTTCCTGTTAAGATATTCATGAACTGGGAGAGCCATGTTAACAAGGTCAGCCAATGAATAGGCATAGCAACTAAGTCAGCCAATGGGAGCTAAGCACATCTGAGTCTGTGCAGAGAATCAAAACTGAAACTAGAAGGCTGGGCGTGGCTCAGCCCACTCTCTCTCTCCACTCTAAATTCTGAACTGAAAGCTTGTCTGCTGCTGGAAATGAAACTGCTTGTAACTGTTTGCTACATTGAAGAAATAATCTACTTGTGGTATTGTATATATATTATTATGTTTATAAAGAAGTTAATGAATCCAGCTGAATCAGTTATCTGTGTGTGCTTCTGGTTTTGATTTATGCAACAAACTCTGATAGGTTATGGGCCCAGAGCACACAGAAGACTGCATTGTAATTTAAGCTGAAGAGACTGCCTGTGTTAAATAAAGGAAACAAGGCAGAGGAAAAGATTGCAGGATGGCTACTGTTGAATTTAAGGAAAGCTGTGCCTCGTTTGGGGCAGAAGAACTATATAATTTTGGCTGCAAAGATGGAATTTTTCCTGAAGGCTAAGGAGCTGTGGAATATGGTTATTAATCAACCACAGGGAGCTTTTGGCTTATATCATCTTGAGTTTAGAAGATGAACAGTTTATCAATGTAGCTGATTTAAAGACTGCAAATGAAGTCTGGCTGAAATTAAGAAATGTGCATGTTAGTGTGTCAGCATGCAATATTGTTCAGTTATCAAGAAAATTATACAGAGCCTGTCTGCAACCAGGTGAATCTGTGGAAAGACATTTATTGCAAATGCAAACTTTGTGGAATTAGAACAGTGTGGAATAAATATTCCTGAATCCCAGAAGGTGGTTTTAGTGTTAAACAGCCTTGATGAAACTTGGGACATTGTGTCTGCAGTGTTTGAATGCAAACCAGAGCAGGACTTGCGTTTGGAGGCATTAACTGAGGAAAACAAACACCATTATAGAAAAAGGAGGAACCATGAGGAGGAAAAATTCCTGAGGTGGGGGCCCAAAGAGCAGAGAGAGAACAGCGGAAAATTCCACAGACTGGCGTGTGGAATAAATATTCCTGAATCCCAGAAGGTGGTTTTAGTGTTAAACAGCCTTGATGAAACTTGGGACATTGTGTCTGCAGTGTTTGAATGCAAACCAGAGCAGGACTTGCGTTTGGAGGCATTAACTGAGGAAAACAAACACCATTATAGAAAAAGGAGGAACCATGAGGAGGAAAAATTCCTGAGGTGGGGGCCCAAAGAGCAGAGAGAGAACAGCGGAAAATTCCACAGACTGCC
>QLTV01001145.1:4031700-4053170 GCA_003457575.1 Thermophis baileyi
GGGAAGTGTCTGATAAAGAGAAATGGGAATGTATGTGCACAGGGCATAAAAGAGGATAATCTTTATGTGTTGCAGGGAGAAAAGGTTCAATGTGCACAAACATTTGGAAATGTTGAACAGCACGATTCATGTGTTCATCTCTTGCACAGAAGGCTTGGCCATGCCAGCTTCAGAGTTTTGCAACAGATAGACCAGTTTGCAGAAGGGTTAAACTTAAAGGAATGTAAAGCATACTTGGACTGTGCAGTATGTAAAACGTCGAAGTCCAAGGCATTCCCAGTGAGCAAGAGTAGCACACGGCAGACAACAAGAGATCTAGAGCTGGTTCATGCAAATTTGGTTGGCCCAATGCAAGCCAGTTTGGGAGGAGCAAAGTATGCGCTGGTCATTGTAGATGACTACAGCAGGTTTGTGTTCTGCTATTTACTAAAGAGTAAAATAGAGGTGCTACAGAATTTTAAGCAATGGGTAAGCTTCGTAAAAAGAAGGTATAAACAACAGGTATGTCAGCTGAAAACTGACAGAGGTTCAGAATTTATGTCAACAAGTTTTCAACAATGGTTGGGACAGTAGGGAATAAAACACAGACACACAAATCCACACACAGCAGCTGAGAATGGTATTGCTAAGAGACGAAATGGAGTCTTACAAACCATGAAGACTCACTGCTGGAGGATTCTGGTCTGAGCAGGTCATATTGGGGTGAAGCCATATTGACTGCTAATTATTTAATTAATAGGCTGTGGAGTTCGTCTATCAATGATACTCCATATACAGTGCTATATGGGAGAAAGCCATCTCTGGCACATCTAAGAGTTTTTGGAAGTACTGTGTGGGTGCATATTCCAAAAGCAGTTAGAAGAAAGGGATAACCAAAGGCTAATAAGCTCAGGTTTGCTGGAGGATTATGGTCTGAGAAGGTCATATTGGGGTGAAGCCATGTTGACTGCTAATTATTTAATTAATAGGCTGTGGAGTTCATCCATTAATGATACTCCATATGCAGTGCTATATGGGAGAAAGCCATCTCTGGCACATCTAAGAGTTTTTGGAAGTACTGTGTGGGTGCATATTCCAAAAGCAGTTAGAAGAAAGGGATAACCAAAGGCTAATAAGCTCAGGTTTATGGGCTATGAGCCAGGTTCAAAAAGCTATCGTTTTAGCGATGGAAGCAAGAGAATAGTGATTTCCAGGTCTGCTAGTTTTGCAGAGCAAAATTGGAAAAGAATTGATGCAAATTTATGGAATGATTCACTTAGTGACAGTGATCCACTTAGTGATGGTAACTCATTTAGTGACCGTAACTCACTTAGTGACCGTGTCAGCGTTCAGGGAGGAGAAACTGAAAAAGCTGAACAAGATATGAAGCCAGAGAGGGTTGAAGCACAGGAGCAGTCAATGCCACGCATGTCAGAGTGATGGAACAAGGGGATTCCACCTGACAGTTATTCTGCTAGTAAAGTAAAAGTGTGTAATGTATGGTATGAGCCAAGGAACTATAAGGAAGTATTGGCATTACCTAAAATAGAACAAATAAAATGGAAAGAAGCCATGGACAAGGAAATGAAATCCATGGGTGAACATAACATGTTCACTTCTATGGCTTTGCCACAGGGTAACAAAGCTGTGGGATGTAAGTGGGTATACAAAAAGAAAGTACTGCCCAACAATGAGGTACAATATAAAGCAAGGTTAGTGGCACAAGGTTTTTCACAGATGAAAAATGTGCACTATGATGAGGTATTCGCACCAACTGTAAAGAGTGAAAGCATAAGACTCGCACTAGCATTGGTAGCGGCGCATGGCCATAAGATTTGGCATTTTGACATAACCACTGCATTCCTCAATGCAGAATTAGAGGAAGAAATTTACATGGTTCAAGCACCAGGGTATGAAAGTAAAAAGCCTAACACTGTGTATAAATTGAACAAGGCCGTTTATGGGCTGAAGCAGTCAGCCAGGAATTGGAATATATGTCTAGATAAGGCATTGAAGGGTCTTGGGTTCAAGAGTTGCAAGGCTGATGGTTGCATATACACTGGAAAGTTTCAAGGTGGGGATTGTCAAGTATTAGTATGTGTGGATGATCTTTGTTTCATTGAAAAGGATGTATCACAGTGAAAGGGATACTCAGGTATTTGGAGGGAACTGTGAATGTGGGTCTTCAAATACAGGTCTCTGAAGAATATTAAATTATTTGATTTATGTCTCTTCCAGTCATGAAGGGAGGAGTGTTAAGATATTCATGAACTGGGAGAGCCATGTTAACAAGGTCAGCCAATGAATAGGCATAGCAACTGAGTCAGCCAATGGGAGCTAAGCACATCTGAGTCTGTGCAGAGAATTGAAACTGAAACTAGAAGGCTGGACGTAGCTCAGCCCACTCTGTCTCTCTCCACTCTGAACTCTGAACTGAAAGCTTGTCTGCTGCTGGAAATGAAACTGCTTGTAACTGTTGCTACATTGAAGAAATAATCTACTTGTGGTATTGTATATATATTATGTTTATAAAGAAGTTAATGAATCCAGCTGAATCAGTTATCTGTGTATGCTTCTGGTTTTGATTTATGCAACAAACTCTGATAGTTCCATAATAAATAAAAAGTATTAAGGCCTCTCTTAATTAGTGCTTGGATGACAGGGCAACCTTAATATGGTTAGCCATGAATGTGGTTCCAAACAAAAGCCATAAACAGAACACACTATGGGTTTCTTCTCTTGTTCTAGCCAGAATATTATTTCTCACCTATTTGGTTAACATAGCAAATTCAAAGAATGGATTGGTGGTTTGCATCAAGACCACCAAGAAGGAGAATAATCTCAGATGCATTCACAGCTAGACTACAACCAAAGTTTGTAATCTATACATAGACAAAATGCAAAAAGGCTTCTGACTGTCTCTCTACAGACACCCTCCTCCTTCTCTTCCTCCTCCTCTTCCTCCATCTCCTCCTCCTGTTCCTCAGCCTCCTCCTCCTCCTCCATTAAAAGGTAAAAATTTCTCCTTTCCAGTCATACCCAATTCCATGGGGCGGTGCTCATCTCTGTTTCTTAGGTGACAGAGTCAGCGTTGTCCGAAGATATTTGCATAGTCATGTGGCCAGTGTGATTATACACTGAGGCATACAGAACGCTGTACCTTTCCCACCAAAGTGGTACCTATTTATCTACTTGCATTTGCATGCTTTTGAGCTGCTAGGTGGACAGAAACGGGCAAATAAAGGGAACTCACCCCATCGCACAGTGCTCTGTTCTTGAAACAGGGCTGTCAGCATCTTTAACTGCTGAGCCATCGGGCTCCACCTCTGTTAAAATTGTAACACAAATATAATAACAAACCTGGAGGGAGCAATGTGTAGTACAGTTGTATGGGATTTTAAAGGTGTCTAGAAGCTTGACACAAAAAGAAAGACTGTCTTTCTTCTGAGTTTGAAACTCTGGTGATAATTTCTGGGTAACCTCAATAAAAATGTGTGGACCTCAGTTTGACAAATTGCCCAGAATACTATAGCACTAGCTAAGAATTTGAAATCTGGCACATTCAGAACACTAGCCTTCTAAAATATCTGTTAGCCTGTGGTGTCTCAGAGGCATATTAATCATCTGTGATGTGCTGAGAGGCTAAGCCATGGGTAAAAAAAATATTTCTTACCATTACCACATCCTTTGACTAAAATAAATAGCCAAGCAAACTATGGCCGTTTGAAAATTTCAAAACACATCCTCCCCCCTTCTCCCCATTTTTATAAGAACAAATTAAAAAAATTAGAAATATCTGGGACACCTGGGGTAGGGAAGAAAAAATAGATATATTTTTTCCTTTGGAATGAATGGAATACCTTACAAGAAAAGACTACGTACTCAAAACATATAATCTAAGAACGGTATAAAAGATAGTTAATTGTATTTGGTATGGTTTGTAGCCAGGGTAATTGGAACAGTAATCTAAAAGTATAGGGAATGAACCAGTTTTCATGCCTTATATACTTCAGTGGAATGCATTCTTCTGAACTCAGTGAAGCCTATTTTGT
Organism: Thermophis baileyi; assembly: GCA_003457575.1. Taxonomy (NCBI): domain Eukaryota; kingdom Metazoa; phylum Chordata; class Lepidosauria; order Squamata; family Dipsadidae; genus Thermophis; species Thermophis baileyi. Next base: position 4,035,732 of record QLTV01001145.1, read on the forward strand.
AAGTAGGCATATATGTATAGTGCTGTACTAAACTTTTAAGGCTGCAGCTGTGGGACTTTACATATAAGTAAATTCCACTAACCCAAGTTTTGCTTTTGAGGAATTGTACTCTTAAGTACGCCAAATGATATTATAAATTGTGTTTTTTCAACTGGTGAAGCAAAACAGTAATATATTTGCTTATTTATTTACTTGATTTATATCAAACTTTCTGTTCAACCAGAGTCCCAAATTAAATTAGGATTCAAATACCTGTTATGTATATTTCACTTATACACAGAATATCAACTTTTCCTTTGAAAAATCCCAAGAGGTAGGAACCCCCCTACTTCCATGTTCCCAGAAGTTTTTAATCTGTATACCAATGAGGGAGTGCTGTATGATCCCATGGCTTGATCCAATTCCCATATTTATTGTAATGTCAGAATTAGGCATCCTTCTCTGCTCTTAGCTTGTAAACTCTAAAATTGAAGGATCAAATCTGGAGAAAATTTGAGTCTGTAGACCACTCTCAAAATGAATTAAACAGCTAACAATAAACCATCCTTGATTTCCCCTTCCAGTTTTATTGTTTTGTAAAATGCCTTCTTTTTTCTTCCTAGTGTTTTCCCATCCAGTGATACCTTAGTACTCAACTGTTTTGAAACTCATCGAATTTGATACTCAACACATTTTGGTGTGAAAATTTTGCCCTGGTACTCATCATTTGTTTGGTACTCAACGCATAAGCTAGAACTTGTTGATGTCGGCTGCCTTGTGACTCACTACATTATTCCTTATGGGGAAAAATTGTTTGGTACTTATCATTTTGGTACTCATCGTGCCTCCTGGAACCTATTAAGAATGAGTACCAAGGTACCACTGTATGTGCAGGGTCCCCCCCCCTTTTTTTTTTCCAGATCAACCGAGTATTGATTCATTGGTTGGCCCAAAGTCACCCAGATAGCTTTCATGCCCAAGGTGGGACTAGAATTCACATTCTCCTGGTTTCTAGCTTCGTGCCTTAACCATTAGAACACACTGGCTCTTTTGTGAAATACCTGTATGTAAAATATAAATTAAATCAAAAGTTTAAAAGAACATTCTAGTTCTACAGGCTGCTTTGTAAACTTTTTTTTCATTATGAGTCTATATTTAACGTAGTTAACTTTCTGCATATTTTACAACACAAAAAATCTTGTCTTGATTTGTACTCTGGAAATAGTTAACAATAATTCAATTAGCTTTTTGGAAGCTTACGTGTGTATATGTGTATGCAAAGATTATATAAAAATGTATTAATTGTCTCCATTCTGTGTCTGGATCCTGTTTATGTCAGCAAGAAGCTGATGGCCTGTGCCACACATTCTTGTTTCTGCTGTTAACTTATTTATTTAAATGATAAAAGGACATTCCACTTTGAAAGAAGACTCAGAAACCATTGGAGAAAGAACTGAGTCAGAATAATGAAATTTGCTCCATTCCGTTCAAGGCATGTTGCCGAATGCAAAGCCAACAAATATGCTGGAAAGAGAAGATCACACAATCCCCCATCTTCTTCCCACCCTGCTGCTTTTTATAAGGATGCCATAGAACATGGATCAAGATACTTACCAACTATCCTGAGTTTTAAGTCAGCATCCAGTTTGGGAAAAAGTAGAAATATAGCATTGGGAAAATGGTTACAGGTTGAAATCCTTTTCCAGTAAAGGAGAATATTTGTAGCTCGGGGTTGAAACGAGGGTCTTTGGTGCTCTCTGAGCTTGGTTGTTTTCTTGCAGACGTTTCATTACCCCAACTAGGTAACATCATCAGTGCTATTAGGTAATGAAACGTCTGCAAGAAAACAACCAAGCTCAGAGAGCACCAAGGATCCCTCAAATCCTTTTCCATATGCAGTAGTGTTGGTCCATTTGTTACTTCTTCACATTATTTCAGTCCTTTAAAGATAAATCGGATTGATAGTCTGCATATTGTTTTGAAATGAAATTTCTAGGTAGTATAAGGAACCTATTTTGAAACTGCCGTCCTCTTTCTCCCCCAAAGAACATAAAAGTTTAATACAGTGCTATCATACAGGTTTATTGCAAGATGTATTTAGGTAATATATATGTATGAACAACTCTTGTAATAAGTAGCAGGCTACCAAATGCATTTTGCTGGCCAATCTAGGACACAGGAGGCCAAACTAAATAGGCCTTTTCTGCGATACAGCAAGCTTCTTTTGTTCACTTCAGAAAGCATGCTATAAATAATTACATATTATCTGCATTATAGTATTTGATTGACTAGAAATGGGCAGTAAGCACGGGCAATAATAATAGAGGTCATTTAAGCACAATTTCACTTTGGAAGGAATTATAACTGCAATCAGTAGCTGTATCCAAATATGATTTCCTAAATAATCAGTTGTTTTATTAACGGTTGTTGGGAAAGACTGATTTAAAGCCATATTAGCAGATCTGGGGCCCTGCTGTTGCAAAGACCAAGAGATAAATGTTGTCTTGGGGAAAAATGAGAATTAATGAGAACCCGGACAGATTGGGCTAGGCTAAAAACAGCTGCAAAATAATGAGGAAGGATGAAAACAGTGAAAATGTGGGTTATATTTTACAGAACCTCACTGTAGATCTTAAAATTGTAAATTGTTAAGAGAGACATGAAATTGTAGTCATGAGCGACTCCCAACATCTTTGAGAGACAAATTCTGCTAACCATAATCCTTTCATAAAATTGTTGATATGTCTTGCTCACAGTTTTCTGTTTCAGAGAGGGCAGAACAACACAGGAAGGAAGATCAGCTGTACTTGACACAAACCAAAAGAAAAGACTTAGTCAAATTTAAACATTCTAATAACACACACACCCAAAAGGGGAAAAAAATACAGTCAATATAGTAGGAACACTAGGAGCATGTCATATGATATTAGACTTTGTGATTTTATGTCGAAGTGAAGTTGTGTATAGTCAAAAGTCTGGCCGAATTCTTACATATTAACTTTGTGAAATCCCGGAGAACAAGTCAAGTCCCATGTTACTGGAGGAAAGGATGTTATAGCAATAGCCTTTAGACTTATATACCGCTTCATAGTGCTTTTACAGCCCTCTCTAAGCGGTTTACAGAGTCAGCATATTGCCCCCAACAATCTGGGTCCTCATTTTACCCACCTTGGAAGGATGGAAGGCTGAGTCAACCTTGAGCTGGTGAGATTTGAACCGCCGAACTGCAGCTAGCAGTCAGCTGAAGTAGCCTGCAATGCTGCACTCTGTCCACTGCGCCACCTCGGCTCATGCTATGTTTGTTAAAAATCAATAGTGGGGAGGAGAAAGGATCCAGAGAACTGTTGATCAGTCATTTTGGCATCAATATTTAAGAAATTTGAGAGAGACTATAAAGCAATTGATCTGTATCCATTTTGAAAACAAAGCAAATCATTTGACAAAAGTACTTTGTGGCATTCAGATTAGCAAGCTAGTTACATGGTTGGATAGCATGGGAAGTTAATAGTTACTTAGCTAGATTTAAAATCATATTTATATTCAAAGAGTCAGTACAAATAGTTCAAGCTAAAACAAATTATTGAGGGGCAAACAATTCAGTTCTGGTTCTTGTACTGTTCAACTTTTTACAAGAGATTTGAATGAAAAGATGAAGGGGATACTTATTGGATTTGCAGATGACACATAATTGGATGAGGCAAATGCCTTAGAAGATTGGTGTTACACTCAAGGCAATCCTAACCAGCCTTGATAGTTTAGAGAATTGGTATAGTATTTAAGAGAAATAGTTACTAAGTTCACTGAGAAATAACAGATGTACAGATACAGAATGGGGAATATTTAGCTCGGTAATAGTATTTGTGAAAAAGTGATATTTGAAGAGTTGAATGGAGCAGCCCAACCTTCCAGTTCTTCAGGCAATGGGAGTAACTTATTCAAAGGTTGGATAATCTTCCCATCAGCTCTGGCAGTATACTTTCCTGAAACAAGTAGACAATGCCCGAACATACCAGAGAACCTGGGACCTCCTGTAGGCAAAGTTTTGCCTGCTTCACTAATCCCTCCTTTTTAGAATCCCTCCTTTTTAGAATCACAAGTTTTAAAACTAGAATCCATTGTGGTTGTCTCTCCAAATTAAGCCAGTAAACATCCTGAGAACCACTTGAAAATCTGGAAAGATTTTGCCTTCAAAGAATTCAAGAATGACTAGAAGGTCTCTGCTTCGTGTCTCTGAGCTTTGAAACCTCAAGAGATTCCCCAGTTCCAAAATAGGCCAGCAGATTCTCCCAGCCTTGTTTCACTAGGGCATCCTTCAGAAATGGCTGAGATTCAGATGTAAACTTAACCTACAAAATGCTTAATTGTCCCTCTCTTTTTCTCTCTCTCTCTCTCTCTCCTCTCCAGTTCAATATCAAATGGAAATGATGCGTAGTCTTCGTCATGTCAATATTGACCATCTCCATGTCGGCTGGTATCAGTCCACGTACTATGGCTCCTTTGTTACCCGTGCTCTCCTGGATTCCCAGTTCAGTTACCAGCACGCCATCGAGGAATCTGTCGTTCTCATTTACGGTTAGCATGTGTGGCTTTCTGTATTATTCCTTCCATCGCCCCAATTCCTCAATATTATTATATACATCGCCTATGAACTCCCTGCCTCAAGAGCTGCCGTGGGAGACCTTTGGCAAGTAAATACCAACTCTGTGTCTGCAGCAGCCTCAGCAGCAGCAAAGTCTAGACAGAGTTTCCTTCTTTTTGTTTATTTTTCTTGCTATCAGAGCCCTGATGTGTATGTTTTGGAATGCCAGAGGAGCTGCTTCGTTTTTATTCCTCCCAATTCCCATCCCTCATGGAAGGGGCTAGTGGAACTACACCAGATGTCTTAACAAGCCCAGCTTGCTGGAACGTCTGGCTCGGCATAAGACTGACCAATCATAAAGAAGATTGCCAAGTATTTCTCTTCTCTCCCCCCCCCCCCTCCCTTCCCAATTTTTATGCATCTGATAGAAGCATACAAAACCTGGACTGTTTCGTTGCACAAAGATTTTCGCCCCCACCCTCTTTTCTGCTGATTTCTTTTTTTTTCTAACGGCGTTTCCTCAGCTCTCCAAGCCAGATGTTCTGCGCTGTATCAGAACCGTAGGCAATTTAACAGCTTTATAGCTGTCCCCTCCCTGAACACTCACAGTTTTGCCATATCTGGCAAGCTCACATATAGTTTCCAGCTGAGAAGTAAATGTAACGTCCTGAGTGTCTGTCAGAAAAAATACTAATGAATGCGATCAATCTTACAAGCTGCCCCTAAATTGTTTCAGTATGTTAACAATTGGATCACAGTAAAGAACAAGTTGTTAAAGTATATACTTATTCTGGCTGGAAATATTGCATCATCAGGTCCTGATGAATTTTCCACTTGTTTTACTCTACTTGGGTTTTCATTTTATCACTGATCGCTAAAGGTTTTTTGCTGGGTATGGTTTTAGACAACCAAAGATAAATATATTTTTGTTCGATTTTTTTTTAAAAAAATTGCTCTTTGGCAAGTCTGCCTCAGCTGTTATCTCACCACAGATGTTAAACACCTTTGTCTTAGAGACTACATAGTTTTTCTTTTTAAAATTCATAATATTTTCCATCTTTACATGCTCATCAACATGTTAAGTATTTAAAAAAAAACAAGGCAACTGGAAACATTTACCTACATAAATGTGTGTGTGTTTTTAAAAAAAATACTGAGTCTGCATACTGTGCTGCATCATTTAGCTCCCTTGAGTCTTAAATGTGGTAAGAGGTAATACTGTTGATGACTGTGTGGACCCTGAGTCTGGCTTATTTGCATTGGGGAAGATAAAAAAATAAAATAACAATTCGTCAAGCTCATTTTTCTAGTATTATTTTAGAAATTTGATTCCCGCTTTCACTTTTCCCTTTCTGTGTCGATTCCCAATTTGTTCCTGGAACTATTTAAAATATTGGCTGTCACGTTTTGAAACTCTAGTCCAGAAAGGGGTAACTATGGGACTGCATGTGGTTTTCCAGCAGTTTAAGATTGCACCTATGAAATAGAGCAGCAAAATAGGCAATTTTTGACGATAGAGTTTTCTTTGTCTCTTTTTCGCGTTTCAAAAATAAAAATAGGAACAGGAAGCCTTTCGGAAGCCAAATCAGTTTTGCTTCTCCTGCCTTTACAATTGCCCCACATCTGACTTTCTGAAATCATGGAACTGGTTATTTTAAGAGAACTCTCACTCCAATATTTACCGTATTTTTCCATCTATAAGACGCCCCCATGTTTCATGTAGCTTCTTGTAGTAAGCACACTACCAGCCATCACTGTGCAGAAACCATCTTGTTAGAGTGAGTAATGCAACAAGAACAGGAAATGCATCACAAGAACAATAGAGATGAAACCTAGATATACAGGAAACAACTACAATAGAGAGGAATGAGAGCTGCATATAAGATAGAGGCTCATCCGGCATGTGTGGCCTTCTCCTCTGCCTCTTGTGTATAAGACGCCCCTCCATTTTCAAGTAAATATTTTAAAGAAAAAGTAGCGTCTTATACGTGGAAAAATATGGTACCATTCAACCCGAGACTAAAGGGGAGACAGGAATTTAAGAAGCTAAGCTTTAATGCACCCCATTTTGTGGAATTGTCTTCCCAAATACATGCTTGTTTCTCAGTTATCTCCTGTCCTTTTTGTTGCATTGCCCTCATGTTGGAAGCATCGAGATGCTTCCGGGTTGAAAGGATTAGCAGGTGACATCTCATTGCCTGGAGGACGACCAGTTGGGGGCTCCTTTCATGTCCCCAGCAGGAGCTGGAGCAAAGGATGGGAGCTTACACCACCCTATGACAGCACTTGGGTCTTGAACGTGGGCTGTCAATCCCGCGTCCTATCTGTGCGAGCCATGATGCTCCTCATCCTTTTTGTGGTCTGTGGGGATAGAATTCTGGACCAGGGTTTCCCAGTCTTGATTACTTTAAAATATGTGGATTTCAACTCCCAGAATTCCCCAGTTGGCTAAACTGTTACATTCGTACCATTCTAAATAACTAATAAATTTGTTACTGATCTCTATATAGAAATGGAATTAAATTAATAAGAGTTTTTTAGAGAGAATCTATTTCCACTATTGTATATTATTTTGAAATTAAATCATTAAGATGTTCTTTTAGAGAGAATCTGTTTTGATCATTGCATAATATTTTGATATTCAACCATAAAAAATAAAAGTTTTAATAATGCCAATACTACTAATAATAATACATGCAATTTGTGTTTCATTACTCCACAAATTGTGATTTCATAGACGGATCAAAACAATGCTGACATTTTTTTTCTCCTGATAATTAAAAGACATACAAACAATTGCCCAATATGAATTGCTCAGATGAAATTTCATTGTTTTCCTTTTGTTTTCTCTCAGATCCTATAAAAACTGGTCAGGGCTATCTCTCCCTAAAAGCATATCATCTGACACCTAAATTGATGGAAGTTTGCAAAGAGAAGGATTTTTCTCCAGAAGCGTAAGTGCAAGAGGAAATTCTGGATGTGGGTGGCAAATGGACCGAAGGCATAAAATAGTCAAATCATTTGCGGTGAAACTCTGTAAAACCTACATAGGTATGATATATGTGCTTTCCCACTAGTTGCAAGTATTGAGAGCCTTCACAACTGATAGGGTAAAGAAGCAAAATTTGCTTCACCAAGGAAAGATTTGTTACGCCTATCATTCCAGACAGAGGGCAAGCACTTAAGGCAAATGAAATGGAGCAGAACAGACGGAAAATGTAAGACTTCAATTCTTCACATTAAAATGTGAAGATCAAGAATCCTGGTTTTAGCTGTTTTACTTCGTGTGTGTGTGTGTGTGTTTGTGTGTGATTAAAACTTTTAAATATTTTAAATATAATGATATAAAGTGGCTTCTGATATTCTTCACAGCAGTTATAAGTACAAATATATTTTAACCCCCCTCTCTCAAGTTTTATCATATTCTTGTTTTTATAATCTATCCCGTCTAATTATCAAAACCATAATTCACAAGGTTTTTTTTTTCATTTTTTTAATGCAAAAAGTACACAAGAGGCTTCTAGTCATCAGAAGCCGAGGTGGCGCAGTGGTTAGAGTGCAGCACTGCAGGCTACTTCAGCTGACTGCTAGCTGCAGTTCAGCGGTTCAAATCTCACCGGCTCAAGGTTGACTCAGCCTTCCATCCTTCTGAGGTGGGTAAAATGAGGACCCAGATTGTTGGGGGCAATATGCTAACTCTGTAAACCGCTTAGAGAGGGCTGTAAAGCACTATGAAGCGGTATATAAGTCTAACTGCTATTGCTATTGCTATTGCTATCAATAAATGTAGGTAATATCATTTCTGTAATCAGTGAAGTCAATTTATCCTTTTCAGGAAAAGCTGTCAAGTTCACCAACCATTCCTCCATTCTGGATAGTGTCAAATCTTTCCATCTTTATATATAATAATGTCGCCACATTAATCTTATATTCCATGGCTTTCCCATTAATCCTAAAAGGAGCTGTTTTACTTCTGAGTATTCCCTTGCATATAATGGTCTCTATTCTAATTTTTAACAAAACTAACAAGGCCTACATAGGTAGGAGCTTGAAGACCACACTCTAGATTGTAACCTTGAGTATGTATGGCCTAATTTACACAATGTACTTAAAATTATTGAATACAACACAATGGTCTGGGGTCACATCACACTAAAGAAGAGGTTTATAACCTGATCTGGTCTGAAGGTGACAATTGTTTTTTTTTTAAAGGTTTTCTATGGGTTAACTCCAGAAAGCACTAAATTGACACATCTCATTTATTTTGTGAGTTTTAGTTTTTTGTACCTTTTGAATCAGGACTCTTGGCAACTTCCTGGACTAGTCCCTACAGTTTTCTTGATTTCTTCAGAATTTTAGAAATGGTTTGCCATTTGCCTAGGGCTCAGACAGAATGATTGGCCCAAGATCACCCAGATGGCTTCATGCCTAAGATAAGAAAGGAATTCACAGTCTCTTGGTTTGTAGCCCAGTGCCTTCACCACCACACCAAACTGGCTCTTTGATTTTGTTTCTCTTTTATTAAAATTAAATGTATGTAGTAGTATTATATGATAGCAGCATCAGGCTGATTTTGTTTGGGCTTCTTCAGATGGTAGGCAAGTCACACCTAGTTAATAGTGGGATGATAGAGTTTCAGGAATTTTTTAGGAGTGTGAAATAAAGCGAAGACAAATAACTACTTTTTTTTTCTATTAATGACCCTGTAATCCCTTGCATCGGGGTGGAGTTGGGGGCAACTGAATGGAGCTGAGCGTTTACTGGCCGGATGCCCTTCCTGATGCCTATGCGGAGCTCACAGCAGATATTTTCCCTTTGCGCCCAGAGAGAGAAATATCTGCCGCTACCTAGGATCGAACTCTTGATTGTGAGGCAAGAGCTCCACCTCTAGGTCACCATGCTACTCACAAGTTACTACTGTATAACTGCATTAAATGATGCCTTGAAGTCATTGGGAGTTGAGACTTGAATTTATAATACAATTACTCCCTAGCTTAGTGTTTCCTGTTTATCTATATATATAAAAGCCAAATACCACACACTCATCACGAAATCTTCTCCAGAACCGTAAAGCCTACAAACTTGAAGCTTGGCACGTATGTTCCTCATGGCTTCTAGGTGCTTGCTAAGAAAGGATTTTTTTGAAATGACCATCAGATCATTAGTATTTCTTATATTATTATTAACACGCTCTGATGCTAANGGTTTAGACATTCTACTCCCCCTCCCCTCCTGAAAAGAACTCTGTTCCAACTGCCAGTTACCTTATATTAACACGCTCTTATGCTAAGGAGTTACACATTCTACATAAATTTTCAAGCTTTAAGTGTCAATGTATCAAGCCCGATCATAACTACTCATTAATTTTCAAGCTTTAACTGTCAATTTATCAAGCCCGATCACATAGTTTCATAGCAAAGCATGGGTATCCAGCTACTAGTATCACATATAAACAATCTTAGAATATGTTTTAGAGATCTATAAAGGCTTGTATGCTTTTACCTGAGGTAATGCATCTCTGAATTAAATTGTAAACCCTATTTTGAAAACCACCATGACCAACTTAGCATAATACCCCAAACGAACAATAGTATACTTAGCTGGGTGTGTAAATCCAGTCTCTTATTTTGAAAATACTGAAATTACTGTTCTATAGCCTTATCTCTTATGTAGTCTTCAAACTGAAAGAATTGCCTTCCATTTTCAGCAAATTGTTTCTGTAGGTACCAGAGCAAAAAACAAGTATCTTTTAAATGACAAGAATTGCCACACTTGTTCTAGTTGCAGAACAAAACTATCTTAAGGCTACATTTGGGGCAAATATTGATTGACCTTTTAAAATGTGTTTTAGAGCCATGGCTCTGTAAATCGGTTGTATCAGAACTAGTGGGATTTTCTCTGAATGTCTTTTAAAGTATGTTTCATCTTGATTTGCCATGACACAGCTTTTGACATGAACATTAACAAAATTGAGTTGAACTCTAGTCCAGAGCAATGATGGAATTTTCCCCCTAAATTGCTTGAGCCCAAAGCACTGTTTCTCCTCCGATCATCTCTAGTCAACCAAGGGCACCTTATTATATAGATTGATCACTTTCATGACTCAAGAAGAACAAAGGAGATCCAGGGGACCTAGAAAACGTTGAATATATTTAGTATAAGAATAAATGTTTTAAGATTGTATAATCTGACAGATCCTCATTGTTTAAAAGGATCTTGGACCAAAAAATCCCCCAAAGATTGTCCTGTCCTCAAGATGTATGAGCAATTTTGCATTGTGATTCACTACAGCAGTTGACAATTCTGAAAATTCAGATGCAGTATATATATTGTGTACCAGCTGGACAAAGCTGTTCTAGATAATCACCCCAAAGCCTGCTCATTGATTTAAGCAGATCTTTAATCCAGGATCTCCTGTGCTATGTGACACGCCATTTTGAAGTCTTGTTCCTTTAAAAATAACTTGCAGTATACCATATAAGGTCATGGCAGATGAAGATATATAAGATATAAGATTATGCTTGTAAGGCTCTCTAGATTAGGATGAAATTACTAACAAGTAAGCAACTGAGGGATAGATCTAAGCAATTGTAGAGAATAAGTCTTTGTTTCTATGAATAAGGTAGAATAGAAATGAATTGTGTTAGAAAATGGGGAAATGTATGTAGCATACAAGCCAAAAATTCACAGGTATTCAGTATAGATGCTTTAGCCCAATCTTTGAACCATGGATCATTGGTGTGGTCTGTGAGAAAACTGGAGGGAGACAGTGTTAATGAGACAGTGGCATTCTGACTCAAAATTTCACGAGGTCTTGGTGTATCTCCCTCCAAAAGAAGGTGAAGAATACTGACATTTCATTAGATTTGCGGATGCCAGATTGCGTTTCTTTTAACATTAGGAAAAGAACTATTTTTATTTAATTTTGGTATCTCAAAATACCACCGGGATGGGTTAATTTGCAGTATGGTGCCTGGATGTTGCCACAACCGTTTGCCCACATTGTGGCCTACAAAATCTACAGTGACACTTGGCGGTCTGGATAAAATCAAGGCTTATGGGCCAGTACTCATGGTTATGAGTCACATTCTTGTAAAAAGATAGCCAATGGCTGTGTGTTCGTTTGGAACCACAATGGACTCTGGAGTTTCCTTCTGAAAAAATAATATATGATACTATGGGCAATGAGGATGTGAAAAGCTTCTAAGAATGCATTTAGTTAAACCAGCCTTCTTTGTATTCAGGTTGATGTTAATCACAGCACACACACCTGTGTCTAAGGGACAAGATTAGCTGGACGTATTGTCCATTTCTTCCTGTGTTTTATATCCACAAGTATCCAATAATTAAAGAGAACTTTAGAACGCCAGAATGTATGGTTCACATAACTTGATTAGCAGCTTGTACTCCGAAGGTCCAGTTGAAGGATAGAGTTGAAGTAAGAGATCAAAATTATGACATCTCCATCTCTAGAAGGTGTTGATACCCTCCTAATTCCAGGAGGTAGCTAGAGGAAAAGATCAGGGTACTCATTGGAGTACATTTGATTAGTGACATAGATATAAAGGTTTAAAGCAGAGGTCTTCAAACTTGGCAACTTTAAGACTTGTGGACTTCAACTCCCAGAATTCTCCAGCCAGTTATGCTGGCTGGAGAATTCTGGGAGTTGAAGTCCACAAGTCTTAAAGTTGCCAAGTTTGGGGACCCCTGGTTTAAAGTTTTCCCTGTCCATTTGTTACTGATTTAAGGGGGCAGTGGTCATCTCCAGTTCTCTGAGAGACATTTCCGACGTCATGTGGCCAGCATGAAAGTATGGAATGCAGTAATCCGCCAAAGCAGTAACTATTTATCTAGTTGCATTTGCATGCTTTCGAACTGCTATCAAATAAATTCTGGATTTCACAAGCTATTTTCTAGGGTTTTCATCAGTGGTTTTTCCTATAACATTTTTTTCTTTTTTTTGTAGCCAGATTGAGAAAGTTTGGGGGGAAAGAAATTGTAGATGGCACGGTTTCTTTCTAAAATTGCCGACTAAAAAAGAAAAGCTTTCTCCAAATGATCTTTTCTTTCCTCTTTTGCCATTTGCTTTTTTTTTTTTTTTTAAGTCTTCAGCTTTTCAATTTTGTTAAAAAAATAAAAAGAAATCCCTGGGTAATGCTCAGGCTAGGAAAGAAGGGGACAGTCTGTTGGGTTTGGAGGTGGACAGGGTGCTATGTAAATATTTATTTCACAATTTGGAGAATGAAGTGTTGGTTCCATCTTTTGCAAAACTGCAAAAAATCATCAGCTAGTATTTGAGAAGGGGAAATATATTTAGATAGTAAGCAGCAAGAATAATAATTGGGTTTCCTTATAAAACTAAAAGATCCCTTTGAAAGTTTGAGCAAATAAAAACAAGAAGGAAAAATCTCACTTTTTACATCAAAAGCAGCATCTAAGAGCAAAGGGTAAGAAACAGGAAGAATAAAAACTGTTATGCTCCTTAGGTTTTGCCCTGATTTTTGTGGAAAGGGAAAAATGTGTTGAATCCCATACTGTATGGGATTTATTTTTCAGTATTTTTATTAAGATGAGAAAGGTTTTATTTTTCTTCTCATGGGTAGCTCGTTCTGTGTACCCTAAGGCAGGAGACTGAACAGAGGAGAACTTTGAAGAATGTCCTTCTACAATTTAACACAGAGGTGCTGAAGAATGCTGTATGGGTAATCCTCAACTTACGACCACAATTGAGCCCCAAATTTATATTGTTAAGTGAGAAATTGGTTAAGTGACTTTTGCCCCATTTTACGACTTTTCTCGCCACATTTGTTAAGTGAATCGCTGCAGTTCTTAAATTAGTAACATGGTTGTTAAGTGAATCTGGTTTCCCCATTGGACTTTGATTGTCAAAAGGACACAAAAGGGGATCACATGACTGCGGGACACTGCAACCATCATCAATGTGAGTCAGTTGTCAAGCATCTGAATGTAAATCATATTACCATGGGGATGCTGCAATGGTCATAAGTCAATTTTTTTTCAATGCCATTGTAACTTTGAATGGACACTAAATGAACTGTTGCAAGTCGAGGACTACCTGTATTTTCCTGTGGGGGGAAATGCTCAAAATGTAGCTCATCCACCCATTTAAAAACTATTCCTATCCCTTTCAGACAATGAATAATTAATACGGTAGGTACCTACTGGAAATGATGATTCTTCTCTATGATGGTGTAATGGGACAACCTGCCCTTCTGCATTATCACTGTCTACATCTTCTCAGGCTCAACTTCTCCAAATATGGTTGATTCAATTCCTAGAAATTCTAGTCAGTACAGCTGCTGATTCTATTAACAGCCTATTTCCCAAGTCGAAGTCTTAACACTTCTGGAGGACTTCAGTCTGGAGAAAACTGGTTTAAGAGAAAGGTTTCCCTGCTCTTCCCCAGTGGAAGAACTTAAAGTTAGAATTGTGCAACTAGATGCCCAACAGCACTTTTCAGTACCCGCATTTCTGTATCAGTATATGTGTTTGTGTGTGTGTGTGTGTGTGTGTGTGTGTGTGTATAGGTATATGTGTTTGTGTGTGTGTGTGTATGTATGTGTGTATATATGTATAGTGCAAATAGTTCTTTTCTTCAAGAGGGCTGAGAGCAACTGAAATACTCTGTTGCCCCCACCCATCCATAGAACTTGAATGCCAGGTTTTTTTAAATTGGATTGTGCTACAAAGAACAGACGTGTGGAAGCCTTTAAAACTCACCTATAGTTTTAAATTATAAATGAAAACATGGTAAAAAAAACAATGAAGGACAATAATGGTACTCTGTAGTGTACCGAGATTGAAAATCCAAGAATCCCATTCTGTATTGATCTAATTCCCAGAACAGATGACATCATAATATGGTTGCCTGGTTTTGATTTAGCATGTCCAGTCATTATGGTTTGTAAACAGTAATTTATAGTTTACCATGTCATTGAACCCAGCCAGTATGGGTTACTTTAATGGCTAGAATGTTGCATGAATCTAGCCAATATTCTTTTGTCAAAGGACAACTGCCAGGATTATGCCTCTATTTTTTTTATATGCTGATTTGAAGCATGTAGGACTTCCAAAAAATTATTGTTGTAGTATTTTCCCCATGCAGTCTCTAATTCATAAATAATTATTTAAAAGTAACTGGCGTAGCAAACTTGCCTGGAGAAAGGCCAAGTTCGAATTGGTGCTCTGAAAAGCTTTGTGTGGGGGGGGGGGGGGGGAATATGCTTTTTGCACAGAAGCAAACCAATGGTATATTTGGCAACAGTGGAGTTCTTTACAGAAGGAGTTCAGAAATGAAGGCAGCACCACTGTTGTGGAATTTTTAAGGCATGGGGGTATACTTTGTGTGTGTTTGTGTGTGTGTATATAATATATATACCGTGTTTCCCCGAAAATACGACCTACTCAGAAAGTAAGTCCTAGCTTGATTTTACACACGCGCCCAATATAAGTCCTACCCCCAAAATAAGCCCTAATTAAGACCCCCGCCCACTCCAGGGTGCATAGGTAAAAATTAAGCTAGGATGGGGATGGGGGGGGGGTTGGAGCTGCCCTACTACTTACCTTCAGATAGTTGCAGCCAGGCCTCGCACACCTCTGCCCATTTCTTTTGCTGCAGCCGGCAAGGCTTGCCTGAAGGCCTCTGTAGGTGATAACAGAGGTCCGGATCGATCCGGAGCTCTGTAATCGGCTGCAGAGGTCTTCAGGATAGCCTTGCTGGACGAAGAAGTTCCTGAAGGCCTCTGATAGCGAAAAAGAGGCCGGGGGCAATGCACGCAAGTGAGGTGAGTCAGTGGATGACATCTCTCCCCCCCCCCCAAAAAATAAGACCTGGTACCTTTTTTGGTGGCAAAAAATATAAGACAGGGTCTTATTTTCGGGGAAACACGCTACACACACTATATATCTATATCTATATCTCTATAGATATAGATTAGATATAGATATAGATAGCTATAGATATAGATATAGATATAGATATATAGATATATAGATATATGTTTTTCTGTCGAGTCACCTGGTGTACCCAAATATGGGAGGGAGCATACTGCTTCCTTTTGCCTTTCAGCCCCACTCCATATATATATAATGTCTTCTATTCAATTTTTGATTCCTGCCTGAACTTGACCCTGCAGTTTTATTGGCAAAGTTTTTTGGAAGTGGTTTCCCATTGCCTCTTCCTTGGGGCTGAGAGAGAGTGACTTGCCCAAGGAGTGGCCTAAGGCAGAACTAAAATTCACAGTCTCCCAGTTTCTAGCCTACGGTCTTAACCACTATCCCAAACTGGCTGTAATGTACTGTTGACCATATTGACAGTGATTGTCACCTCCAGCATGCCAAAGACACCAATGTTTCTGTATATTGTTAGGATGACTTAGTGACGGATATGTTGCTTGTCCTCCAATTTTTTGTTTGTAAGAGAACCCTGTTAAGCTTAAAAGGAACCCCAAAGTTCTCTAGATCTTGATATGATAATTGCTTCTTGACTCTTTACACTTGTAACCCAAGTCTGTTTATTTTGGTCTATTTTCCCGTAAAAATGTTACAACTTCGTGAAATAAATCAGTTTCCCCTCCAGGCTCTTTGTCTTCCATGCCCTCCAAAAATTTGTCCTCCACGATTGGAAGAATGGAGCAGGGTAGTCTCTGCAATGAGAAGCTGAGAATATTGCTTGTTTCTGGTGTAACTGTAAGAAATATATATGTGCTTTTTATTTCAGGTTGAAAAAAGCAGGAATTGCCTTTGAAAACATGTTTGAGGAAGTCCCCATTAACATTAGGAACTCCTACCTGATCAATGTCCTCCTTTGGGAGCTGGAAAAGAAGTCAGCAGTTGTAAACAGACATGAATTGCTCAGCCTCGCAAGCAAGTAAGTGCTGATTTGAAATCAAAATGCAGTATGTGCTTCTAGACTTTAGTTGAAATCATTGTAGAAATGAGAAGACAATCATTTCAGAAATGTCATCATTTTGAATTAGTATAAAATTGACAAAAAATATAGGCTAGATCCGTGATGGCGAACCTATGTCATGCGTGCCAGAGGTAGCACGTAGTGCCCTTTCTGTGGGCACGCGAGCCGTTGCCCCAGTTCAGCTCCGCCATGCATGCGCTGTACCTCCCGCTGGCCAGCTGATCTTCAGGTCTTTGCTGCGCATGTGCAGGTGGCGGGGCATGTGCAGGGGGGTGTTGTGGTCCGCCAGCGGCCTGCGAAGCTGGCAGCAGAGTCGGACAGCAAGGAGGCTGGGGAGGAACATGGGCCAGTCCTGGAGTCTGGAGAAGGCTTGGTGTCAGAGATCCAGCCCAAGCCATCTGGGAGGTCTGTGCTGACTCCAGAGCCTCCAGAGGCTGACATGAGTGAGGCAGAGGAACAGGGGGAGCCTGTTCACAATGCACGCATGCGCAGAGCTGCCAGAAGGCAAGAAAAGTTACGGAGGAAAAGTGCTACTTGGGAGTAAGGCTTGGAGATGATTGGCCCCTCCCATAGGATATAAAAGTGGAGCAAACGGATGTGCTCATTGCAGGAAGCAACTTGCTTCAATTCTGGTCGGTGTAACTCAGCAGCTCAGTTCTGATTCTGTGCTCTGTTTGGCCTTGCAAAGCTACTTGCCAAATAGGTCTTTGGCAGCGTGTCAAGGGAGATAAAGGTGGATGCTTTATCAGCCTTTTCCCGAATGACTTTGGCATATTTCTGTCGGACTAATTAAAACTGTTTGGGACTTATTATGCCTGGGAATGAACATAATTCACAGCTGTTGAAATAAAAAGAGGTTTTTTGGTACTACGTTTGTGATTTATGCTTTATCAGGAAGCCTAGGTCAGAACAATGCTGAGCTACAAATGTTATCCTTTATTTTCTCAAC
>QLTV01001145.1:4053190-4064206 GCA_003457575.1 Thermophis baileyi
AAAACGTTAGCCATCATTGGGCTAGATGCTTGGAGAATTTCACCAGGTTATTGCAAAAAGAGAGACATTTGGACTATGTTTTCCATCAGTTTCATACTAACTCAGAGAGAGAATTGTCATCCAACTCTTCCAGAGGATAGCATATTGGCAGAAGCCAATTTGACTTCAGAGTGATTTAACAGATACGGGTAACACATCAATTAGGATTTTCAAGTTCAAGATGAAAGAATTCATGCACAAAATGATTCAACTTACATCTTAGACTGCGGTTTCTCTATTTTCCATTTATATTAATTGTGCCTCTCTATCCTTTTCAACACATTTATTTTCCTTCAGATTGACCCAGATTGCTTCAATGTTTGTCCTACCACTTCTGTAACAGAATGGTTAAAATACTTTTTTTTTTTTAAGATCTCAGGCTTTCAAATCAGTTTCTGTGTAAGAGATCTTTTCACTGAGAATACTTTTCTTGCCTTTTTTTATATTCCTAAAAACAAGATTTGAAGAATATCCTTTGGCAACTTTCTACAACTTTATGTGTCCATATATGATGGACTTCCAATTAGATAATCACTCAAACAGCCTGCCATTGGCTGTGCTAACTGTGGATTATGAGAAAGTCCAATAGATATAGAGGTCACTAGTGTGAGGAAAACTGTTTTACAGAAGAACTTGAATATTATATAATTGACACTCACAAGAGACTCCAATATTATAAACATGTTGGTTGCCTTAAGTTCCATTCTAGAACAGTAATGGCTGTAAATTCTTAGATAATACCTCTTCAAATTATCATGCAATAATCATAATCATAGATTATTTCTAGATTTAAGCATGCATAAGTTACAATTCCAAATCAGCTCCTAATCTAACTTAACATCCTGATGATTTGGGACACCACTTCAATATATATCTTCTGTTTATCGGTATTTTGAATTTGTCCAATAACACGTGTTCTCTTCAGTTGCATATATATTAGCTTATATTTTAAACATAGCACAATCAATTGAAACTATAAGTAACACAAGAAACAGACATATTAAAAACACGCCACAAAATTAAGTTAGGATAGGACTATAGGACTTAGACTTATATACCGCTTTACAGCCCTCTCTAAGCGGTTTACAGAGTCAGCATCTTGCCCCCAACAATGTGGGTCCTCATTTTACCCACCTCGGAAGGATGGAAGGCTGAGTCGACCTTGAGCCTGGTGAGATTCGAACTGCCGAATTGCAGGCAGCCGGCAGTCAGCAGAAGTAGCCTGCAGTACTGCACTCTAACCACTGCGCCACCGTGGCTCAAAGTTCCAATTTGTCTGTGAAATCTAATATTCTGAATTGCAAATATAAGTGAGTTGGTACTGGAAAAGTCTGTCTCAGAAGTTTTTTTTTTTCAAATCATAGCCGCCCTAAGTAGAAAAACTTTTTGTCTTGTAGTACCCATTGTGGGGTCCTTGTTGCTCTCTGATCTTGGTTGTTTTCTTGCAGACATCTCATTACCCAAACTAGGTAACATCATCAGTGCTGATGATGTTATGTACTTTGGGAGATGAAACGTGTGCAAGAAAACAACCAAGATCGGAGAAAGAGCACCATGGAGTCCTCATATCAACCCTGAGCTACAAACATTCTCCTTTATTAGCACCCACTGTATTTTGTTCTAAGAAGACTTCCTTCGGAAAGGCCTGTAATGCTGCACAATGTTCTCTTTGACACTTTATTTTAAAAACATTACTAATTATTGAGCATGTTTGCCTTGAATAATGAACTGAAGGGGGTCCATGGATTGCCTATTTGCTGGGCCATTGTGGTTGGGGCTGATCGGATTGTGAGTCCAACTTCATGCAGAGTTCAGTTTCGTACATTACTGTTCCAGCTGACCATAATCCACCCAGAATCTTATCCGTTTTGTTAAGCAAATAAACAGCCATTCAAAATGGGAAACATTACCAAAGAAATTGATGTTTTGAGTACATGGGAATTTCCCTTTTAGTGAAGGTTTGCATCCTCATGAGATTAAAATTATTATTAGGAAATCCATTCTTAGGCAATGTCACAAATTCTCAAGTGATTGAACAGGAAATTGACTCTTATCTTCAAATTACTTCTACGTAAAAACAATGAGAACTTGACAAGGGTTATTTTGTGTATCTTTCTCATTTTCACTGCCCAAAAACCTTCAGCTCCCAGTTCAGCAACCTTAACCTAGAATAAAGTCAACATGAAGATAATAATTTCTATAATGATTTCAGCAGGACAGATAATCATGTTCTTCAGTTTATCAAAAAAAAAAATTCAGGCTGGTTCTTAAATTTTCAACATCTAATGTATCATTTTCTGTTTTTTTTTTTCCAGTCTTCCAAGTCCTAGTGGACGCACAAACTGAAATAATATAAAATAGTTATGCTGATACAAAATAGAATCTTGGATTAAGTTTTTTTGATTTTGAAACATTTTGTTCATTTAGTTTCTTCATTCCACTGCTAAATAACTATTTTCAAATAGGAGGGAGGGAGGGGAACTCAATGGGGAAACTGGCAGAAAGTTTCTTCTGCTCCCACTGCTTTTTCCCCAATCTGTTATCATTCTTCTTATTTATACCCCACCTTTGATATTTTTATATAATAATTCAAAGCTGTGAATATACCTAATATTCTTTCCTTCTCCTATTTTCCCCACAACAACAACCCTGTGAGGTGGGTTGGGCTGAGAGTGACTGGTCAAGCTCACCCAGCCGTTTTTCATGCCTAAGGTGGAACTAGAACTCACAGTCTCCAATTTTCTAGCCTCGTGCCTTAACCACTAGACATAAGGAAGTATCTCTGAAACGATGATCCAGCGGGGGACGGATTGTCTAGTATGAACAGTGCCTTTGAACATATATGGACAACAGTCTAGGGGGTTTGTCATATTAGAGACATGTCTTCATAACATTAATAAGGTAGTGATGATTTAATGTTTGTACTGGTTTCTGAAGCCAATAATTGGTGTACTGTATTAGCTAGAATGGAGAGTGACCATTTTAGTAACATGAGGCTTTCTTTCATTCTCAACTCCTACTCACCACAGCAAGAGATATATGAACAATAGGTACCAGCTCAGTGAACTTTAAGAAAACAGAGACATATTGTGAGTTCATAAGGCAGATTCAGCTCAATTTGATCAGCATACACCATTGTCTTTCTACAGAATAGTCTTCATCAGAGTATGTCCTTGTCTGTTTCAGTAATCATCTTAGCAAAACCCTACAACTATTGATGGACCGAGTGGATGAAATGAGTCAAGATATTGTAAAATACAACACCTACCTAAGGAATACCAGCAAGCAGCAACAGCAAAAACACCAAGTAAGATTTTTGGGACAGGCCGCCTGTCAAAATGCTTGAGAGTGAAATCAGTTCATGATGGGATTTTGATAGTAAGATTCAAATTGGCAGGAACTTTTTTTGGGGGGGGGGTTACATCACCTAAATATACAAGCCAGTTTAGAAAGCTGCTCTTTCTGTCCTTGGCATTTATTACATGGAGAACATGGGCTTTGCTGCTGAGTGCTTCTTGACTTATCGGTATAAATCTGCAGAGGCAAATTTATGAAATGATTTTAAAGATGGAAAAACTGATTTGAAGGGGGTGAAGGGAAATCCGGGGAGGTTACCTAGTAGTTCTTGCTCAACTTCTAATGGCTGTAGTTGGGTTTATTATTATTATTATTATTATTTATTAAATTTGTATGCCGCCCAACTCCCAAGGGTTTCATGCACCATTGCTGGCCCTGCTCATTTTATTTAGCTCTACAGTTGAATGCAAGCACAAGCAATTGGGGGGTGGGGGTGGGGTGGAATTACCTGTTTGATATGAGGTATAAAAATACATTTTATGGATGTCTTTTCCCCCTTCTTGTTCTCTTTCCTTCTCCGCTTCTCCCTGCCACCTTCCTATTTCTTTCCACATTTCATTCTTTCTGACATACAAAGGTTTATGCTCTTATTCACTCATATTTTCTAAATCTGGATGCATTTTGTGTTCTGCTATCGAGCAGCAAAATGTCACCAGACATTTCTTGATTCACCGGCCAGAAGTGTAACAAAATCTGTACTGCTGAAGTTTTAAATGTTTGCCATTTAAGGGGGGCGGGCAAGACAGAGAATAAAATCTGCTATTTTGCCCGTGTACGTACCTCATAATAATACGTAACTCTCTTAAAAATGAGAATATTGGTAATATTTGCAGACTGCCTTCTCTCTTTTACTAATCTTAAACTGTATTGAAAGTGAAGCTGCATTCATTTTAAATTAATGTTATGACCTACCCACTCTGCTCTTCTTTTTCTCCTTGTACCCTTTCTGATTTTGTACATAAAAAGCTGAAATAGTAAATCAAAAGTTGAAATTGGTCAGTCTTAACATAGCCTCTGCTAAAGTCATAGCTTCATAATGTCATAAACTTAAGAGAATGGGTGAGGTTTGCACAAGTAAGCTAAGCCAACCCATCTACTCTCCAAGCATTAATGTGTGACTACAGCATGAGGCCTTTGACTGATTTACTTACACACGTTGTACAAATCAGATGTTTAGTCCCTCTGGCTATTGAGATGTGAACATCTTGGGGAGCTTAATGAAGAGCAAGAGTGGACAGTTTTCTACTAAACACTCAAAGTGACAACATTTTGATGGAGGAGAGAGCTACAGTAGGCAGGATGTGATGCCAAGTGATTGGGGTTGCATCACATACTATGCTAAGCCCACTTTTAGAACACAGGCTGTAATTTTCACGTTTTCTGCTTCAAAGTGGTCTTTCAAACTATGTCAGTTTCTCTTAAGAAGAAATTATCTGCCAGGCAATTCAGTTTAAGGTTTGGATCTTCCCACATTCTCCCCTTTTAAGTCTGAGACCATCCATTTTTTCTATGAGCAATTAAAGATCTGTGGGTCACAGTATGACTTGTAATAGTGGCTTTAGGTTGCACAGTATTAAAAGGAGATGGGTGGATTAAAGTATATTTTGCCTTCCTCAGGAATATAACTCTGCATTTTGAAATCCAGATGTGCTATATAACATATAATATTGCCTTTGTTGAACTCAGGACCCTTGTAGGCCAGAAATAAAGAGGCTACATATAGTCTTCTCTTATTGACCGTCTAAATCAGGGGTCTCCAACCTTGGCAACTTTAAGACTTGTGGACTTCAACTCTGGGAATTGAAGTCCATAAGTCTTAAAGTTGCTAAGGTTGGAGACCCCTGGTCTAAATGACAGTCTAAAGTTATGACAGTGCTGGAAAAAAAAACTTTGCAGCCCATTTACAACCTTATATTGAAGATCACTGATTTAAAGCATGACTCAGCATTGGAAGGTGGGGGAATTGATAGAATTTGTATACAGCTTCTAAAAATCTCCAAACGGTGTCCAGATCAAGTTAGCAATGTAAAAAATGACTTTGAGAAAAACCATGAACCTATCTTATATACCCATCTGGTCCCAGTAACTTCACTTCAGCTTCAAAAGACCTTTGGAAAAGCCAAGTTCTAACATGAATCAAGAAAGCTATCACAATCAGGACCACTCTTAGGTCAGGTAGCAAGCTTCTAGACAGGCATTTGTATGAATCAATTTGTCTTATCATTCAAGACAATATTAATCCCTTAAGATAAAATCCCCCAATTATTATTGTATTGAATGTTCTCCCACACATTCCCATTATGGGGCCACTGACCGCAGTGGACAAATCATAATGTAAAGGAGGAAATTACATTGATCATAGAATTCATTGAGAAGAAAGGAGCGGGAAAGGACAGCTCAAACGCAGTTGGTGGACCTCTTGGAGATTCCCAAAGGCTTAGCTAGATCACAAAATCATTCAGTATTTGGTCTAGATCAGCCTCGTAACTTAGTTTAAGCTACACAAAGAGCATTCCTACCTTTCCTTCAGAGATGATTTCCAAGAAATGGCCTTTGGATCAAAGCATCCATTGTACTCTTGTGTGTCTTTAGTACCAGCAGAGACGTCAGCAAGAAAACCTACAGCGTCAGAGTAGAGGAGAACCTCCCCTTCCTGAGGAAGACGTGAACAAACTCTTCAAGCCGCCACAGCCTCCTCCCAGGATGGACTCCCTTTTGATTGCAGGTAAGGATCCAGAGGGAAAATCCATCACTTTTTATATCCCTGCTGCTTGTTTTCAGTGGGATGTGGAAGCAAGTAAAATAAAAGCTTCCTGGATGGCCCTGTTCTGGTTTTGCCGCCACTTTTAAACTTTACTTTCAGGTATTTTAAGGTTTTGCTGCTGCTTGAACTTTACCTTCAGGTATTTTAAGGAAGTACTGTAAATCAGGCATAATGTTGAACAGCAAATCTTGCTGTTTGGATTCAGGTTGGTATATAGAATAGAATAGAATAGAATAGAATAGAATAGAATAGAATAGAATAGAATAGAATAGAATAGAATAGAATAGTAGAATTCTTTATTGGCCAAGTGTGATTGGACACACAAGGAATTTGTCTTTGGTGTGTTGTTTAAGTGTTGGTCCTAAAGGTGGATTTGTTGTGTATCTATGTTATTTCATGTATACTCCCAACACAAGCAACATGCAAACAGCTTCTTGAAGAATCTGGATTAAGGCACATGTGAGATCTAGATCTTTATTTCTCTGAATTGATTACATCCTGTATCTTCAGTCTGTGTCCCAGAACTATAAAATCTTCAATAAGTGGCAAATTCAGATTTCCTGCCTTTTTTCTAGAATTAGGGAAAAAAGGACAGAGGTCAAGGCACAAAAGCAAAAAGAATATACACTATGAAGTTAAGACACAGTGAAAAGGAAGTGTTGACAATGATTTTGTCCAATCTAACACCCACCAAATTCCCAATTAACCTGCTGGTTGGGAATTCTGGAAATTATAGTTTAATGTATTTGGAAGGCACCATGTTGGGAGAAGGCTGGACTAGAGAAATGTTTTTGTGATAAACCATGGTTAAAAAAATCCTGGTATTCCTGTTTTTGGTTCCTTGTGCCATGGTAATACAGGAGCCAAAGATCATGTGTGGATTACAAAATTTCAAATATAATTTAACATTCCCTGAAAATGGAGCTCTTCAAATCATTTTAGATGGATAGGATACTATAAAATATGTGGAACTGTATAAATATTAACCTCCTTGGCTAGCTAAAAATAGGTATGGCTTGAATTCTGATCGTTCTCCAGCAACTAAGTCTTTTTTGAAAGGGAAACCCCCAGTTAAACTTTTTTCACTTTTTTTTCAGTTATGTTTCCATTCACTTCTGCTTTAATGTATTATACTTCAGTTAGGAGAAAGGACAACTGATTTATATTTCAACAGCCCTCCGCCAACTTTTTCTTTTTTTCTTTTTAGAAGTCTGGGGGAAAAAACTAAAAGCCTTCACTTTTTTAATTCATGCAGAATTAAGTTGTGGATCAAAGCTGAAATGTGGCTGGTTTTGTCTCAGAGGCGTTTTAAAAACTTTTTGAAGTGGAACGTGGAAATGAAAATGTATTGGTCTGCTAAGCAATTTTAATTTTGATAATCTGGCTTTGTCTTTTTGCTCTTCCTGATTAGTAGAGGAAATAAATTATAAGAGTAAACTATGTACAAAAAGAGGGGGCAGGTGCAAGGTGACACTTTTTTGATTTGTGTGGCACTTCAGACAAACCCTTCACAGACTGCTGACTTGAAAAATTGCTAATAACATGAGGTAGCTAACAAAAACATGACCTATAAAATGTCAGCTAGCTGAGGAAAGCAGCATTGTTAGAGATAGAGCAGAAGTGTGTGTGTGTGTACACTCAGTACCATAGTACTGTTTCTATTCCTATTTTTAGTCCTATTTTTCCAGTTATTTCACTTATTTATTAAGTTATTCCACTTTATAGGATTTATCTGTCATAAATTTTCAGAAGTGGATTTCTGAAAAAACTTCTAAACTTTAGTTTGAGTCATATAAGCCATATGCAATATGCAAGTTCCTAAAACTAAAAAGGAATTCACTAAATTTTGTGCTGATATAATCCGTGGCCTGTATGACTAAACCTAATTTTATTTTCGTATCGTTCAGAATGCAAAATCAAATCAACTTTCCCAATTTAATCAGAAGAATGAAAAGATCACTCCATATTTGTTCAGATAAGGCCTTTTTCAAACCAATTTGGGGAAAGCTGTTGATAATCGGGTCCATTTTTCAAATCTGATCAAGAATTCAAGTCAGATTTTGCCTGATTCACAAATGCTTATTAGCTACTTAGAGGTAGGAGGAAGGAAAGACTATATAAACTATTGGGCAGGAGAAAGAAACACTTATGTTGAAGGACCCCCATATTTCAACGTCTTTGTCCTGACAAACTGCAAACTAATGTCACACTGAAGTAGGATTTTGTAACTTTGGGGAGCCTGAGAAACTGTTCTTGGTGAGGGCCAGTACCTAAGTAAAATGGATTTACAGTTCGTCCTTGACTTACAATCATTTGTTTAGCAACTATTTGAAGTTAGAATGGCGCTGAAAAAAAGTGATTTACTATATGACCAGTCTCAAACTTTTGACATTCACAACATCCCCACAGATCAAAATTTGGGAGCTTGGCAACCGGCATATATTTATGATGGTTGCAGCATCCTGGAGTCATGTGATCACTATTTGCAGCCTTCCCAGCCAGCTTCTCACAAGCAAAATTAATGAGGGAAGGTGGATTCACTTAATGAGCACGTGATCCGCTTAACAACCATGATAAATAAGATCATAAAATTGGATGCGATTCACTTGCTTAGTTGTGAAAATTCTGTCCCAATTGTGATTGTAAGTCGAAAATGACCTAAGCATGGCTCAAATTCATCTTGCTTTGCATGATTACTCTTTCTTTAATAATTTCCCCATTCTGTCCCATAAAGCTTTACAATTTGCTAGCAACATTTGGAGGGGTGCTGAAAAACTAAGCCTTTTTTGGAGTAAAAATGCTTCAGATTATAAACTTTAGTGCCAAAGGGTAACAAAATGGCTAGGTTCACACAACTCACTAGACTGTTAATTAGGGATTGGGTAGCTGGAAATTCAGTGCATTGTGGTAACCTGGCTGTTTTGTTAGCAGTATGAATTGTGTGTGAATCAGTCATATCAAATTGAACCAATATGAATTAGTTCAGTTATGTCAGGGTAGTGATTTAAGAGCTGACCAGCTGATGCAATGATGCAATGATGTAATAATGGGAATGAGTCAGCAAGGTTTTTGGCTGTTATTCCTTTAAGAGCCTGTATAATAAGAAGAGGCCCTGTTAGGGCGTCTCTCTCTCGCTGTGTGTTCTTCCCTTCTGTAATTTACTGATTGTTTGACTCCTGCATATAGTACGTGTATGTATAGTATATATTCTTTTGTAGATAAAACCACTATTTCTTACAAACCTCTGTTTGCTGTTATTGCTCCTGGGTTGTCACACGTAGTAAAGCTGTGCGCACTCTGACAAGTTATATACAGTTTACTTATTTGGGCATGGTGTATTGTATGAGCTGTGATCAACATGAAGAAAATGGAGTCAGAAACTACGTTTTAGATTGGAAGTTTTATATTAAAATATTTGATTTTTTATTAAAGTATTTTGTTTTTTCTCTCTCTCCCCATCTCTTTTCTTCGTAGGTCAAATTAATACTTACAGCCGGAACATCAAGGAATTCACAGCCCAGAATCTGGGCAAGCTTTTCTTGGCTCAGTCACTTCAAGAACACAACAATTAGGGAGGAAAATAAAGTGCTTTTTTTCTTGCCTACCAAGAGTGCAGATGCTTGGAATCGCAGCACATTTTTACTTTCATTCCACATTGTAAAATGAACCGTGAATTAAATTGTTGTGTGTTTTGAGTAGAATTCTTCTTCTTCTAATGGGAAAAAAAAAGCATAATAAAAGATGTAAAACTTTTTAGCATGTGCTTATTGACTGCCAGACAGCTATCTCTAGATTGTTATTTTCAAATGCCAACTTGCACATGAGTGTTTGATAGAACAGATCAATCCTTCATAAGACCTTAAATTGCCATTTCAAATGAGGAGAGAAAAAGGCTTCTCCACATAGAGAGATTTTGTTTTTAAATACACACAATGCGGAGCCTCGTCAAAGAATTACTCCATTGAGGCTAAATCACATTTCTCAAGTTGCCTTTTAAAAACCCATAGAAAGTTTGCCCTAAAATGGCTGGGTGAAATGATATTTTCCCCATAGCAATGGACAGGGACAAATCCATTGTACTACCAAGGAATTGAGTCTTCCGTCTTTTGTATACTTTAAAATTATTTTCAAACAATGACAAAGGCTGTTTTGAACTAGTGTTATAACACTAAGAGTGGAAGATGGCTAGTTGCTTTGATACCGAACAGTTCCAGTCTATAGATTCTGCAGTTGCGTTATCATTCTGAACTTCTGATCATGTTTGAGTTTCTTCTGAGATGGGAGGTTTTGAATAAATATGGAGATTCACCCTTAGCACTATTTTTAAAAACATGAATCAGATAAATGGCAAAAGGTTATTGAACATCTGAGAATCTTTCCTTGGGCAAAAATCTTCTCAAATGATTCAGGTGACAAATTAGCAAAAATGAATGGATTAGCTCATACACGTTCTAGGACCAACACTCTTTATACTTTACATAAATGACCTTTGCAATCGTATTATAAGCAGCTGCGTTCTCTTCGCCGATGATGTAAAACTATTTAACACCACCGACAATGCTGCTACCCTTCAAAAAGACCTAGACTTTGTGTCAGAATGATCAAACAATTGGCAACTTCAAATTTCAACCAACAAATGCTCTGTCTTACACATTGGCAAAAAGAATCAGAACACAAAATACAAGCTGAGTGGACACGACCTTGTAGACGACCCTCACTATGTCAAGGACCTTGGAGTACTCACATCTAATGATCTAAGTGCCAAAGCCCACTGTAATAACATTGCCAAAAAGGCACTAAGAGTAGTCAACTTAATCCTGCGTAGCTTCTTCTCTGGCAACATTACACTGGAGCAT
>QLTV01001145.1:4088744-4116734 GCA_003457575.1 Thermophis baileyi
CACAGGCCGCTGCCTCACCACCAACTGAATTGCGCAGGTCTAGTAGGGCTCCTAAACGCCCCGCCTACCTGCGTGATTACGTATGCTGGACTGCTCCATCCAGGAGGGGAGGGGTGTTATGTTCTAACTGTTTCAACTGTGTTGCATGGTTCCAACCGGGTCCAGCGTTTGAGCGGGAAAAAGCTCAAACGCTATTGGCTGGTCTATCTGACAGCTCCCTATAAAAGGGCAAGCTGTCAGACTGCTTTTTGCTGGTTGCTGATACAAGAGCTGAAATAAAGTACTGCTTGGAAGTCTGTCTCCTGTCATCTCTACCCACTATCTAACAACCTCCAAGGTCCCTTCCAACTCTGTTATTTCTATTTCTAAATATATCTGTTTCCCCACTAGCTTAATTAGCATGGCTAGGAAATAACTGGCAATTGTCCTATTTAGGTAGTAGTGGGTTTAGGTATTAATGTAGAGGAGGAAAGCAAAATACATTAGCACAATGGCAATAACTCTGTACTAGCAGCATGTCCAGCAATGAAACAATCTTCTCCACTGTTATCCAGCTTTTGTACTGTGGCAGTATCCTTTCAAGTAGCTTGGACAAACTGTGGAAGTAATGCAATCAGTCCCAGTAGAACAGGGGTGTCAAACTTGCCGCCCGCACACCGGATGCGTCACATGCTGGCCACGCCCATCCCTGTTTTAGTGAAGGGGAAAAAAGTTGTGATACATCACGTGACGACAATGTGACGACGCGAGTTTGATGCCCCTGTGGTAGAACATGGAGTTCCAGGGTCACAAGAAGTCCCGAAATCTCATTTTTGCTGTCACACATCATGCAGCTTCTCTGGGACCCTGCAACCATCATAAATAGGAACTAATTGCCAAGCATCTGCATTTTGATCAAATGACCACGGGGATGCTGCAATGGTTGTAAGTATGAAAACTGGTCATAAGTCACTTTTTTTCAATGCCATTGTAACTTCAAACGGTCCCTAAACGAATGGCTGTTAAGTCAAGGATTATCTATATAAATGAAGCTTTTCATCTAGAATCCAGGTCAAGACTGCAGTTTAAGAGTTCTCCATACTATAGGGGATAGAAACAATCACTGGTAGAGTTGAAGACACAGGCCATTTATGTATGTACCATGTTTCCCTGAAAATAAGCCCTACCCCGAAAATAAGCCCTAGTGAAGATCATCATCATCATCATCATCATTATCATCAGCCCGGGGGGTGGGCGAGGCCAGCACTGGAGGCAGCGAGGGCACAGGGGCCGATGGTGTCTAGCAGCAGCCGCAACTTGTGCAGCACAGGTGAGTTGATTACCTGTGCAAGCAGCAGGCAGAGGCGGGGAGAGGCAGGCAATCTGGATGTGCTGCACGGGCTGTGGGAAAACTGACCAGTTGGTGGGCTGGAGCAGGCAGCCGACTGCATGAGGCTTGTTTTCATGAGGTGGCACCGGCAGCAGATGGAGACACAGGAATGGCGAGGGGCGGGGGGAAGGCAGGCAATCCCAATGCTCTGCCCCCGTGCCCTTGCCACCTTGTGTGCACACACTGGGGGGGGGCACTCAGTCGGGCTGATCACCCTGTAATCGTGTTTCCTCAAAAATAAGCCCTAGTGCTGATTTTGGAGCCCATAAAATCTATAAGACCGGGTCTTATTTTCAGGAAACATGGTATTTATTTATTTATTTATTTATTTATTTATTTATTTATTTATTTATTTATTTATTTATTTATTTATTTATTTATTTTTGTTTATATAGTCATCCATCTTCAAGCAACTCTGGACAACTCATGACTCAAGGATAAAGCAATATACTGCATGCCATCAGAAAAACAGTAAAACAATTTTTTTTTAAAAGGCCTGCCACCACAGCTAAACTTTCTGAGGCAGCCGCCAAAACAATCTCATCCTGCACCAGGGCTTGGTGGAAAAGCCCAGTTTTGATTGATTTTTGGACTCTCTTGCTCGCTTTCACGTCGGAAGCAGCGAGGCACTTCTGGGTTAGCTGGTGATATCACCGCTGCCCACGGGACACCTGGTTAAGGGCTCTTTATATGTCCCCGTTAAGTTGCCCACTGAAGTTATACCCATCTATCTACTCACAGTTCCCTGCTTTTGAATGGCTGGGTCAGCAAGAATTGGAGTGAAGGATGGGAGCTCTCCCCATCACGCAGCAGTACTTGGCTCTCAAACGCAGGCTTGCTGATTGTCAACCCAGCCTTCTAACCACAGCGCTCCTTTATTTTTGGACTTTTCTTAAGTCTTAAGGAATTTAAGGAAAATATGGAAGTTTAGTATGATGTTGAATTATTTTTATACTGTCTGCAGATGGGGAAAAG
This sequence comes from Thermophis baileyi, assembly GCA_003457575.1. NCBI lineage: Eukaryota > Metazoa > Chordata > Lepidosauria > Squamata > Dipsadidae > Thermophis > Thermophis baileyi. The sequence goes on from QLTV01001145.1 coordinate 4,091,089, forward strand.
AAGTTTAACTCCCAGATTTTCTACAGCAGCTTCCTCTGATTTGGCATTTTTACCACAGACTCTGATTGGGTTGAAATCTTTTCAGGAAAAATATATTAGCTAGTATTTCATTTATTTAATATATTTGTTCAACACTGCCTATGTCTGTAACTCTGAAAGCAATAATATCTCTTTCTAGAGGCCACCTTTACCCAATCCCGTGTCCAAATATGTAGATTACAACTTCACTCAAGTTTAACCAGCATTGGCTAATGGAAATGATAGTCCTATGTACCTAGTAACTGTAATTCTTCCCACCCATTAGCTGAACTGCTATCACTCTCTGGGTCCTACCTGTATACTCTAGTAGAAAACCTTTGGCATTTCCAGGACCTTCTGATCATAGCAAGAAATGTCAGAGCTTTCAGACATATCTATATCTCTTATGAGATCTGGGTCAGAACCTGAAGGCTACAGTTCCTACGGTATATCTGGGCTCCAAAAGTGCAAGCAACCACTGGATGTCAGCAACCACTGGATATCAGTCGAGTAGAGTAGAGTAGAGTAGAGTAGAGTAGAGTAGAGTAGAGTAGAGTAGAGTAGAATAGAATAGAATAGAATAGAATAGAATAGAACAGAACAGAACAGAACAGAACAGAACAGAACAGAACAGAACAGAACAGAACAGAACAGAACAGAATAGAATAGAATTCTTTATTGGCCAAGTGTGATTAGACACACAAGGAATTTGTCTTTGGTGCATATGCTCTCAGTGTACATAAAAAGTAAAATGATACTGACAATGTTTTGCTGTCATCTAGTGATGGTATGGATTCTTGCAACTCATATATGATAGCCTTAGTAATAAAAGGCCTGAATTCTATATATGTGTGAGAATGTGGTGTGTGTGTGTGTGTGTGTGTGTGTGTGTGTGTGTGTGTGAGAGAGAGAGAGAGAGAGAGAGAGAGAGAGAAGGGGGAGATCAAGAAAAAGAGGGAAAACTAAACAGAAAACAACATTATATATTTTACAGAGAAAGGTGTGTATGAGCAGGAGGCATCCCATGGCATGGTGATCCAGATGTTAACAACAACAATAAGTTGTCTCTTCAAAACTTTGCTAGATTATAGCCAGGAAAGGGCACAAATTTCAACATTGGGCTTAACAGGTTTGGGGAATACACAAGTAACCATGCTTTTTTAGTGGGAGATACATTGAGTTGTGTGGGAGGAAAAAAAAAAGACAAATAGGGACCATTATTTCTATTTCTTTCATTGTATCCTCTTTTCTTAGATCACTGCCAGTATTTCAATGGCCACCCTTCTAATGATGCAGAGATTTTTCTCATAGTGGATTCCTCTGGGATTTAATTGAAGTGTGGAAGCCAGGGAGGTTGTACACTTCCGTAGAGGTGTTTGGGCAAGGAAAGATAGGATATTCTCACATCTCCTTTGGCCATTTTGGAACTACAAACATGTAAGAACATTATGTTCTGCTAATGGGAATTTCATTGAAATTCCAAAACATATTTTCATTCATCAAATTGAATGAGAATTGACAAGAAAAATATTCTTGGTGTGCCATTTGCTAAAATAGATGGTGCTTTTCCTGGAATAGATTTGGAAAGTTGAGACATTTTACTTTGTATTGGGAAGTAGACTTAAAGTATACACCATTTAGCCTGAGGAAAACATTTGCATGAAAGATCTATGCAGTTTTAGTGATGTGAAACAGACTAGTAAATCTCATATATTTTTGGAAACATACTATTTCTCCATACTATTCATCTTCCAAAATAGTTATGTTTAGGCTATCAAACCCTAAACATCTAGTGATAAAAGATATGTGTCTCCATTAGCTGCATAAAACCATCTTCCTCAGCTTTAGTTGTCCAATTAGTTTGAACTGCAAGTCCCATAATTCCCAAACCGCATAAACATTGCTGTGGATGAGTTGTGACCAAACACAACTCATGTTTGGACAAAAGCTAGGGCTGTGGTGGCTGATATAGAGCTATTGTTCCAAATCTTAATGTTGAATAAATTCAATGTTTGGGTTAGTTGTGAAGAAAAATCTTTAAAATACATTGACTCGGAAAACCTTTTCAATTTTTCATAAGAAATCAGAGCACTTAAAGCATAACTTAAAGCCCAGAGATAAGAGCTACTGTTCCAAATCTTAATGCTCAATGAAGTCCATGTTTTATTTTGTTTTAAAGAAAGCCCTCTAAAAGACATCTGCTCACCAAAATCTATTTTAGGTTTTCCTGAGACATTAGAGCATTGTAGCTTAAAATGCAGAAGAATTATTTACCGAGGTGTCTAAGAAAGAACAGGCTTTTGGCATTTGCTTCAGTGATCAAATATAATCATATTACTTAGTCTTGTTTGTGAGTATGGTTTTTTTCCCCTTCTCTCCCACTCGTTCTGTCATTTACTTTCATTTTTTTCACTCCTAAAGTAAATTATATCTTATGGGTTTGAAATTGCTTCAAAGTGAATACTGGATAGTCCATAAATAGCTGTATCTTTTCTTGAAGGTGTAGCATCCACATTTATTCCAGGGTTTCAACTAATGCTGTGTGCATAGATACAACGTGGACAAAGAGAAATCTGTTAATTTTTCTAATTCCCTAGCATTCCCAAGCATTAAGATTAAAAACAACTCCGTGTCAAAGAGAAAACTCTAAAGCTGAGACAGTTACGCACTCTTTCCAGAGCATTATGCACAGAATAGCTGCATTATGCTTCTTCTCTGCTTCCTGCTGCTGCTAATTGAAACTCTGTTTTGAAAAACAAAGTGAACAGTCTTCATATGTTTTCTTTCCATGGTTTGTTACCTCAAGATGAAAGGAGGTTGTCTATGCAGTGGTAAATTTATGTATGTTCTCGTAAGTAGGAAAACAAAATAGAATTGCTATTTACATTTCCGTTAATAGATTGGCTTCTGTCAGTGCAAGCAATAAGGAGTATCTCCTTGTTGTTGCTACACCATCTGTAGCTCCAATGATTGAAGGTTCCTCTTCCTGGTTCTATCAACCAAAGCAATTCACCTTATGGCTGATTAGCAATTGATTCCCCACAGTCTTTCCAACACGAATACCAGACATTTTGATTAACCATTTTAGAGTACATTCAGTATTAACTGGACATGAGTAGTGGATTTAACCAGGACCCCAAGATTAGGAAAGATAATACCCATGTAAAAACTGTGGTGGCGCAGTGGTTAGAATGCAGTATTGTAGGCTAACTCTGCCCACTGCCAGCAGTTCGATCCTGACTGGCTCAAGGTTGACTCAGCTTTCCATCCTTCCGAGGTTGGTAAATTGAGGACCCAGATTGTTGTGGATGATATGCTGACTCTGTAAACCACTTAGAGAGGGCTGTAAAGCACTATGAAGCAGAATATGTCTAAGCACTACTGCTATTGCTATTGTATACTCATCACACTATTCTATTTCGGAGGAAGTAAATGAAGGAAATTGCCGAAAAACCAAAGAAGTCTCTCAGTAGTGGGTTCTAAAACCCTTTACTACCGGTTCGCTCGTGCACGCGCTGCTTCTGCGCATGCACAGAATTGTCCCGGGTGGGTGGGCGGAGCCTTCCACCGCCAGTGCTACCGGTTCTTAGAACCGGGCCGAACCGGGAGCAACCCTCCACTGGAGTCTCTGTACCCAGGGCTGATGTTGAAGTACTCTGGGCATAACAGAATAACAGAGTTGGAAGGGACCTTAGACATCTTCTAGTCTAACCCCCTGCTCAAGCAGGGGACCCTATACAATTCCAAAAAAATTGGCTGTTGAATCTCTTCTTAAAAACCTCCAGTGATGGAGCACCCACAACTTCTGGAGGCCAGCCATTCCAATGACTAATTGTTCTCACGGTCAGGAAATTTCAGCTGGTGCAAAATCAGTGCCTTGTGTACTTCCTTTTTTAAAATATAATTTTTATTAAAAGAATTTTTAAAAGAATGAAAGCAACACAATTTTTGAAAAAGAAATGTAAAGAAAGTAAAGAGAAATAATAAACGAATAAAGAAAAAATTGAAAAGTAAAGAAAATAAACGCTTTCAGTCTTCTTAACAGCATTTATGTTTTACCCCCTCTCTCTAAGATTACAACTTAATTTCCTTCTTTCCATACTTTACCATTTGTAATCAGCAAACACATAAGTCACAAGTTCATTTTCTTTCTTTCTTCCTTCAGCAGAAAGTCCTTAAGGGCTTTCCAGTCACTAATAAAAGAGGTTATTGTCTTTTTCCTATATCAGCAAAGTCAATTTTGCTATCTCTGCTAATTCTGTCATCGTCACCATGCAGTCCCTCCACTGGAATTTCAGATATCTATTTCTGTGCATATAATAATGTCACAGCTGTTATCATATATAAAAACAATGTTCCAAAATTCTTTTCTAATGGTCTATCCATTAGTCCCAACAAGAAGAGTTCTGGTTTCAAGTGTACTTCTCAGACAGTTGTCTGTGGAGATTCTCAGTCATCCAGGTCATTGTTGTCTCAAAGGTGCTTTTCCAAAAGGCAACTGGACTGCTTTTTCCCTAAGGAAGACAAAGAAGACAGAATAATAGAAAAACAGAGTTGGAAGGGACCTTGGAGGTCATCTAGTCTTAACCCCCGCCCAAGCAGGAGACCCTACACCATTTCTGACAGATGGCAGTCCAGTCTCTTCTTGAAAGCTTCCAATGATGAAGCTCCACAACTTCTGAAGGCAAGCTGTTCCATTGGTTGATTGTTCTCACTGTCAGAAAATTTCTCCTTATTTCTAGATTGAATCTCTCCTTGGTCAGTTTCCGTCTATTATTCCTTGTCTGGCCTTTGGAAGGTACTTTGGAAAACAAGTTGACCCCCTCCTCTCTGTGACAGCCCTTCAAATATTGGAACACTGCTATCATGTCTCCCCTGTTCCTGTAACCGTTCTTCATTATGTTTTAGCCTCCAGTCCCCCGATCATCTTTGTTGTTCTTCTCTGCACTCTTTCTAGAGTCTCAACATCTTTTTTATAGTGTGGTGACCAAAACTGGGTGCAGTATTCTAGGTGTGTTCTTACTAAGGCTTTATAGAGTGATATTAGTATGACATTTTGCTTCTGATCCAAGAAGCTTCATCAGTTGTGACTGGATGGTGAGGGTGATGGAAGGATTAGTTCTGAGAGGATGGGGGAGGGGTTGGAAGGATAATATTTCTTTGCAGTCATCTGGTCATTAGTACTGTCAGTCCTCAGGCAGTTTCATTACTGCCAACAAGGAGTAAACTATGGGTAATTCATTTACAACCATAAATGAGCACACAATTATGTTGTAAATCATGCAGGTTATAAAACAGGTCATCTCATGACCTGACCCAATTTTAGATTTTTTTCTGGTTATCATTAAGCAAACATAGTGGACATTAAACAAATACAGCTGTTGTTAAGCAAATCCATTGTTTGTTATCAGATGGTTTTGTCGGAAACTGGAAATAACCTTTTTGGCAAAAATGTTGCAAATCACAATCATTTGACTCAGTGGTGAAATCCAATTTTTTTTATTACCGGTTCTGTGGGCGTGGCTTGGTGGGCATGGTGTGGCTTGGTGGGCGTGGCTTGGTGGGCATGGTAGGGGAAGGATACTGCAAAATCTCCATTCCCACCCCACTCTGGGGCCAGCCAGAGGTGGTATTTGCCGGTTCTCCAAACTACTCAAAATTTCTGCTACTGGTTCTCCAGAACCTGTCAGAACCTGCTAGATTTCACCCCTGATGTGACTGCTGGGTGCTGCAAATGGCTGTTAATGGGGGCTGGTGGGTAAGTACCCAAAATGCAGTTATGTGACCAAAGGGGGGTGGGGCGAAGATGTTGGAACTTCAAATCCAGTCTGAAATCCCATTTTTGGAGTCAATTGTAACTTCAAATGGTCACTAAGCAACTGGTCGTAAGTTGAAGACTATCTGTACACACCCACCAAAACTGACAGGGCAAGCTACTGCATATAAACAAGTAGCAAACCCCATGCCCACTTGAACTGATGATGTTACCTAGTTGGGTCATGAAACATCTGCCAGCAAAGAATGAAGCTCAGAGAGCACCAAGGACCCTACAGTTTACTTTCTAAAATGCTTTATCTTTTCTGTGAGAGCTGCATCATTTACTAGTCTCTTTCTGAACACAGTTCCTTTTCTCAGACAGGAATAAATTCATACTAATTAGTCTTTCTGTTGCTTTGTAGCACTGTAAAAGTAAAGATAAAGGTTTCCTCTGTCCAATTATGTCCGACTCTAGGGAGCAATGCTCATCTCGGTTTCTTAGCGGAGGGAGCCAGCGTTGTTTGAAAACATTTCCGTGATCATGTGGCTAGAATGACTATACATTCAAGCACATGGAATGTTGTTACTTTCCCACCAAAGTGGTGCCTATTTATCTACTTGCATTTGCATGCTTTCAAACTGCTAGGTGGGGAGCTGCTGGGACAAGTACAGGCACTCACCCCGTTACATGTGCTTGGGTCTTGAACCTGGGCTGTCAGCTGTTTTTCTCCTAAATTTCACTGCATCTATTTCCCTGGGCTTCATGGCCTTGAAGATGAGTGGTTAAAAAGTTTCTGCCTTTCCAGGTGACAAATTCAGTGTCTTTAACCGTTGGGCCATCATGTGTCCCCCCCACCCCCGTCTGTAGCATTGCATAGGATGCTCTTCATTAAATTAATCAAAGGGATCAATAATCATGAGCAGACCTAGTAAATACAGACAGTAAGATCAAGACCAGTTAGTAAGCAGAAACAAGGCTAATCTTGGCCAACTCTCTATGATATATTGGTCCCTGGGGAACAGGACAGAATAAACTCAGAATGCTAGTTGTGCCCATTTTAGCAACACAGAGTGTTGGGAAGAAAACCGTGGATATCTTGGCTCTAAGTTTTTAAAGAAAGCTGTAATCACCCAGGTTATAAAAATGAGAGAACATCCAAACAAACACACCGCCAAGAGACCAAATAAGAAGGAAGAAAAAGAGTCTTCTGGAGAATATGGTACTATTTCAACCATATCCTGAGCCTGGTAAGCATGGGTGGAAAGGCTGGGTGATTTCTCAGATTCCTGTGGTCTAAACACACACCCTAATCATAGCAAAGATGAGTTAAGGGGGGAGGGGGGTTAAATCCATCACTCCAGCAGTGAAAGAGAGCTTTGATTTATTTCCTGATAAAATGACCTTATGTTCTCTGAAGCTCATGTTTCGGTGGCCGTGTGTACCAGATGATCTTTTCTTTCCATCCATCTTCAATCGAGCTTGATAGTCATAGCATTCTCTGACACACGAGAGGGAAGGGGGAGGGAGGCAATGGAAAATGGCTGCTGTTCCCTTTTCATTTCTCTTCTAGGAAAAGACCTGGTGTGGAGAGCAGAAGGAAAAAGAACTTGAGAAGGTTAACACTGTTACAGTAGGAAATTTAAGCTATTGGTTGCAGCTGGTTGAGCAGGGTCCTTTTGCACTACAATTCCTAACACACTTAAGCAGCAGTTCAACTGATCCTCAGAGATTATATTAGAACAAAATAAGCATCCATTTCTGCTCCGTGTCGAAGTGTTCGTTGCTGAAATGGTGGTGGACACAAGGCTAAAAACATGAGCTTTTAAAAGTACATTCCTATTTATCTCTTTTCAGAAGTAAAGAACCTCCTAGGTAACTGGATATACTGTTGGGCTGCATCTTCCATAACTCTGAACAGCTTATCCAAGTCTTTCTTTTTACAGATAGAAGGAACAGTGCCCTGGCACAGTTCAAGGACTTTTCTTTTTTCTTTTCTTTTCTTTTCTTTTCTTTTCTTTTCTTTTCTTTTCTTTTCTTTTCTTTTCTTTTCTTTTCTTTTCTTTTCTTTTCTTTTCTTTTCTTCTCTTCTCTTCTCTTCTCTTCTTTTGCAAGGTAAGATATACAGAGATTATGTTTTATTTATTATATTTAAATAATTAAATTTAAAATTTGTTTGTTATAAATAGTCCCCGGGTCCTATGCAATAGCTGATCCCAAATATCACCCCTTTTCATTTCCTATTTGGTAAAGTTTTTTTTCTTTTTTAATGCATTTGAATGTGCCAAAAGGGAAAAGCGCATACTGAAAATAACTCTAATCAAATCTGCATTGCTCTTTGTTAATTTACCAGAATTCCGTAGGGTCTCTTGAGAGACTGTACATGAAAAATGCATATGCTAATTTATACAGATACATGGAAACAAAAGAAAATGAATAGACATAAAATATATAACCCGAAAGACTGATAAGTAACTGGTTTATCTGCTCTATTGGCTGTTAAAGCATTAGCTGGCGATGACCTTGTTCTTAGACCACTGGTTTATGGCAGGGGTGGGTTCCTCCCGGTTCGGACCGGTTTGCCCAAACCGGTAGTGACCCGCTGGTGACGTCATGATGACATCACCGAACTGGATTGGTTGGTGCCGGTCCGTGGGGGCCGCCATCTTTTTTTTGAATTTTTTGAATTTATTTTTATTTATTTTTTTTCCTTCTGAGCATGCGCAGAAGCCAACTTCCAGCACTGTGCATGCGGTCGCCATCTTTTTTTCGGCTTTGTTTTTTAAAAAAAAATTGGGGATTTTTTGTTACTGCGCATGCGCGTGCACCCATGCGGCGCACCCACGCAGTGCACCCACGCGGTGCACCCACGCGGTGCACCCACATGGCGCACCCACGCGGTTCACCCATGCGGCATGTCCACATGGCATGGGAGGGAGCGAACCAACAGCGAGATAAGTTGGAACCCACCCCTGGTTTATGGTCTCCTCATAGGGAGCTTCTGTATGGAGTATTTATAGTGATCCCAGGTCCCTTTATCCATGTTTCCAAAAATCCATGGCCTAATTCTTCTTTCTTATGGCTCTTCATCATTAAATGACATGTAGTCTGGGTACATGTCATGTAATGCATTAAAGCAGAAGAGGGAAATTACAAATAGGTTGTCTGATCTCCTATAGATATTTGGACTTCTGATCTCATAATTCCTTGCCCTTGTCCATTTTGGTATAAGCTGATGAAAATTGAAATCCAAAAAAATTGACAGGGACCAAATTGCTTTTCACCTATGGTCCTGTATCACATATATTCTCAATACTCCATTTGTGACTTCAGCAACTGAGAGCCTGCTGCCGAAACTGATCGAATTTGGATTTTCAAGATGATGATTATGAGTCTCCCAAACTGCTTCTATCCCAATTCTTTAATGATACTCTCAAGAAGGGCAAAGGAAGGACCGTGTCTGTCTGTGAACCTTCTGGGGTCATCACACAATGTCACCAGACTCCCTTGCAGCTTTTTTTGCAAGATTGGGAAGCTGAGTTGCAGTCTCTCAATCCCTTAAATGTTTTCTACTCCTACTTCAAAGATAGGATGAACTGACTATTGTTTAAGAACCTTCAGAGAGGCCACTCTAAATAAAGGACAACTCACAATAGATGTCTCATCCAGAAAGAATCGGCTTTCAGGTTGGGGACAAAGATTGTCACTAGAGGGCCATGAAAAGCCTTTAGAGTGTTGTGTGCATGCTGCTTCTCTTCCCAGATAGAGATAACTTGTCCACAGTACTCTGTGCTCTGCTAACATTTAGATTGTTGCATTCCAGATGTGATCCCTTCATGCCAAGGATTAATCCCGGATGTTCCCTTTCTTCTCATGCCAGTAGATGATTACCAGAGTCAAAGAGGCCTCAACATTTCCTTCACCCCACTCCACTTGTACAGCACTGTAGTACCATATGTAAAGACCATGAGTAGGATGACAAGGTTTTGTGCCAAAAGGAGATATGTACATGTGTATGTGTTTGTTTACTGGTTAAACCTTGCTATATGATAATAAATGCATACTATGTGATCCTGAGTGGGCACCCTTTGAAAGTGTGGGAAGCCACTCCCCTCCTAGAAAAATTAAATATTTTGAGGAATATTAAAAAGGGCAGATTATTATATTTCCCCAAAGGGAGAAATGGAGAAACATGTTTTTTTAGAGGCAGAAAGCAACCCCCACTTTCCTTAATAGCCTCAGCAGATACTGAGGCCAGCTTTTAGAAATGCAGATTTGGTAATCCATTCAAGACAGAATATTTTGAAACAAAGGCAGAATGGTAGGATTAGAAGCAGCCATCACTCAAGATCCAACACAGAAAAAAGCCATTAAGCCACAATAGGAATTGCCCAACACCCTTTCAGAACACAAGCCCTACCTAGGATTTGTACTTTGCCTATAGAGCCAGCTATGACCCCTACATGGCCCCATGGGAGTCTGACAACAGCCAATAGAATACATGTTCTTGCACAGGAACAGGAAGCTCAAGTGCAAAGCCCAAGAGAAGGTATAAAAACCCCTCACTCTCAACTCCATTTGGTCAGCTGCACCAGAACCATGTGCTTGTGGTTCTGCTTCATCATTAAACCATCTTTCCAATCAGCCTCCATGTTTCCAGTGTCTTTCTCCTGGCTTGAAACTGAACCAGATGGATATTTCTTCCCACAAAAGCTCAAGCAACAAGAATTTGAATAACACTACCTCAAGAATTACAGGTAGTCCTCGACTTACAACAGTTCATTTAGGGACCGTTCGAAGTTACAACAGCACTGAAAAAAGTGACTTATGACTATTTTTTACACTTATGACCGTTGCAGCATTCCCACGGTCACGTGATTCAGATGCTTGACAACTGACTCACATTTACGGGTTGCCATGTCTTGGGGAATCATGTGATCCCCTTTTACAACCTTCTGTCAAGCAAAGTCAACGGGGAAGCCAGATTCACTTAACCACCGTGTGACTAATTTAACAATTGCAGTGATTCACTTAACAAATGTGGTAAAACGGGGCAAAATTCACTCAACAAATTTCTCACTTAGCAACCTAAATGTTGGGCTCAATTGTAAGCTGAGGACTACCTGTGTTCCCCTTTCCCCCTTTCCCTTCCTCTGTGTTCTTTGTTATTTCCCACTGCTGTCTTGATCAAAGCTATGTTTCCGCATTTCCTTTTCCTTTCAAACTGATCTATTAGTCTAGAATACTGGGCTTTCTCGGAGAAAAAAGCTGCAAGCAGGTTTCATTTTAAAAAAAATATTTCATGATGATTTACTAAAACGTGGCCTGGCGCCAATATGAAATTGCTGAAGAGCTTGTTGGAAATAAGGGTTTTTTCCCCCCCATTAAAATGCATTTATTTTGAATGGAAATATTCACCCTCTTGATTCTCTGGAGGAGAGAACATTTTTTCTCCATCCCCACCATGAAATTGCTCACTATGTGTGAGAGTCTATGGTGTGTGTGTGTGTGTGTGCATGCATCTCTCTCTATATACACAAACACACACACACACACACACACACAATTTCTTTAAAAAATAACTGTTAAACTCATTCTATTTTTTTTACTTCATGTCAAGAAAAATCTGCAGCACCTGTGTGACTAGAGAAGTAAAGGAGATCCGAGAAAAGGGTGTGTAAATATTGGAAATTTTTCAAACTAACAGAGGCAACTTAAGTGATAACCTCTCTTCTCCCATTGTTTATTTTAGTAGTCACAGTTCAGCCATTTACATTGACTATTTAGGCATGATATCTACAATTAAATCTGACAGGAGTGAGGCTGTGATAATAGTCCAACCATTGAATAGACCCTTATGAGCTCAAGGGGCCAGTTAAGAACATCGGGAGAAGAAGAAATAACAGATGGAACCTAGAGAGATCCAACCTAGAATTAAGGAGAAATTTCCTGACAGAACAATTAATCAATGGAACGGCCAGGGGTGGGCTTCAATTTTTTTTAGCAAGGGGTTCTCTGCTGGGTGGGCGTGGCCATGGTGGACATGGCCTAGTCGGCCTCCTGAACCATGGTGGGGGGGCCGTTTTTGCCCTCCGAAGGCTTTCCTCGAGCCTCTGGGAGGGCAAAAACAGCCTCCCCAGGCTCTGGAGGCCCTCTGGAGGCCAGAAACAGGCCCATTTCTGGCCTTCCCGAACTTCCGGTAGGCCCGTTTTTCACCCTCCCCGAGCCTCTGTGCGTGCCCTGCACTTACCTGCATCCAAAACTGGCCACGTGGGGACTCCTGGGAGGGGCGGGGCGGGGTGGGCAGGGCCAGCCAGGAGTGGGATTTGAGGGTTCTCCGAACTGCACAGAATCTTAGCTAGAGGTTCTCCCGAATCCCTGCGAACCCCCAGCAGCCCACCCCTGGTATAGGGTCTCCAGCTTAAGCAGGGGTTAGATTAGTAGTACCTTCCAACCAGGGGTGAAATGCTCCCTGTTTGGGCGTGCCTGCTGGTGGTCGGAGAGCCGGTAGCGATGGCAGCGCGAGGCTTCACCCACCCGCCCGGATGCCGCCATTTGTTTTTTTTACCCTCTGCGCATGCGCAAAGCATTCTGCGCATGCGCAGAGGGTAAAAGAACCCAAATGGCGGCATCCAGGTGGGTGGGCGAAGCCTCGTGCTGCCGTTGCTACTGGCTCTCCAACCACCGGCAGGCACGCCCGAACCGGGAGCATTTCACCCCTGCTTCCAACCCTTTTATTCTATGTTCTAACACAAGATGAAACAACAAATATATTGTTGTGGGGTTGTGCTAAAGTTCACCAAGATCTACATAGTGCTTCCCTGTACCAGATTACAGAACTTTCAGGACAACATAGTAATAACAGGAGGCTTTAACTACCCAAATATACAGTATGGTGAAAATCAGTTTAGCCATGATGCAGTTTCCCCAAAATTCCTCAATGGTCTTGCTGACTATTTCATTTTCCAGAAATTTGAAGAAGAGACAGTGGAAGCAACTTTCCAAGATCTTATTGTAACCAACAGAGAACTGCTGGTTGAAGAGATAAAAGATGGGAGAAAGTAACTATAACAACCTGTTCATGATACTACAAAAAGAGAAAATGGAAAGTAGTCATGCACAAACACTAGACTTCAGAAAATCCAGTTTCAAGAGGTTTGGATAAGTACTAAGTGGAATTCAATGGATAGAAATCTTCAGGTCAAAGGCGTGGCCTGGGAACTTCTGAAAAATATGGAACTACATTTGCACACCCTTCAGTGAGGAATGTAAAATACATACACATGGGAAGATTTTAACTAAGCTAATACATAAAAGAGGAATACATTATATGTGAAATTAAAGAAGGATGCAATTTTCAAAAAGAACAGAGCTGATGCCAATGGAAAGCACAAAGAGCTAAAGTATAGAAGAAATTTAGAGAACTTAAAAGCAACAAAAAGGACTTTTTTTGAGTGGCTAAGGCACCAGGCTAGAAACCATGAGACTGTGACTTCTAGTCACACCTTACACATGAAAATCATCTGGATGCCTTTGGGCCTTTCTGTCTTTCAGCCCAACCCACCTTACAGGATTGTTGTTGTAGGGAAAATAGGAAGATATGAATGGATTTCCAGAAAAATTGCAGACTACAGGAATCAGCACTCTTCAGGTGACCCTGAGGACACAGATAAACCTCCAAGTGGCCTCAACGACTCTCTAAAACATGGGTGTCAAACTTTCTGCATCACGTTGCCATCACGTGATGTGTCATGACATTTTTTCCTTCGCGGAGCTGGGGTGGGCGTGGCCTGTGCATGAGGCATCCAGCCTGTGGGCCATCAGTTTGACACCCTTGCTCTTAAAGAATGCAAATGACCAGCTGTCTGCAAGGAATATAAAACCTTCCATTCCCCACCATCCAGTCAGACCTGAAGAAGCTTCTTGGATGAGAAGTGAAACATCTTTAAAGAATGACAAAAGGAAAGTCTTCTAACCCATGGTTAGTTCGAAAATGGACAGGGAGCACCTAACTGTCATGAATAAGTCGAAGCCTCCAAGACAAGATAAATTGCATCTAGAGCCTTGAAGGAGCTTGCTAATGTGATTTCAGAGAAACTTTTGTGATCATTGAGAAATCATGGACGATAGGCAGTGCCAAAGGCCTGGAAAAGAGCAAATATTGTTCCTATTTTCAAACAGGAGAAAAAAAGGACTGCGGTAACTAAAATTTAGTCAGCTTAACATTTAGTACAGGGCGCAAAACTCTGGAACAGATTATTAAGCAGTCAGTTTGTAAGCATTTTAAAAAAAGAATGCACAGCTTGGCAGGAACAGCTTGTATGGATTTATCAGGAATGAATTGTGCCAAACCAACTTGGTTGCTTTTATTTTTGTCTTTTTGACAGAATGACCAGTTTAGTTTACTATGGGAATATAGTATAGTGATCCTTGATGTCAACAAAGCATTCAGAGAAATTTCCCATGAGATTTTAGTTGACAAGATGGCAAAATGTGAATTGGACAATGCTACTATTTGATGGATTCAGAGCTGTTTTTGAACGACTGTTTTGAGTGAGTGAATTTCAGTGGCTCCAGGTCAAACTGGACGGAAGTGGCTTACTGCAAGTTAATGGTAGAACGTGGATGAGAAGTTAGAAGATAGAATTATAAATGTGCAGATGACACATTGATGGGGGAGATACCAAATACTTAGAGGACATTATCAAGATTCAGGTGGATCTTGAAAGCTGAATTACTGAGCAAAAATTAGCAAGATTGATTTCAATAGGAACAAATGTAAATATTTACATATAGTTGGGAAAGATCAAAATATGAACATAGGATGAAGGAAAGGATGAAACTTACTGGACAGCAGTATATGTTAAAAGGGTCTGAGTACCTTGATAGATCACAAGCTTAACATGAGTCAATAGTGTAATGCATCTGCAAAAAAGCCGACGCAGCCCTTGTGACAGATACAGTGTCACACTCAACATAGCTCTTCATGTATTTTAGTCCCCCCCCCCAAATTGGCAGTATATAAATAAGATACCTTTCATGCTGGCAAATTACTTACTGAGCATACCTGCCTGCTACAATAGAGCTTTATCTTTAGCCTGCTTTAATGTCACTTAGAGAAAGGACAGCTTCTATATTCATTGCTGACTGGATACCCTTTACAGACTTTTTGTGTTGGTTGTATTGACTATATGAAATAAAATGTGATCCAGTCTGGTTATGTGGGATGTGCAAATTCTATCTAATACCTCCAAGGCTATGAATTAAACACATGTCAACACCAAATTATTCAAGTCTGAATCTGCAGGGCTGTCTCATACTAGTTGGTTCATTAACATATTCTAAATCCTTGTTATCAAAACACAGGCCATGGGTTTACACTATTGTCAAACAAATAAACTTAGGGCAAAATATAAAAAGCTAGTTCACATAGCATGCCAAGACAATGGCTGAATTCTCAGGACCTAGCCTACCTCATTTAAGTCAATTTAGGATGTTGCATTAACACTTCTGGACCATCTAACTCAGTTGTCACTGGAGCGATGGCAACTTTTTGCATCCAACACAAAGCCAGAACCTTGTATTTGTAAGATGTATACTTGCCACTGGCTATGGTATCTCTAGGGCTGCATTCATTTCAAGAGGCCGCAGGGATGTTGAGAGGAATCTTCCAAAGTGGCCTGCCTCTGGTGTACATTTAACTAATAGAATATTAATGAAGGGGAAACAAAAATCTCAGTATTTTTGTGGTTAGTTCATTAGCCATCAGGATGGGGAAGAACATGTTTCGCATTACTGCTGTACCTCCTTGAAGGAAACCCCTTTTTCCACAGGCAGATCATATGGTCTGCATCACGGTTGACATTATTCTCTGTTCTGTACTCCCCGCCACACCAATGCCATTAGGACATTGAAGATTCTTCATGGTTGTTTCATATTCCATTGCAGCTATGATCTACCGACTGGGAGGGGCAGGATTTACACTTATGCATATCCGAGCACGACTGCAACCTATAAGCAGTACTGCAGAACTGAACACATCTATTATAATGTAGTATCTATGGCTGCAGGTTAGCTGAATGTTTGACTCATTGGAAAATACTATTATGGGGATTCAATGACTTTTTACAGCCACCACTGAAGAAATGGGCCCTTCATGACCTGAATACATTTGGAAACTGCATGCTTATCACAACTTCAGGATTGGTAGTGATGCCAACAATATTGGCTTGTGCTATGATGGGCTAAATTAACTATCCACACAGTATGTAGGCAGATTGATGATCTTGTTTAGCAGTAAATCTGTTGAGATTAAGAGTTCAATATGACCTGTCCAGTAGTGGGTTTTACTTACCTTCGCTACCGGTTCGGAACTGTGAACGCACGCATGCACGCGCTCGCTTCGCTCACAGGTGGTGCTTCTGCGCATGCGCAGATAGTCTGTGATGAGGTCCGGGCGGGTGGGCGGAGCCTCCCGCCGCTACCGCTACCGGTTCGCCTGAACTGGGGCAAACCAGTAGCAACCCACCACTGGATTTCTCTATGATTTACACTGAAATCTATATGTCAGAGAGTTTGTGAGTAGCTTCTTCCTAGGAGGAATGCCCCACTGTCTCATTTCCAAGGAATAGGTTTTGGTTCTCCTCTTTGTTAGCCTTCTTCATTTGCAAAGCTTCTCTTCTCCTTTACTTACAATTACTTTTCTATGTTAATATGAAACTAAACTGTAGGAAAAGGGGTGCCAGAGCCTGGGGGCAGAGTCAAAAGAGGGATTCGTCTAGAATCCCTATGTAGCTACAAATGGATTAAATGAATTCTGCTCTTATGTAAAGTCAAAATAGTGCTAATGTTTAGTTGAGTAGATTCCTTGCATAGGCATGAGTAATAATACATCAGTTTAATTAGATCTTCACATGTGGTCCTTGTCTTTGATGCCTGTCATAAGCATAGTTATTGGGAAGCCACAGCAACTTCAAAGGAACCATAGTATCATCATGCAAGTGACATCTATGGTATAATTCATTTATCACATCTGGTATGTCATCTGACAAGAACGTTATGGTTCTGTAGAAAAAAGATGTAGCAGAATTTTTCTTTTGCTCCAAGAATTGGGGCTGGAAGATGTTCATAGGCAAATCTTTTCCAATATTCTTCCTTTAAATTTCTGGATATGTTTCACATTTAGAAATTTAGCAGGGTTTCATGTATCAGATTAAGCCCATATGTGATTTACTTTTGACTTGGAAGGTTTTCAAATGACCAGTTGTCACTAATACACTCAAGTTAAATAAATCATGGCTTAGAGCAGGGGTGGGTTCCACTTACCTTCCCTACCGGTTCTGATTGCGATGGAAGTGCGCGTTTTGCACGTGTGTGCCCCCGTCGCGTCACGCAAAACACCCGGAAATGACTCTCTGCGCATGTGCAGAAGCCTTTGCGCATGCGCAGAGGGTTATTTTTCAAGCTGCGGTGACTGGAGGACCATTTCGGGAGGGTGGACCACCAGTGTTTGCTGCCGGTTCGGTGAGCGGTGGTAAATTTCCGCTACCGGTTCTAAAAAACCAGTCCGAACTGGCAGCAACCCACCTCTGGCTTAGAGTACAATTCAAGTATCCTAAGCTAGGATTTAGCAATAGCAATAGCACTTAGACTTATATACCGCTTCATAGTGCTTTACAGCCCTCTCTAAGCGGTTTACAGAGTCAGCCTATTGCCCCCAACAATCTGGGTCCTCATTTTACCCACCTCGGAAGGATGGAAGGCTGAGTCAACCTTGAGCCGGTGAGACTTGAACCGCCGAACTGCAGCTAGCAGTCAGCTGAAGTAGCCTGCAGTGCTGCACTCTAACCACTGCGCCACCTCGGCTCTTTGGTTTGGTTTGATTTTGTTCAGGCCATTGTGGCTGGGGTTTGTACATCACTATGAGACCCAAATAAGCAACATTACAGTTCTGATGTAAATTTGGCTCCTAGCCAATAAAAAAAAATCAGGATAGTGTCCAAATTCATTTGATTAAAGCTTCTCTTTAATGCGACGTACATAGTTGTGACTACCATCTTGACTTTTTTGACATTTTTGTGGATCTCTTTGGCCCTGGGTAAACTAAAATCAATTAAAATTATTTTATACTCTTGCATTGCCAGATATTTTTTATGCATTGTCCACCGCCACCTCTTCTTTAATTATTATGTTTTTTCTTTTTGAATTATTGCACGTGGTTTTGACCTCACAAGGAAGCCAAGCTTTCCATTGACAGCTAAGAGAACAGTGGCCTCTTCTTTCTTACAGAGGTAATGTAGGTTCAGGATGGCATCAAAAGAAATTCAAAGGCTATTCTAACACCGGGTGAAAATTAAAAATATCTGTTTGTTTTATGATCAGAAAACTGGCGGGGAACTTAACAGGATAGATTTACAAAAGGCATTACCTTAATCCAATTAAAGTAAAACAATTTTAATTGTTTTATTTTGATTTTTGCTTTCCCAATGAGTACCTCCTGCCACCAACTTTGGCCATATTTCAACTGGAATTCACCAGGAAATACAAAGACTTCATATTCAAGAAATTTTCTCAAACAGCCTGTATTCTAATCCATTTGCTCTTTCCCCCGATGCTTTGAAAGTTGTCATCCAAAGTATTTTTCTTTTGTTTAATGAAGCACCTCCAAACTTATTTTGGTTGCTTTATTTGCTTATTCCCTGTTTGTACACATTCTGCCTTAAACATTGTTCCTTCTATGTTGATGCCTAGACTCAAGAACAGATTAAGAAACTGCCCCCAAGAGCTATCTTAATAAGATCTATAGGTTGGCTGAAACAAGAGGCGACTTTCTGAGGGTGGCTATGCTCTATTTACAAAATAGCCTGGTCCCCCCCCTCTTTTTAAGTTGCTTTTACCAGAGTAAAAGATTGATAGTGTTCTATCCTGTGACTGCTTTATTTACAATGGATAATTGTTTTATGTTCTTAATTATGTTTATTTTATGTTTTAGTTGCGAATTGCTTCCAATGGTGTCCTTGACCGTGGAAGGTTGCATGAAATTAGATTGAAAACATAGACCCAGAATGAATTTGTACACAGTCCTTTACGAGCTTTGAGATTCAGCAGGATTGGATTTGCTAAACACTTGGAACAAAGAGGACCAGGAAATCCCAGGGCTGCTGGCTAGACTGGGAAGTTGAAAAACATCCCAAAAGAAGGCAGTAGCACTTTGTATTGTTCCCAAGAAAGCAGAGGTGGGATTCACACAGTGGTGAAATCCAATTTTTTTACTACTGGTTCTGTGGGCGTGGCTTGGTGGGCGTGGTGTAGCTTGGTTGGCGTGGCTTGGTGGGCGTGGCAGGGGAAGGATACTGCAAAATCTCCATTCCCACCCCACTCCAGGGGAAGGATACTGCCCACCTGCAGGTCGCTACTACTGATTCGCCCGAACCGGTCTGAACTGGCTGAATACCACCTCTGCAAGAAAGCAACATGGATGAGCCTGCGTAATTGCCAAAAGCCAAGCTCAACCTGAAAAGAACTTTTGCTTTGTAATGTAGGCAAATAAGGATTTCTTTTAGGTGACCAAGAATAAAAACATCTGAAAACTTTGCTCCTTCTCTCAATTAACTTTTTTTTTTTTTTGCTTCTATCCTATTTATCCTTCTGCAAAGGAAGTCAGGTCAACATGTGTGATTCTTCCCCTCATTCCATTTACCCATATACTTCTCTGAGGTAGATTTGGAAAAGAAATTGGCTCACTGAGCTTCGTGAATTAGCCAGGATTGGAATCTGAATCTCTCTAGTCCTAGTCCAACATTAACTAGTTTTTGGCATAGACGTTCTGCTGTTATTTTTTTCTACCGACTTGATGAAAGAGAAATCTTTCCCTGGAACAGAGAACATTGCTGAAATTCTCATGGGCAGCACGTTGTACTGTAGCAACTGTTTAGCTAGGAAGTGGCAAAGATGTGAATATTTTTCTCCCTCCCCCCCAAGGTCTATGTTTTTCTGTGTTTCTGTTAAAATGCAAGGAAAACAATCATGAAGAAATTGCCTACTTTCAGGTAAGATTCAAGTGCCAACATACTTTGCTTCTATACCTGGAGTTGGAAGAAGGGGGAACCAATCTTGGTTTAGGTGTCAGGTTAAAAGAAAAAAAAATATTAGATCAGTTTTTCCACAGTGACTGACATAGAAAAAGAGACTTCCTAAACCTGACTGCCCTCCAGATGTGTGGACATTACTGTCCAAATTCTCAACAACACCACGCTTGTTGGGAATTTATGGATAAAGTCCATAAATATGGAAGGCAAAGGAATGTTAGTGTAGAACCACTCAAATGTGTGTCAGATGTTCTGTAGCAGAACATCATTCATCTCTTTTCCTGAGGCATATTATTTACAACAAGGGTAGACACCAGGGGTGAAATTCAAAAATTTTCCCTACCGGTTCTGTGGGCGTGGCTTGGTGGGCATGGCAGGGGAAGGATACTGCAAAATCTCCATTCCCACCCCACTCCATGGGAAGGATACTGCAAAATCCCCATTCCCTCCCCCCTCCTGGGGGAAGGATACTGCAAAATCCCCATTCCCTCCCCACTCTTGGGGGAAGGATATTGCAAAATCTCCATTTCCACCCCACACTGGGGCCAGCCAGAGGTGGTATTTGCCAGTTCTCTGAACTACTCAAAATTTCCGCTACCGGTTCTCCAGAACCTGCTGAATTTCACCCCTGGTAGACACCCCTTGGACCCAAGCATCCTTTTTATGAACTTGAAATCGTCCTACGTTTTGCTAAAGCCATTTCAATGAGGGAAGCACCTGAAAACTGTTCTGTTAGCCTTAAAATATGCATATATTTTAAAAAAAACCAAAGGGGGAAAATTCCTCTGAAGATTTACCCACATATAGCTAATTCCCATTCAGTCCTAACTCTTTAGGTCCTTGGTGCTCTCTGAACTTGATGGTTTTTCTTACAGATGTTTCATTACCAAACTAGATAGCATATATATACACACCTCTCTCTCTCAGACAGACAGACAGACAGATGATAGGTGATAGATGATAGATGATAGAGAGAGAGAGATAGAGATAGAGATAGATAGATAGGTAGGTAGGTAGGTAGGTAGATAGATAGATAGATAGATAGATAGATAGATAGATAGATAGATAGATAGATAGATAGATAGATAGAGGATGGATGATAGGGTTGGGGTTAGGATGGGATCATAATATAAATATGACTTCAGAGCCTGGTGGAATCTATTTCTGGGAAAGAGTAGGAAGGTAGGCATACGACCATCATAGAAGCGTTACTGGGCAAAGGTAGACTTTACTGATCTTATCTGAGAAAGATTAGCATCTTCTGCTTATTATTAATCTGAAGATGCCATGGGGATTATTCTGTACGCCAGCAGCCTCACTAACAGTACAGATTGCACACAGACTGTCAATTGTTCCTGATAGCAATCAGATACGCTTTAAATTGGAGATATTATTTGCAGGAAGGAATGAAGAGAGTGAGATTCATTCAAGTGGAAGATAAAGGCCTGGTTGCCTAAAGGGAACATTTCTTTGGCCAAGCATCAGAGGGTTAGCATGAAATTTAAGATGTACAGATTACAGGTTGCATATTAGAATGTGGATTTGTATGATTTGGGCTGGGAACAATGAGATTCAAAAGTTATGCTCTACATGGAAAATTATACTCCATAAGATATTAATATCTATATGGAATTGATGACCATCTGGTAATGACCGTGGCATATGAAGATTCTGACCTGAAATGTAACTGCAATAATGCATAAAGATATTAATTAATGAACGAAGGAATGCAAATAGGAAGGTTATGTGTCTGTTAAAATAAGAGAAAGGGGAAGGATGCAATAGATCTAAATGAAGATAATCTGATTATTTTATAGAGCAGAATTAATGAGTAAATGCATAGAAGTGAAGATGTGAGCTTAATTATGAATAAAAGGCCTAAAATGTATGTCAGAAAGAGTACATTGGTGTCATGTTGTAAACATGTATGAAAGTAGAAATCCATTATTTGTTGATAGTTACAGTGCATGTTACTTTCCATTGGACAGAAATAAGCAAGATTTGTGAAAAAGTATGCTACATTCCAAATTTATTTACCGTATTTTTCAGAGTATAAGACGTACCTTTCCCCCCCCTAAAAGAGGGTGGAAATGTTGATGCGTCTTATACACCGAATACAGCCATTTTTGGCCTCCCGAAGCCATGCCCCCGCGTCCCATTTTTGCGAAAAATGGGCCTGTTTTTCGCAAAAATGGGGTGCGCAGAGGGTTTGGGAGGCCTGCAGAGTGCTCCTGGGGGCTGGGGAGGACAAAAACTTTTTTTCTTACTTACCTCCTCAAAATCTTGGTGCGTCTTATACACTGGTGCGTCTTATAGTCCAAAAAATACGGTAATCTAGAGAAAAATCATTCTTCTAGATGACATGAATGAATGCATTGGAACTGAAAAGTGATTCATTTCCAGAATCATAGTGACTATGTGGTGAATATATGCTTAGAAAAAGTCTATTTCCCCCCCCCAAATGTCTGGGTTAAACATAAGTCTAATCATATATACGAATGACTATTAATCTAAAAACACGATTGATTTGATTGTTTATGATGAAAGTCTGATATAATACAAGGTTCTGAATATAAGGCAAACATTTTTTCACAGTGCCAAGGATGGATTTTGGGAATAAATGGACAAGCAAGTAAATAAAAGAAGTAAAAGAAATTAGAGTATATATAAAAGACACCAGGAGGAGAAAATACGATACCTCTATAAATAGGTATACAAGACAAATTAATCTCCCAACAGAATAAATGAGTGTAAATATGAATAAAAGGAAAACAAAAGATATGAAGTATGCTTGAACAGAGTAAAAAGGAAGTTACAGACTGCCACAGCAGTTTGTGGTGTTATTCTAAAGGAAAATATGAAAAGGTATTATATGGAATAATGATATGAAAGAGAGTGTGGATAAGAATAATCCATATACAGGAATGACAATGGATAAATCCATTTATAAGAGTGATTGCTGATAAGAGAAAGGCACTGTACAATGCTGTGAGACACAAGAAACCAGAGAGATACTGTGAGTTGATCAGAATTTCTTCTTTACTGTTGCCTGCCTATTTACAAGAATCACATCAGAACAACTACATTCTCTTGTTAACAGCCACATAAAGGCTTCAGGAATTCTACAGGAGGTCTGACCCCTGTCCAGAGGTGGGTTCCTCCCGGTTTGGACCAGTTCACCCGAACCGGTAGCGACCCGCTGGTGATGTCACGATGGCGTCACTGATCTGGTTTGGTCGGTGCCGGTCTGTGGGCGCCGCCATCTTTTTTTTGAATTTTTTTTGAATTTTTTTTTTGAATTTTTTTTATTTATTTTTTCTTCTGCGCATGTGCAGCCGAGTTTCCAGCTTCCACGGCCGGTCCGTGGATGCCGCCATTTTTTTTTGAATTTTTAAATATTTTTTTGCACTGCACATGCACGCGCGCCCACGAGGCATGCGCGCACCCACGAGGCCCAGCCACGCGGCACGGGAGGAAGCGAACCGGCAGCAAGGTAAGTTAGAACCCACCCCTGCCCCTGTCCCATCCTTCTCATAGTCTTTTCATTCCTTCCTCGACTCTAGCTGGAGATTCCACCTCAGATGTGTCTAGAGAGAAAAACAGTTGCAAAGAATGCAATCAAAGTAAGCAAAGAACAGTTAAGAAGAGAAAATGCAGAGTGATTTTATTACTTTTTGTGTGTGTGTTGGACATCAATATTAAGGGCTAAACAAGAAGCTTCGCAAAGTGAATGGAATTAAAAATAAAAGCAGTGATACGAATTGGGATACAGCGAAAGTGAGAATCCTGGAAGAGATATTTTATAAATATACCGATATATGGGAATGATATGGATATGTGGAAGGGTTGAACTGAAACAAAAAGCAGCCATGAAGGGACCAAGAAAAAATAATAATGAAAAGGAAGTGACACGTGCTGTAAGAATATTGAAAATAAACAGTTATAAGTGTAGATGGTATAATTGGAGAAATGTTAAAATATGGACGTGATTGGCTTATGAAATGGCCATGTGACTTGTTTAATATGTATGTGAAGTCTGTATATATATGTGAAGTCCCTAAGGATTGGAAAAAATATTGTTCCTCTATCCAAAGGAAAATAATAGCAAGAATCAATGCAAAACTCTAAATTTATTAACTGGGCTTGGAAAAGTGGCAGAATTATGATTAAAAGGATACAAGCTGTGACAAAATGAGTGTCAGACCCAAGCCCAGAGATGAGACAGTGAGATCCAATCAAGTTCAATCCTTTATTGCTTACATCTAATGGAAGGAATCTTTCCAAACTAAAACTATAACTTTCTCACCTATTAGATGTATCCTAAAAGATTTTAGGGTGTGTTTACTCTGAATCTCTTTCCCCTTCCCTATCAGACACAAAGAATCAGGACCACTGGTTAGATTGCAGCATAAATTTATTCAGGTCTATACGTAACAGTCTAAAATTCAAAACTAAGTTGGTACCAGATAAGGGTCAATGGAATTCAGGAGGGGTTGGACTTGAAGTGCTTATGGGAATGCAATGACTCTAAGCTGATTATGCATTTAACTCTGTCCCAAAGCTTTGCTTGCTCTTCTAAACTCTCCCATCCATCTCAGGATTGTGCAGTCTCTTAATCCATGAAATCACTGGGAAAACTCTGGATTATCAAAAATCTTACTGCCTTCTCCTGCAGGTGTATATTCCATCACAATGACCAAGATTTGGGAACTGTAGTATGGGTAAGGGTTGTGCAGATTTTTCAATTTTTATTTTTCAGCAGTTTAAATATTTATAAGACTTATATGGCCACCTACAGTATTTCATACGATCTAGGGTGCTCATAGCAATCCATAGAACACAGTTAAAAACAAAGATATTTTTCCACCCAGGCAGCAGACCAAACATCTTCACAGCTCAACCTAGCCCAATATTTGGAGAAAGATGCAGGTCTTCATAATTTCCTAGGGCTAAACGAGTAAGGATCCTTCTGATCTCACAGATTATATAATTGAGAAATACAGTATATGAATGTAAGGAAGAAAATTGATGTCATGTTTGTTGATCTAGGGAAAGCGTGTGACAAATTGAACAGGTTACAATTAGGGAATATTTTGCAGGCATATGAAACTAAAGGTTGACTGCTGAGTGTGATATGAAATATATATGTGATACAACTTGTGTGAGGATAAATGGAATGCATGGCCAATGGTTCAGCACTGAGTGAGGAGTAAGACAGAGATGTGTGGTGACCTCTTGATTGTTTAATATATTTATGGATGAAGGCGGTAAATTAGTTGTTTAGCATCTGACCCCCTTAAATTTATTGACAATAATTCCCCTTATGGAAAAGGCAGTAGAGGACAATGTCTTCCACTTGGCCAATACCACAAGGATAGAGGCATTGTTGCACTGGGCATTTGCAAAATAAATGCAGCAGATATGGGCTGAAGTAGAAAGATGTAAAAGCTTCCTTGACAAAGAATCAGCCATCTTGTCTAGATATTGGGAGAGGCTTCGATGTTTCTTATATTGGACATATACTCTTCTAAGTTGTCATCATGATACCACACTAGAATCTCTATAGGCATCCTATGCAAAAGCTCAGCTAGGTTTTCATTGTTCCAAGAACTACGTTCTCCAAAGGAGGAAAGAATAGTAGGATAGGAGAAAAGAATTTCTTCATAAGCTAGAGAAAAGTGGGATAGACAACCTCACCACCAGATGGATCCACAACTGGCTGACAAACCATACTCAATGAGTAGTCCTTAATGGGTCTAGGTCCACATGGAGAGAAATAACGAGGT
>QLTV01001145.1:4158817-4183876 GCA_003457575.1 Thermophis baileyi
GTGTAGATGTTTCATGAACCAAACTAGGTAAAACCATCAATGCTAGCATACGATGAACGGTTGCAGGAACTGGGCATGGCTGGTCTAGTGAACAGAAGATGGCTAGGATGTGCAGTTGGCACTTCCAACCCATTTCCTTGGCCCTACAAGGGACCACAGAAATAGGAATAGAAAAACACTAGCAATGTTTGGCAGGTTGCACTTTTTTTTTTTACTTAGGTAAGAAAAACCAAAAGTATACATATAAACTGGGTGAAACCAGGCTTAATAGCAGAGACTGTGAGAAGGATCTTGGAATCTTAGTGGACAACCAGCTAAATATGAGCCAGCAGTGTGCAGCGGCAGCCAAAAAAGCCAATGCAATCCTAAATTGCATTAACAGAGGGATACAAGTGAGGTACTAATACCACTCTGTAAAAGCCTTAGTTAGACCACACCTAGAGTGTTGGTCACCACACTATAAAAAAGATGTTGAGACTCCAGAAAAAGTGCAGAGGAGAGCAACCAGGATGATTAGGGGACTGGAGACTAAAACATATGAAGAACTGTTACAGGAACTAGGCATGGCTAGTCTAGAGAAGAGAAGGACCAGGGGAGACATGATAGCAGTGTTCCAATATTTGAGGGCTGCCACAGAGAGGAAGGGTCAAGCTATTCTCCAAAGCACCTGAAGGCCAATAATGGATGGAAACTGATCAAGGAGAGATTCAACCTAGAAATAAGGAGAAACTTTCTGACAGTGAGAACAATCAACCAATGGAACAGCTTGCCTTCGGAAGTTGTGGGAGCTTCATCACTTGAGACTTTCAAGAAGAGATTGGACTGCCATTTGTCAGGAATGGTGTAGGGTCTCCTGCTTGAGTGGTGGGGTTAGACTTGAAGACCTGTGGGGTCCCTTCCAACTCTGTTAATCTGTTAATAGCCTTTGAATAACAACCACAACTGGAACCAGAGCTTGCTAAGCAAGGTGGTTGTTGAGTCATGTCCAAAGTTATGACCATTTTTTCTATGGTTGTTAAGTGAATCATGGTGTCATTAAGTGAATACAGCTTCCCCCACTGATTTTGCTTCTCAGAAGCCAACTGGAATGTCATAAAAGATGATCATATGACCCCGGGATGCTGCAACTACGGTAAATACATGCTAGTTGCCAAGCTCCTAAATGTTGATCATGTAACCGTGGGGATGCTCTTACGGTTGTAAGCACAAGGACTGGTTGTAAGCCATTTTTTTTAGTGCTGTTGTAACTTTAAACAGTTGCTAAACAAATGATTGTAAATCGGGGACCAGCGGTGGGTTGCTCCCGGTTCGGACCGGTTCTTAGAACTGGTAGTGGCGGCGGCGGGAGGCTCCGCCCACCCGCCCGGGACACTTCTGCGCATGCACGCGCGTGTGAAGCATCACACGTGCGCGTGAGCACGTGCACGAACTGGTAGCAAATTAATTCAGAACCCACTACTGTCAGGGACTACCTGTACATGAAAACTCTGGGATAAATTTTTTCCATAATATAATTTATCTTGAAGTGTAGTAACATTTTATGCTGACATAGTCAAACATTCTACTGGGATCACAGTGTTTATTAAATTAAGAAACACATCTGTTAGTGACACGGCTCTATAATTCCTTTTAATGGAATTCAGGGAGACCCAAAATAAGTTATTTAGATTAAATAAGTTCCTTGCTAATTAATCATCTAAATAAGTTGAATAACCATTAACTGAACCAATAAAAAGTTGTTGCTGCAAGTTTTCAAATTTCTCATCACATTTTTTTTGCCATAAAAGACCAATTGAAAATATGGTTTTAGCAAATAGATAATTGTTAGCCTGAACTCGCAGTGGGCTTTTTGAAATAAATCACTGGCTATTTCTTTGAGGAATGATGTTTTGTAAAAAAATTACCTATTCCAGCATTGCCCTTTATCATTAAGGCTATTAGTTCTGGGCAGGGGTGGGTTCTAACTTACCTCGCTGCCGGTTCGCTTCCTCCCGCACCGTGCATGCACAGTGCAAAAAAATAAAAAAATCCCCCCCCAAAAAACCAAAAACAAGATGGCGACACATGCGCAGTGCCGGAAACTTGGCTTCTGCGCATGTGCAGAAGAAAAAAAACCAGGAAAAAATAAAAAAAAAATAAAAAAAAATAAAAAAGATGGCGGCATCCACGGGCCGGCACTGACCGAACCGGATCCGTGCCATCATCGTGACATCACCAGCGGGTCGCTACCGGTTCGGGTGAACTGGTCCGAACCGGGAGGAACCCACCTCTGGTTCTAGGCTGCAACAAACCTGAAGACAGGACAAGAAGCAATGGATGGAAACTAATCAAGGAGAGAAGCAATCTAGAACTAAGGAGAGATTTCCTGACAGTTAAGAAAATCAGTGGAACGACTTGCCTCCAGTAATTGTGATGCACCAACACTGAAAGTTTTTAAGAAGAGATTGGACAGCCATTTGTCTGAAATGGTATAGGGTTTGCTGCCTGAGCAATGGGTTGGACTAGAACAGTGTTGGCGAATCTTTTCGGCACCGAACCTTTTTGACATGCACGCGCCGGGAAGATGATGTTCCGGTTTCCGGTGTGCACATGCGCACTAGCCAGCTGGTCTTCGCGCATGCATGCGTGCCAGAAACCGGAAGACCAGGTGGCCGGTGTGCATGCGCGTGCCGGAAACTGGAACTTTAAACTTCTGAACTGGCCTGGAATGCCTAGCAGTTTAGGCATAAAACTTGGAAGCATGGAGAAACATAGTTATAGTGCTATTATCTGCGGAATAACCGAGATAAACTGAGTGTGCATCTTTTCTTCTGCACTGAACTCTTTTCTTGCATTTCTACAAAAGGTACAGTATATAGTCTATCCTTGTACTGAGCCCCAATTGCACAAATGATTTTCTATGTTCCCTCTAAAGGCCAGAGCCTGTCATAAGCAATCATGTGGAGAAAAGCAATCAAAATACACAAACCAGCTTTCCAGAGTGTCCTTTGTTCCATTTCTCTGACCTACAACTAGATGAAAAAGAACAATTCAGGCTTTCTTGTGGCCAAGCCTCATACGCTATGGTACCAGTGCTACAAGCCAAAAAACCAAAGTTAACTTCTGGAATGGGCTACGGGTTGACAGAATTGTCCATGTGTTATCTATAGAGCTGTGGAATGTGCTCTTGTGCTATTGAGTTTCTTTGCCACAAACTGCAAGAGCAGAATTAGTGTTTTGTATCCATGACATACTCCGTTATCTCCCACCAACAGTGAGATCATCCAGATGATACCAAGGGAATTCTTACATTTTATCAGTGGCGCCTTCTTGCACCATTTCCAGTTGCTTTCTTGAAGATATAATAAAAGATTTATGTCTGGGGGACTCAGATGTGGTTTTTCATGGAAAAGCCAAACCACTACTTATTTATTTATTTTATATTAAAAAAATCCCAAATGAATGCTTAATTGTAAACAGTGTCAATGAGCCATAAGACTTAAAACCCTTCTCCTCCTCCTTGATTTTTAAATGTACTTAATAAAAAACTAATGATGATGTTTCTTGCTTTGGAGCTGACACGTTATAGATGCGATCCCCTATTTACTTCAAGCCATCCTAGGCAATTCCCTCCTCCCCTAATTTCATTCCAAATTCTTTTGAGTTATTAATTTTTTTATACCAAATTAAAACAATTTACTGCTAAGCCGCATTTCTCATTATCAGACATCAAAGGCGCTTTCTTTCCTTTGTATGTTTGGGCCATGTGAAGGATCACAATAATGCCTGGAATGCTGCACATTTTAATTTCAGCTAAATTTTTCCCTCTTTCTATCCTCAGTGCAGATGTCAATTTAGACTGCAGCTCTTTCATATTTACCCACCCTCCCGGGAGCCTCCACAAATTCCCATATTGATATTAGTGGAAATTCTACCCAGAAAAATAATGCATAAAAGGTTTTGGAAGACAATAGGATCGAGGCTGGTTCTCCCACAGCTTTGTTTTCTCATTTGCCTGTTCTAGGACTCTTCCCACTTCACTCCAGCACATAAGCAGGGAGCCTGGGAAGATAGCAATAACAATAGTACTTAGATTTATATAACACTTCACAGTGCTTTACAGGCCTCTCTAAGTGGTTTGCAGAGTCAGCATATTGTCCCCAACAATCTGGATCCTCATTTTACCAACTGTGGAAGGATGGAAGGCTGAGTCAACCTTGAACCAGTCAGAATTGAACTCCTGGCAGTGAGCAGTGAGTTAGCCTGCAATAATACTGCATTTTAACCACTGTGCCACCATGGCTCTTATGGGCACTGGGAAAGCCAGATTCCAGTCTACTCTCAGCCATGGAAATGACTTTGGAGTCCAGCCTTTCTCCATCAGTCCAACCTTCTTCAGAGCGGGATTGTAGGGAAAATGGGAGAAGAGAATGTTGTAGGCAGCACCTTGAGCTTCTGAATATGCATACGGTGCATCCAACAAATACATAAATAAATAAGATCCTCATTTGTTCCCAAAAGGAACAGAAAAAAGGGGAACAGATCCCAGAAAAAGGAGTCTTGTAGCTCAACAACCAAGACAGATTCACAGGCCTAAGCCTCCTTCATTATTGTGCAATATCATTTTCTCTTCCCAATGGATGGTCTTAAAGTCTAGATTTTCTTAATGTGGCCTTACAATAAAGTGCAGTTAGTTCACTTTGTCATGTTTCCAGTCTTGTTTATCTGAGATTGACTAACATCAATCTTGCAAGTCTGAAAGTACAAATTTTTAACAGTTTAATCCATTAGGGCAGGTACTTCCTACGTTTCTTTCCCTGACCGTTAAGCGACTGAGGAGGAAAACATGGAATGAATAGAAACTCCCTACAGTGAAAGACGTAGTTGTCTCCTCTATATGTCTGTAAGGTCTATTCCTCACCACCACATTGTGTGTGGTGCAATGGTGGGAGCAGTCTGAGAAGATGCCACCTTTCCGCAAGATTTGTCCCTCCATGAGAACTAACACTTGGTTTGTCCTGCTCTTCCCCCCTCCCCACCCCATTTTGTTAGTCTGGCAAAGACTCCACTATGCTTCATTAAGCAACCCTCAGGAGACCATTTCTAAACAAATGAATTTAGTTACCCTAGATGATGGTAGGTGAAATTAGAACAAAGTAATGGGAGTTTGATTAATGTGATTTCAAGATGTAACTCATACAAAAGGCAGAGGAAGACCGGAACAGGTTGCAAATTGAATTTTACACAGGGGTAGGGCAGGGAAAAAGGAAGAGAAGGGGAGTGAGAGAGTAAAATACGGTATGGCTAGCAGATCAAAACGCATAATATTGAAAGGATTTCTAGGAAAATAAAAGAACAGAGTAAATAAAAATGGGATTTAATGATGGCTTTCTTTCTTTCACATAATACCAGTAATTAAAACAGTAATTTTAAATATAAGTTTCTAAATGTTTAATTCAGTAACCAATAAATCTTTATGAATCAATAATATTAAAATAAAGGGTTGGGGAGAATAAGAGAGAGCCTGAATTATACAGTCATTCCAGTTTCAGTCTGAAAATGAAATGCCAATGATGTTTAATAGAGATAAGTGCATATTGTTGTTTTGCATATTCAAAGGATTTACAAATTGGGGATTCCTGATGTAACCATGTTTGGCTGGAGTTATTGTTCCAATGCTAACTCCTTTATGTAAAAGCAAATTCGGGTACATACTTATTCATTTATCCAATCAATATCCTACCTTTCCTTCAGGAACTCAAAGTGTTATACTTACAGCTCCCACCCATTTCTTAAGATAGGGATGTTTGTCTATTTTAGGAGTGTCAAACTCGATTTCATTGAGGGCCGCATCAGGGTTGTGTTTGACTTCGGGGCGCCAGAGTGGGCATGGCCAGCTTGACATCACTCATGTCAGGGGCACCTGTGGTGGCCTGAATGCTCTGCCAGAGAAAACGGGCTCCCGAGCTCCGTTTTCAGCTGCAACAGCCTCCTGCAATCCTCTGCCAGCAAAAACGGAGCTCCATTTTCATTGGCAGAGGCACCGCGGGCCAGTCCTTCACTGTTTCGAGGGCCAGATCTAAGCACCCCATGGGCCAGATGAGTTTGACACCCCTGATCTATTTCCAGTTATCTGTCAATTCACTGGTTCGCCTACTATGATATTTCTTTGGACACTTGAAGAGAGCTATCATGTCATTCTCAGTCCATTTTTCACTGGTTTTCAGGATTTGAGTATGATTTCTTTCAGGGTGGGGTAGGGTTCAGGACATTTTAATTGGACTGTGGATGGTTTCCTTTTGTTATGTTACCCATGTAAATCAGTGAGAGCTGTTGAATTGCGGAGAACTATAAATTTAGTCTGTTGACAAAAATAGGATTGCCAACATGATCGCCAATGTCCGATGACTGATATGGCACAAGAAGAAGAAGAAGAAGATAAATTTAGGACAGGTGGACTACCAATTAAGGGGGCATGGTGGCCTAGTGGTCAAGATACTGGGCTTGTTGACTAGAAGGTTGGCAGTTCGAGACCCAAACATTGCATAAAGAAGGTGAGCTCCCGTTCCTGACCCAGATCCTGTCAATCTAGCAGTTCCAAAGCATGCAAATGTGAGTAGATAAACAGCTTCCACTTCAGTGGGAAGTCAATAGCATTCCGTGAGCCTCGGTGTACAGTCATGCTGGCCACATGATGATAGAAGCATCTTCCAACAATGCTGGCTCCCTCAGCTAGGAAATGGAGAGGAGCACCCACCCTCTAAAATTGGACATGACTGGACAGGGGAAATCTTTACCTTTTTGCCTTTATAAGTTCAATAAATAAATACACAAATAAGTAAATTTTAAACAATTAAAAAATACCAATGTCTTTTCTCAAGGCTAATGTTTGAAGGACCTTGAATTTTCCCAATTACCATTGTTCCAGTTTCTCCAAATCCTTTTTCAGATGTGGTGCCCCCAAATACAGTGTTTGGCTATCATTAATATCTGGTTTATAAGTTTGGTATGGTTGGTTGGATCAGTCCTTCTCTCTCTACATCTTAGATCAGACCTGCACATTTTACAGCCCTTGGACTACATCTGGCCCTTTGGCTATCCCTGTTTGGCCTGAATGAATGTATGGGATCCCATGTAGCTTCTTAATATTAGCTTTCTGATTTTACCCACAATGCATCACATCTACACATTTCCTTCTATGGTACGAACTCAGTCCTCAATCAAAATATTGAAGCGGAACCACTACAGTCCTCTAATTTATATTTAATTTAATTTATAGTCATCAGTAATTATTGGAAATGGCAGGAATGTATATAATGCAATTATATTGGAAATGGCAGGAATTTACCTCATATAATTTATAATTTATATAATACAAATCTTTTTTTTAAAGAAAATTAATGCATAAGAACTTCATAAATCTCCTGGAGGTTTTTTCCCCATGATTTGAGAAAAGGAATTTATATCTGAACCATATCTGGTCTGTTGCAGGTCAAAAATATAATATGAAAATCAAAGGAAATATATTACAATGAAACATCTCCTTTCCCCCCACCCCCTCGCCCACTAACTCTTTCCAGATCCATGAGCCACAAATCCATTAGTGCTGAGTGATGACATTATTTGTGATTTAAATTGTTCATGGTGGGGTATAGCAACTCACATGTGGATTTTGAATGAGAGGAATGCAAATAACCCGAAGTGGTGGTCCTTGTAGGCAAAGTCTCTGTTAATGGCTTCTATTAGCCATTAAGAAAAGATAGGAAAAAAGCACGCCCATCAGCGCAATTTATGGATAACTAGAATTTATTAACATTGTATATTGAATGTACATTATAACATAGTGCATGGGATAGCGGGGGGTATGTATTATGTGAAACACTTGTCAGTACATAGGCCCTGATCTTTTACACACAAATTGGCCAAGGTGCTATTACTTATGGTGCAGCACCAACATCAGAGGGAATGCAGTTGTGTCTATTTCTAACAGGGACTAAGTCTTACTCATTTCACAATACTTCCAAAGAACTTTTGAAAGCATGCATTGACAGAATAGAATAACAGAGTTGGAAGGGACCTTGGAAGTCTTCTAGTCCAACTTCTTGCTCAAGCAGGAGACCCTATACCAGTGGTTCTCAACCTTCCTAATGCCGTGACCCCCTCCCTGCCGCCGCGACCCCTGCCCCGCCTCCTCCCTACGCGCGATGAATTGACAAAGGGGGCGTGGCACCAAGTTGGCGGGCTAGTGCGCGCTTAGGCGACCCCCGTGAAAGGGTCGTTCGACCCCCAAAGGGGTCATGACCCACAGGTTGAGAACCGCTGCCCTATACCATTTAAGACAAATGGCTGTCTTAATCTCTTCTTAAAAACCTCTAGTGATGGAGTCTCCACAACTACTGGAGACAAGCCGTTCCACTGGTTAATTCTTCTCACTGTCAAATTCTCAAATTTCTCCTTAGGTTGGAATTTTTTTAAAATAAGTTTCCATCTGTTGCTTCTTGTCCTGCCTTCAATGTTTTGGAGAATAGATTGAATCCCTCTTCTTTGTGACAGCCCTTGGAAGACTGCTAACATAGAAAGCTTTGTTTGTTTGTTTGTTTGTTTGTTCTTTTGCACTGATTCCTCTAAATCGGTATTGCCTCCCTAAATCAAACAGGCTGTCCACAACTTTAAATAAGCTAACTGAGATAGTTAGCTTATTGTTATTCTAATAGAGATGCTGGGTACCATTGTGGTCTAGTGAATAAGGGGATAGAGGAAGATGGAAGAGATCTAGGTTGGAGTCCAGCCTAAAATATGGAAGATCTCACAGGGTTGTAGTGGGTAAAATTGTAGAAGGAAACAACTTTACTTTGTATACTGGGAAAGTAAATGTAACAAAAGAATGAAGAAGGACTAGGGTGACATGATAGCAGTGTTCCAATATCTAAGGGGTTGCCATAAAGAAGAGGGGGTCAACCTATTCTCCAAAGCATCTGAAGGCAGGACAAGAAGCAATAGATGGAAACTAATCAAGGAGAGAAGCAACCTAGAATTAAGGAGAAATTTCCCGACAGTTAGAACAATTAATAAGCGGAACCACTTGCCTCTAGAAGTTGTGGGTGCTCCAACACTGGAGGTTTTTAAGAAGAGATTGGACAACCATTTGTCTGAAATGGTATAGGGTTTCTTGGCTAAGCAGGGGGTTGGGCTAGAAGACTCCAAGATCTTTTCCAACTTTGTTATTCTGTTATTTTGTCTCTTTCTCTATTCTGAGGATGGAAATAATGCATTTGAGGATGAAACATTTCAAGGAAAGCATGCAAACTCAACCTCTCTCAAAAGTGATTAGAAAGTAGTGGCAATGAAAAGCTCACCGACTGGCTTCAAACAATATGCTACTTTTAAGTTCACATTAGGAAAGCACAGTTCCTGGTGCACTGGACATGCTGTGCCCCATCAAAAGAATCCTATGTTGTGGCCCGCCAGCGGCCTGTGCAGCTGGTAGCTGATTCAGACAGCGAGGAGGCTGGTGTGGTGATTCACCAGAGGCCTGTGCAGCTGGCACCAGAGTCGGACAGCAAGGAGGCTGGAGAGGGCTCGGTGCCAGAGGCAGGGATTCAGCCAGGGTCGTCAGAACCTCCAGAGGCTGCCATGAGTGCAGAAGAAGAAGAAGAAGAAGAAGAAGAAGAAGAAGAAGAAGAAGAAGAAGAAGAAGAAGAAGAAGAAGAAGAAGAAGAAGAAGAAGAAGAAGAAGAAGAAAGAAGAAGAAGAAGAAGAGGAGGAGGAGGAGGAGGAGGAGGAGGAGGANGTCCAAAAGGCAGGAATGGCTCCGGAGGAGAAGGACTACTTGAGAGTAAGGCTTGTGGATACTTGGCCACTCCCATAGCCTATTTAAGTGAGGAAAACGATTGACCAATTTGCAGGAAACAACTTACTTCACATCTTGTCTTGACTTCAAAACTCCTGTTCGGCTCTTGTTTGAAAAGCGTCAAGTTTCCTGCAAATTGCTTCTGGGCATTTTGCCAACAACAGTAAGATTGTGTGGCTTATCTACTGTTATCAGAAAGACTCTTCGTCAGACTTTTGTTCTTTTTGCTTGGACTATTGCTGGCTGTTAAGAAGGTTAATTAACAGCTGTTGCACCGAAAAGACTGATTTATACTTTCATTGACTTACGAACAACTGCTAAGAAAGAGAATTAGTAGTTGTTAATAATAAAACAACTACTTTGTTTGTTCAGAAGCTGTTTGTGCTGTGTTCCTTGGTCCGGCAGCTGGGTCAGAACATCCTATTACGATGGTAATAGAGGAACAGAGTCATCCACAGGCTCTGACACTTTAATCAAAATAATGAAAGCATGCTCCTTCCCTCTCCCCTTTGAACATGTGCGAGACATCACAACACACTTCACAAAAGAGGTGGAGTTTGTACAGAATTAGTGCAACACTGGTTTCAATATGCCTCTAGACCAGGGTTATCAAACTCAAGGCCCGCGGGCCGGATTTGGCCCATGGGGTGCTTAGATCTGGCCCACGGAGCTGCCCTGGAAACAGTGAAGGACCAGCCCATGGTGTGTCTGCCAGTGAAAACGGAACTCGCGAGGGCTGCGGGTGGTCCTCCCGAGTTCCGTTTTCACTGGCAGAGGGCTGCAGGAGGCTGTCGCAGCTGAAAATGGAGCTCAGGAGCCTGTTTTTGCTGGCAGAGTGCTTAGGCCACCACAGGTGCCCTGACACAAGTGATGTCGAGCTTGCCACACCCACCCTGGCCATGCCCATCCTGGCCCTCCTGAGGTAAAACACAACCCTGATGCGGCCCTCAATGAAATCGAGTTTGACACTCCTGCCCTAGACACTCCTTCCATCAAATAATAAACTTGGCTTCAAGAACATGCTGTAGTAGTTGCTGTGGTAAAAGGATTTCCATTCTTTCCATTATTACCAAATTCCCATATTACTTATTTTGGGGGGAAAGGATTTGAGGGGGGGGGGAGGAACCTTATAGGTTTTATTGTCATTCTTAGAAAAATATAACTAGCAGGCAACACCCCAATGCTTTGTTTGGAAGTGGGCCATGTTCAGATGACAAAGATAAAGCTAAGAGGGGGTGACAGTAAGGGGAGGCCAAGGGGGTGTTACCAGTTGACTTTTTATGTGTTGGGGGGATCCAGATTACAGAAAAATAAAATAATAAATAAATATGAAATAGTTGTGTTATTGGTCATAGCCAATATGGCAACAATGGTCAGAGTGTCCACAACATTTTTTGAATATTTCAGATTTGCCCATCCAACTCAAAAGTTTACCCTAGCCCTTCTTACCTTTCATGGAGTTATAGACACTCTCTCAATACTGGCACAGTTAAAAAGGAATTATTTATAAATTTCTTTCATAGATATATATATCTTGCCATTCCTCTAAGAGCTTGAGCTTTTGTGTAGCACTCCCTCCTCTCATTTTTTTTCAATAACAACAACCTTCTGAGGTAGGCTGGATGAAGAATGAATGACTGGCTCAAAGTCATCTAATAAGTTTCAATGGCTGAGCATGGACTTGAATCTACATCTCTCCCATCCGATAAATAAAACTTTAATGAAGATCAATATACTGTAACTTCTATTTCAATAAATGTACTTATGGGGCTAAATTGGAACAAAACTTGCAAAGGTTTTGATTTTTACATTTTCCTGAATTAGAAAACCTTAGCCCTCTTAAGGTTGAGCACATATGGTCTAAATTAATCCCAACAATTAAAACCAGACCTTTTTGTCCCAAGAAGAATATGCAAATCTTGCTTTCAACTCTACAAACAGCCAGGCTAAAGGCGCTTTAAGTTCTTCAGGATGGAGATAACTTATTTCCAAGCAACAGAATAATAGCAATTGGCAAGGTAGGAGGTGCAGGGTGAAGTCCAAGGAAGGTCATACTTAGGATAAGAAAGGCCCATTGTTATTGTTTTGCAAGGCTCTGCTGAACAAAACACGAAAAAAGATCATTGGCACTTATGAAGCATCCTTAAAAGTAATTGTGTGTCCTCTGGAAGGGTTAGCACAACTCCTTTGAAGTCTTTCCCTTAGCTGGCTCTGTGTGTGTATTGGCCAGTAAAGCAGCTGTGCGTAAACACAGATGTGCGTACAGCCTTTGAAGGGGTTGCATCAGCCTTTCTGGAGGACGCAGCAACATTAATGCTCTGAGGAGTGCTTTCCTGATGCCAACATGCTTTGCCAAGCACACTTGTTCAAAGGCTTTTTGAATAGCTTGGATCTTGTAGTCCTAGTGGACAATCACTTAAATACGAGCCAGCAGTGTGCAGCAGCATCCAAAAAAGCTAATACAATCCTTGGTTGTATAAACAGAGGCATAGAATCAAAATCACATGAAGTATTAGTATCACTTTATTAAACCTTAGTAAGATCACACCTGGAATACTGCATCATAACATTACAAAAAAGATGTTGGTCACAACATTACAAAAAAGATGTTGAGCCTTTGGAAGAAGGGCAGAGAAGAGCAACTAAGATGATTAAAGGCCTGGAGATTAAAACATATGAAGAATGATTGCAGGATTTGGGTTTGGCTAGTCTAGACAAAAGAAGGACTGGGGGGGGGAATGATAGCAGTAATCTAGTATTTGAGGGGCTGGCACAAAGAGGAGGGGGTCAACTTATTTTCCAAAGCACCATCAGGCAGGCAAGAAACAACGGATAGAAACTAATCAAGGAGAGATTATATTAGAGCAGGGGTCTGCAACCAAACACTCAAAGAGCCATTTGGACCCATTTCCCATAGAAAAGAAAACACCGGGAGCCACAAAACCTGGGTGGGCGTGGCCAACTTGACATCACTCACTCCCACTTAGTCACATGACCCCCCTAGCCACGCCTACCCAGCCGGTCATTAGGGCAGAGAACCGGTTGTTAAAAAACACCGGGAGCCACAAAACCCTTTTGACATCTAAAATGATGTCAAATGATGTCCCCCCCTCTCCCCCTCTCTCTGTATCTGTCTCTCTCCCCCTCTCTCTGTATCTCTCTCTCCCCCTCTCTCTGTATCTATCTCCCTCCCTCCCTCTTCCCCTCTCTCTCCTCCTCTCTCCCCCCTCTATGTATATCTCTCCTCCTCACCCTTCCTCTCTCTCCCCCTCTCTGTATCTCTCCCTCCCTCTCCCTCCTCTCTCCATGTATCTCTCTCCCCTCTCTCTTTATCTCTCTCCCCCTCTCTGTATCTACCTCCCTCCTTCTCCCCTCCTCTCTCCCCCTCTCTGTTTCTCTTTCCCCCTCACCCTCCTTCTCTCTCCCCCTCTCTGTATCTCTCTCCCCCTCTCTCTGTATCTCTCTCCCCCTCTCTCTGTATCTACCTCCCTCCCTCTCCCCTCCTCTCTCCCCCCTTCTTTCCTCCGCTCTCTGTATCTCTCCCTCCCTCCCTCGCCCCCTCTCTCTCCTACTCTCTCTCCCCCTCTCTATGTATCTCTCACCCCCTCACCCTCCCTCTCATTCTCTCTCTCTGTCCTTCTCTCATTTTCCCTCTCATTCTCTCTCTCGCTCTCCCTTCCTAGATTTGCAGGTCACCCTTCTCTCTTTTTCACCCACAAACCCCAGCAGGACCAGAAGACCTCCAAAGTCCCTTCCAGCTCTATTCTGATTGATTGGTTGATTGAAACAAAGCTCTCATGTTGCAGTTTCCCAGAAGAACACCCACAAATGTGCTTGGAGATGTTACTTGGATGTTCTCGTATGACTTTCTATCTGAATGGTTGTGATACAGTCAGATTGGGCATTAACTAAGCAGTGAAGTTTAGCCAGTACCACACTTAGGCAGGGGTGAGTTCCGGTTTTTGTTGCTGCTGGTTCGCTCAGTGGCACGCCGTGCGGGTGCGGGCACACTTCACGCATGTGCAGTGCTAAAACAAAGCTTCTGCGCATGCGCAGAAGCGAAAAACAAGATGGCGGCGCCTATGGTGCCGCCGAAAGAACCGGCTCAGGGGCGTGGCCAGGCTGCCGTTACTGCCAGTTCGGAAAACTAGTCCCTATTTTTACTACTGGTTCTATAGTACTGGTCTGAACCGGCAGGAACCCACCTCTGCACTTAGGCCTCCCTTCTACTGCCACTGCTTCTAACAATATCCTCTTGTTCCTAATGAACAATGACAACCTCCATTTGCTTCCTGTACATAGGGATGACCTCGTTTTCTGAGTCTTTACATCCAGACTTCCACAATGCATGTCCCAGATCTCTCTTCCTGATAATTTGGCAGGAGAAGCTGAGATAGTTCTCTGTCCTGGGTCCAATAGATATTTTGCAACCACATTTCTAGACTGCTGTTTTCTCCTGTTGCACCTCCAACGAAGGATGGGAAACAGGTTTGAATTAACTATTAGCCAGCTGGAATTTTCTTGAACCAGAACCGTTTATGATATTTTAAATGTCTGGCTGACTCTTCCACCTTTCCCTGGCGTGTCAGTACTTCTTCCTATTATCTGGAACGTCTAAGGAACATATTCTGCTTAAGGGAAGCGTCTACTTGCAACCCTCGTAGTCTGGACATAATCAAGGAAAATTAAAATGCTTACTAGCTAATGTTACAGAAATGGAGAAGGCAAAATAGAGATTCTTATCTTTTTTACTGTGAGTTTTGTTTTGTTTTAAAAAAAGCAATATTGCACTCTGGCTGCATCATGGTTAATGCTGAAGCAAAAAATGGTAAGGTTGATTGAGCATTTGAAATGTGTCAGAACAAACCTTATTGTATACATTTGGAATTAAATAGAGTGTTTTTCTGGGATCTTGGTTGTGTGGATAGAAATGGTGAACTTTCCCTCCTGTTTTTTATCCATATATATAATTTGAGGACATTACAGAAAAGTCACCATACTGTTTCGTGAACTAGTTATCATATTTACCAATTACACATTTCTTTCTCCTTGTTACTTAAGATTTTTGTAGACTATGAAGCAGTCTTTATCTTGTTTTATTTGTAGATATTTGATAAAACATAACTAGTGTTTTAAAAATCCCATAATTCCCAGTGGATAAGGATTATGGCAGTTTTAGTACAGCATCTGGAGAGGAATGAACGAGAACAAGTTGGCCATAGTAGTGTACAGATTATTTTTAAAAAATCTTTTAACTGTTTAGTAATTTACATAAGACATGCTAGTAAGGATGTTAAAAACTCTAAAAATCATTTTAAAACTAAAATATTTTCTTTATTTGTGGAATACTCATTTTTAGTTTGGAGGCTTTTGAGGATAAAAGACTTAGAAAAATGTTCACATTCACTTTTTTTGCAATTATTTTGGTCTCTGTGATGGAATAAAGGAAATGAAATTTGATTGAATTTTTTTTTTTAAAGCGATCTGAGGAGAAATGTTTGAATTGCAGCTAAACTAGTTTCTAGAGAGCTAAAAAGGCATGTTGGAGCTTGGAAAAAGCTTTATTCCAGTTCTTGGCTGTTTCCAATTTATATGAAGAGAAACTCAGAGAAACCCTATGTCAGTGATGGTTAACCTTTTCGGCATCAAGTGCCGAAACTGGAGTGCGCGCCGGAGCGCCAGAACCCAGAAGAGAGCAGCTGGCTGGTGTGTATGCATGCAGCGGCCAGCTGCTATTCCGGGTTCTGTCACGCGCATGCATGCCGGACAGCTGGTCTGGTGCACATGCGCACCCACCAGCTGCTCTCTTCTGGGTTCCGGAACCCTGAAGACTAGTTGGCCGCCGCGCATGCACACGCCGGAACCCAGAGGAGAGCAGCTGGCTGGTGCACATGCGTATGACGGAACCTGGAAGAGCAGCTAGCGATGGCGCGCGTGCCCACAGAGAGGGCTTTGCGTGCCACCTCTGGCACGCGTGCCATAGGTTCGCCATCACGGCCCTATGTACTACGTTGATTAAAAAGAGAGAAAAATCTTATTTTTATGCCTCTTAAAGGAACAACAGCATCTTTAAGTATGGCCAAAAAAAAATCAAGAGGCAAAGCTGCATTCCTTTTGTGATGTCACAATTCAAAGGGGCGGGGCTTGAATTATACTGCCATGACAAGAATGGGGTTTTTTGGACCCCTTCATGATAATGAAAATCACTTTTAGACCAGGGCTGTCAAACTTGATTTCATTGAGGGGGGAAGTAGGCGTGGCTGGGGTGGCCGTGCCCAGGGTGGGCATGGCCAGCTCGATGTCCTGCAGCCCTCTGCCAGTGAAAACGGAGCCCAGGAGGGCTGCGCGCGGCCCTCCCAGGCTCTGTTTTCACTGGCAGAGGGCTGCAGGAAGCTGTCGCAGCTGAAAACAAAGCCCAGGAGGGCCGTGCGCACCCCTCACGAGCTCTGTTTTCGCTGGCAGAGGCACTGCGGGCCGGTCCTTCACTGTTTCCAGGGCGGCCCTGTGGGCCAGATCTAAGCACCCCACAGGCAAGATCCAGTCCGCGGGTCTTGAATTTGACACCCCTGATTTAGACAATAATTCAGCAAATAATTCTACCTCTACAACTTTTGCAGCCATTGGTCATCTTTCATTCTTGGAGAACTATTTTTTTTAATAGTTTGTTAATCATTAAAAATTAAAAATGTAGGTGTTTTTTTTTTAAATCCACCTACCTAAAACTGCAGTTCGGATATCTTTGGAGCACCATATTTTACCAAAATGTTATTTTTGTTTATATTTGTGAAAAAGAGACAGCACCTTTCTGCCTACTATAAAAAATGAAATTTTAAAAGAAGCAGATATTTCTCCTTCACTTTTCCTATCAAGTCACCCCTTTTGAATATGTAATATATTGCCAGCCCATAAACTTTCAAATATTTCCCCCATGTTAATTCACCCTGAACTCTCAAATCAATCAGAATAAAAGCCTCAGAATATCAGTAGTTTGGAGATATTTTAGAGATGATCGTTAGCCAAAAATCAGCTAA
Organism: Thermophis baileyi; assembly: GCA_003457575.1. Taxonomy (NCBI): domain Eukaryota; kingdom Metazoa; phylum Chordata; class Lepidosauria; order Squamata; family Dipsadidae; genus Thermophis; species Thermophis baileyi. The sequence goes on from QLTV01001145.1 coordinate 4,175,678, forward strand.
CGCAAAGCATGTTTTCCAACAATCCAGAGTAGGCTTAGTTTAAATAATTCAGAAAATTAGTAGTTCAATGAGATGTATATCCCCAAGTATTCAAATGTGATTCTCTTATGTGAGGAAAGCACATGCATATTATTGTCATTAGGAGCTCTGTATAGGTAGTCCTCGACTTACAACAGTTCATTTAGTGACCATTCAAAGTTACAACGGCACTAAAAAAGTGACTTATGACCATTTTTCACACTTATGACCTTTGTAGCATCCCCATGATCATGTGACCAAAACTCAGATTCTTGGCAAGTGGTTCATACTTATGACCCGTTGTTGGGTCCCAAGGTCACATGATCCCCTTTTGCAACCTTTTGACAAGCAAAATCAATGGGGAAGACAGATTCACTTAACAACCGTGTTACTAACTTATCAACTGCAGTGGTTCACTTAACAACTGTGCCAGGAAAGTTCGTAAAAATGGGGCAACACTCACTTAACAAATGTCTCACTTAGCAACAGAAACTTTGGGCTCAATTGTGGTCGTAAGTTGAGGACTACCTTCATTAGCAGCTTGTGTTAAGGGCACAGACCTCTGTAATTTCTGTTGTAAACAAAAAGCAGGAAAATCAGCCTCTTGGTTTTAAGGAGAGGGAAAAAAATGAGATAAAATGTCCTAGTTGCTAATAAACAGTGGAATACTGTACCACCACAATTTTACCATTATGCTAGGGTAAATTGGCAAAATTATTGTTAATTTTACTTGGGGATGGGATGGGATGGGAAGGGGAAAAGGGAAAGGGGAAAGGAAGGGTAGGGTAGAGTAGGGTGGGAAGGGAAGGGAAGAAGGAAAGGAAAGGAAAGGAAAGGAAAGGAAAGGAAAGGAAAGGAAAGGAAAGGAAAGGAAAGGAAAGGAAAATTTAGCTTTAGCTGTTCCACTGGTAAATTTGAAAACATACACACATACATGCCATGGAGAATACTGACCACTGCCATTGTATGGCCTTAGTGTCACAGTGTCCATTAGTCATCTACCACATGGGCCTTCCTGTTCAAAATTTGGGAAAAATATGAAATTTGGAGATAGAATTATTAAATAGGTAAGATTGTTCTGCACTTCAGAGAAATCAGAAATAATTGTCAATGGTTATCTAAGAAAATCCTGTGAGATACAAAAAGGGACTCTTCTGTTTATTTTAGTTCTTGAAATAATTCTTGAAATAGTTCTTGAAATAGATATAAGACAAGGTAAGATCATTGTGGAAGTAAAGATTAAAAGAGAAACTTATAATTTAAGGCCATTGGCAGCTGACTTGATATTAATTTTGTATGATCCAATAAAGGGAATAGAATTATTAATGAGAAAATTTAAAAAAATTGGTACACTTGCAGGTTTCAAGATTAATAAACAGAAGATGAAGATGTTAATAAAAAGTACGAAAATAGGGAAACAAACAAAACTGATGAAAAAACAGGTAAAATATTTGGATATCACCATGACAAATGTGTATTGTATCTTTTTCAAAATAATTATGTTAAACTATACATGAAGTTTAAAAAGATATGTTAAGATGAAAGAAATTACAATTGGCATTGTGCGGGAGAATATCTGTGATAAAAATAACTACTTTTGCCTAGAATGATGTCTTTGTTTGAGACAATACCAGTTTTGACTACTGATGCGTTATTTAAATAGTGATAAAAGGCAAAATAAAATAAATATTAATAAAATAGTGGCAAAATGTAAGTTTGTATGACAAGGGAAAAATCCTCAAGTTAAATATAAGGTGTTGCAAGATGCAAAAGAAAGAGGATTTACCTGATTTGAAATTGTATTTTGTGGCTTGTTATTGATTTGAATGAAAGAGACGGTGTTGCTGAGAAATAGAAGACTTTTAGAGTTTGAAGAACATGACCTGAGATTTGGATGGCATAGATATTTGTGGTACACTAAAGTTAAGATCAATATACATTAAAAAAAACACATTACAGTATATTAGATGTGCCATATTGAAAATATGAAATAGATATAAATACAGATAGTCCCTGCAAAAACTCCTTGAAAATACAGGGGGCTCTCAGTACAAGAAGAATTTTATAGATTAGAAATAATGAAGGCAAATACAGTGAGATAATAGAATTCTGTCAAGGGGAATACACAATAAAATCAAGACAACAATTGACTGCAGCAGGACATATGGTCAATGGTTTTTCTATTTACAGTAATCAAAAGATACAAAGGAGACAAAAGAATTTATGGTACTGAATATTCTAAGACTGACTTTGAAATGGAATTGTACACAAATGATAAACATGTGATTGCTAAAATGTATAAACTTTTATTGAAATTTGAAACCGAAGAACAAATGAAAAATGTATGATAAAGTGAGTTAAAAATGTTGGTTATACTACAAAGATGAAACAATGGGAAAATATGTGGTTGACAGGACTAACATGTACACTATGTTATAATCTTAAAGAGAACTTTTATAAAATGATGTACTGTTGTTATATGACACCCGAAAAATTATCCAGAATGTATAAAAGTATTTCAAAATTATGTTGGAAATGTGAACAATATGAAGGGTCATTTTATCATGATTAATGATGCAAAAAAGCTAGAAGATTTTGAGTTCTGATGAATACATTGATTCAGAAACTTTTAAAGATTAATATGCAACTGAAACCAGAGCTTTTCTTCTTGCGACTGATGGATAAACAAAATGTCATGGAACTTTGTTTTTATATATGACAACCACTGTGAGATTACTTTATGCAGAATGAGAAAAATATTTGACAATGCCTACGATCGAGGAATGGTTGGTGAAGATGATGGAACTTGCTAAGATGACCAAATTGACCTGCTTGTTTAGAGAAAAGACATTATCTGTCCATCTAACCGGACCACCTTGTAGCTTGACAAAGGGCAAAGGCAATTAAAGGCAAAAGCAAAGGATCGTCTATGGGAAAGTTGGTGTCTAAAACAGGATTAAAATTCCCACATCCTGTTTCCTTCAGTAGCCAACCAGATGTCCCTGGGAACTTACCAGTACATGCGACATGAAGATCATCATTCTCTCCCACTAACGGCATTTAAAAAAAAAAAAAAAAATTCTTTCATCAGAACTCGTGACAGTTGCCCCTAAGATTTTCTTTCATGAATTTGTCCATTCTCTTGACATTTATCTTGTTATTGTAGGGTCTACAAGAAAGTGGATTCCGTAGTTAATAAATCATGTTTTTGTGAAGAAATATCTGTTTTCTACTCTGGTTTTAAGCTACTTGAGGATTTCTTTTTAAATCCTCCTCATGGCATTTTTTAATGTATTTCATTGTTGGCCGGAGTGAAGGGGACTGCTGCTAATATTGTTTCGCACCTTCCAAACACTTGGGAAACTTCTTGGCTATCCAGATTTCTGTATATGGAGAAGAAAATCCACAAGAGAAATGGCCTCCCGATAAACTGATATACTAGATGTTGGAATACCTAGGAGCTGGAGGCTCCTGGAGAGATGATTGACATGAAAACAGGACATTTACACACATACTTTGTCTATCATGTAACTAAAGAAGCGCAGGAACACCACACTCTGCCTGTAAGAATTTCACCACTGAAAATTAAAAGAAACATTGAAATTGTCTTTCACCCAATTGGATAGAAATTTTACTGCACAGTATTGATTCTGAAGCAAAATGGGAGGCAAGTTCAACATAAACCAATAAGATATAATCCTTGACACTGGGCAGCAGAAATTATATCTTTTGCCTAAGATGGCAATTACTGAGTTACTAGAAGAATATTTTCTTATTCTTTGAATTCTTTATTGTCCGCATCAAACATGCCCAGTTCTTTGAAGCTTTGCACAGAAGACTTGTTTCTATCTTCATCTGCCCTCTGAATCTGCTCCAGTCTCTCTAAATTAGAAGTTTTTACTAAATTTAGGATTGTTCTTTGCTTGCTAAGGTCATGTTCAGGGATGCTTCCACAAATATAGCCGACTGGCCTGGAATAAAGGCTAAATTTGATTTTATTTCATTGATTTTTGAAGGCAATTTAAATTAAATATAATGAATATATTTACCCTTCTGTCATTTGTTTAATGATTTTTCTGAAGCCTTATTAAACAATATATTAGTCGTTAAGTTATTCTAGTATTATTATTAACAACTAGCTGATGACCCGGCGCTGCCTGGGTATTTTTTCATCCTAATCACCCCCGCCTCCCGCGCATGTGTGCACGACCCCCTCTGATGATCATTTCGAAAAATCCTTTCTTAGTGAGCACCTAGAAGCCAAGAGGAACATACGTGGCAAATTTCAAGTTTGTAGGTTTTACGGTTCTGGAGATTTCGTGATTACGGCGTGAGTGGTTTTCACTTTTATATATATAGATACAGTATATATTAGTTGTTAAGTTATTCTAGTATTATTAATACTAGAATAATAACAGCAATAACAACACAACTGCCTCTGGTAATATTTTTTGGAGCTTAGGGTGGTGGTATCTAAAGCTTTTGAGGCTGAGTGTACTGGTATTTTATATTTGGTAGATTGCAGTTTCCAGGAAATGATAGAGCGTGTTTGACTTCAGCAATATTAAATAGACTGAGAAAATTATTTATTTGAGGATTCCTACATAATCAAGGCTCACGTCCTGGATTTCAATGTCACCTCTCCTCTTTACAAAGAAGATAGCAAAAATGTTTCATGAAGCAGTACAAATTTGGATAGTTAATATCACTGAATTATTTACGATGGTAATGAGAATGCTATTGGCGCAAATCTTAGTAGAGCCATATATTTTGTAAGGAAAAGAAATAAAACCCTCTGCAACATGAGGTCTCAATAATGCCTCTTGCTGGCTGTCATTTTTGTTTTTGAATTATGAACTGCAGATAGATGAAGCTTTATTACTCTGAAAACAGAGGCAGCAGAAGATATGGCCTGAAACGATATTGGTTGTGATTTTTGTTTTTCATCTTGAACGCCAGACAGATTTTTAAAGAATATGTTATTAAAGTCTCCCAACTTGCCTGAGAGAGAAGTTGAGGGAACAGCATTTGTTTTATTTGACTGAGAGGAGAGCACACCGAAGAAAATTTTTCTAGGATAGGTTTTCTTTACAAGTGAAATGAATGTACAAATGTAGAATATAATGGAAGCAAACTTGTTCCTTTAGTAGCAGCAGCATCTTCAATAAAGGCACCCAAAAAGTCAAAATGGAGGTTGTGATACAGATAGTCCGCAACTTACAACCATTCATTAGTGACTCGACAATGCCTTGCTTAGCAATGGAAATTCTGGTCCCAGTTGTGGGATATGTTGAGGACTACCCATATGTGATCAGTGCTATAAAGCAAGACACAAGTTCAAAAGAGGTGGGGCTTTGATCACACGGTTGTGGCTGCCATCTTGATTTTTTTTCCTTCGCAATATGTCTCTCTAAGCAGCAAAACTGCTGAGCTTTCAGCAGATTCTCAAAGAAGTTGTTTTTCTCTTATTCTGCAGCCTTTCCATTCCTTCTATTTTGGAAAGACTGCAATGTCTATCAGCAGATTTGACATCACTGAAAAATGCTCAACAAATTAGCTGCTTTGCAATGATGTTTCTTCAAAAGAAGAGGAAGGAAAGAGGTGTCAAGCCATCAAGAATGATTAAGGTTCTTTTGATATGATATTGGTTGGATCACTTCTTGCTTGCCCATATCAAATACGTCCTCCCCATCATCCTGTACCCCCTTCTCTTATCTTCATGAAGCGCTGAACAAAGAAATATTTTTGTATGCGTAAATACAGGAGCCGCAATGGCTCAGTGGTTAAAAGATGCTGAACTTGTCAGCTGGAAAGCTGACATCCTGGGTTTGAGACTCGACCGCTGCACAACGGGGTGAGCTCCCATTACTTTCCCCAGCTCCTGCCCACCTAGCAGTTTGAAAGCATGCAAATGTGAGTAGATAAATAGATACCACTTTGGTGGGAAGGTAACAGTGTTCCATACACCTTGGCATATAGTCATGCTGGATGGAAGTGTACTTGGACAACGCTGCCTCCTTTACCTTTTTAAATACAGGAGTAAGTATGAAGTTATGTTAGCCACCACCTTAATCCAAAACATACCTTCCGGAATAGTATTATCTATAGTGGCTGTAAACGCTGCTATTGAGCGTGTAGGCAATATTGCTTATTGATCATTTTTATTGGCATGAGAACTGAATCAATCTGGATTTTCTTTTTTTTAAAAAATGACTGAAGTGGTTGGCTAAAGCACCAGTTAGTCTACAATAAAATTCTTAGAAAAAGAGAACAAAATAAAACACCCAAATCAGCAGAATGGTGGAGTGAGTGAGACACACAAATATAGCAATGCTACTAGCATCGTGCATATGTTGCTGTAGCTTTTTAAAGAAATAATAATTAAAGAAAGCCTTAAATTTCCATTTCCAAAATTACAACGACATCTTTCAGGCTGTTCAACAAACAGGCCACAATTCTCTGGAGAACCAGCCTTTTTGAAGAAAGAGGTTTTATATTTGAAACTGCCGTTGAGTGTCACTCTCATTCCACTAGTTTCAACTGACTATTGATCTTCTTGCTGTTGATATTATGGGATGTGAGAAAATACCTCACAAAAAAGCACCGTTCTTTATTGTTTTCCTGCTCCACTTACTTACTTTCTTAGATGTAGCGATACATTGTTTTAGTGCTGGAAATTACATTGGGAGCCCTTACAGGTTATGAAGGCTTGTTTTAAGTCACTTTTCGACATCAAAAAGTGTAGGATTCTAATTATGCATCAGATGAACTACACTACTTCTTTTTTCCCCAAGAATAATTCTTTCAGCTATGGCTCCTTTTTTCATTTCTTTTGCTTATTTTCAAATAGGATTAATAATTATTGTTGCAAAGAAATACTGGATTGAACCTCTAAGGTCAGGGCTAGACAACTTGCAGGCAGCAAGCCATACATGATCCTCATAAACCACCCTCTGAATATTAGCACCAGGGACTGAAACAGGGGTGGGTTCTAACTTACCTCGCTGCCGGTTCGCTTCCTCCCGCGCCGCGTGGGCATGCCATGTTGGCGTGCTGCATGGGCCCATGCGCTTCACGCACACGTGCATGTGCAGTAACAAAAAAAAAGCCAAAAAAAAAAAAAGCCAAAAACAAGATGGCGACACATGCGCAGTGCCGGAAACTCGGCTTCTGTGCATGCACAGAAGAAAACTAAAATAAAAAAATAAATAAAAATAATAATAAAAAAGATGGAGGCGCCCACGGATCGGCACCGACTGAACTGGATCTGTGATGTCATCATGACGTCACTAGCAGGTCGCTACCGGTTCGGCCAAACTGGTCCGAACCGGGAGGAACCCACCTCTGGCCTGAAATTATACTCTATTATAGGAGTTTTCAAACATTTTCAAGTCATAGAACCTGTTAAAGGTAAACGTCTGGTTTAAGGGGCAAAGCTGCAGGATTCTGCAGAAGGCAGAAAAATTGGCAGTAAAATCAAAATTTCACTTCTTGTAATTTATTTATATAAAATTATATATTATTAAATGTATTTGAATTGCGCCAAAACATATGTCCAACATTACTGTTTCAGAAAGTCCTTCCATTTAGGGGAGTATAAGTAGTAACTTGTTTATTGTGAATGTAACGTTCATCTTTCTCTGGTGCAAAAAGGAAAAATGGAATTTCCTAATTATTTGGGGGGGGGGCTAAAGATTTTAACCATACACATCAAAATTCTGCAACTGGGATGTGGCTGCTTTTGCTTGGATAAATGTTCAGATTTGGAACAATTGTTATTACCGTACAGTATTTGTAAGCAGATATCAATGTCTGTAATTAACTTATTTCTATGCTTGTTTTTTTGTTGCTGCATGTAGAGAGGTCCCCCCCCCAATGATACATGGCTGCAAGTGGCATCAGGTCTTTTAGTGCTGGAATGGTGATTTCAGGGTGTTCTTTTAAAAACTGCATCCAGAAATGCTTATTTCCTATGTGTGGAAATGTTGCATGCAGTGGGAAATGTCTGCACATTTTCCCTTATCCTTTAATAATTATTTAGAATAGAATAGAATAGAATAGAATAGAACAGAACAGAACAGAACAGAACAGAACAGAACAGAACAGAACAGAATAGAATAGAATAGAATAGAATAGAATAGAATAGAATAGAATAGAATAGAATAGAATAGAATAGAATAG
>QLTV01001145.1:4189928-4202238 GCA_003457575.1 Thermophis baileyi
ATCCGGTGCGGTCGGTGCTGGTCCGTGGGTGGTTGGAATTTTATTTTAGTTATTTTATTTTTTTTGAATTTTTTTCCAGTTTTTTTTTCTTCTGCGCATGCGCAGAAGCCGAGTTTCCGGCACTGCGCATGCATCACCATCTTGTTTTTGGCTTTTTTGGGGGATTTTTTTTGGATTTTTTGCCACTGCGCATGCGCAAGCACGCAAAGCGTGCACGTGCCCACGAGGCGCGGCCATGCAGCGCGGTAGGAAGCGAACCATCAGTGAGGTAAGTTAGAACCCACCCCTGCAGAGAATAGATGGGGGCAGGGCCAGTCAGAGGTGGTATTTACCGGTTTTCCGAACTACTCAAAATTTCCGCTACCGGTTCTCCAGGACTGGACAGAACCTGCTGAAACCCACCTCGTAGGTATATTCATAACAGATCTACTATGATGGGTGGGGACAGTCCCCAAAAAATTCAAGTGCCCAGAAAGCAAAATGTGAGTTCCTTTTCTTCAACACATCTAGCTGTCCAGCTGTTCTCTGCAAACCTAGATTACTTGTTTTTTTTTTTTTTTTAGGACAAAGAGACATAATTTCAAACAAAGTTCTAGACTGCAGCAGCCAGGGATGGCCACAGGGTATGTCTCCAAAACTCAAGTAGCTGACTGCAATGGGATGATTATTTATATTTATATTATTTATATTTATATTTATATTTATATTTATATTATTTATATTTATATTTATATTTATATTTATATTTATATTTATATTTATATTTATATATATTTATATTTATATTTATATATATTATTATAGGCAAGCACAGTCAAGGATGAAGATTCCAACTCCTTGGATTGTAATAATTTTGGGCTTTCTTCTTCTTTGGCTATTTATATTTATATTTATATTATTTATTATTTATATTTATATTATTTATTTATATTTATATTTATATTTATATTATTTATATTTATATTTATTTATCTTATTTCTTAACTGCTATCTGCCTTAGACTCAGTGCCATTTCCCTGATATCATAATTCCACCTGGTTTTTTAATGAACATCACAGCCTCCATCTTGACTTTTTTGACCGCATCCTGCAGTCTTCTTAGCAGTGACCCTTCCATTTTATTTTCCAAGGATGCCTAGAGTAATTACACCGGGCATAATGGCATTACTGGAAATAAAAATGATAGCAGAATGCAACATCTTGCTTGGCAAAACAATTGACTTCTGTCTAAATAAAATATTTTTTTAAAAAATAATTAAAGTTATGACATGTTCTAAAGCTTGGTAGAAAAACAGAGACATGAATGGCTAGAAGCCCATTATTCCATGCTCATAATTTGTAAGGTTCCTTTAGAAGATTAACTGTGTGGTCTTGAAGGTTGCTGTTTTCTCTTTGTTTCATCCCTTTTTACAAAATCTGCATAATATGATATATTCCTGCAGTAAGCGGCATGAGGGTTAATTATTAGTATCCATAAAAGATGCAGAATCTGCCAGGAAAAGCTGCAGCAGATGGATAAATTATTATTAATACTAGTCTCACTAGAATGGAAGTCTGAGCGTTTTTGCCGAATGCAGCACCAGGCAGAATTTTCCATATGTTGTGATTTGATTGAACATTTAATCTGCCTCTTCTCTTTAGCATCATTAACCTCTTCTGAAAAAAGAAGAAAAATTACTTGGAATGCATATGAGAATTTAGCCATCTCTGGCCCTTAACCGCAGTCTGTAGAGCATTTAAAGTGTAGGCTTGTCCTGAAATAATTTGGCAACTAGTCAAAAATGACTATTTAAGCTCTAAAACAGGGGTGTCAAACTCAAGGCCAGCGGGCTGGATCCAGCCCACAGGGTGTTTAAATCTGGCCTGCGGGGCCAGCCTGGAAATATCAAAGGACTGGCCCCCAGTGCCTCTGCCGGCCAAAACGGGCCACGTGCAGCCCCCCCCACAACCCGTTTTCGGCCTCCCCGACCTCTTGCAGCACTCTGCCGGCCAAAAACGGGCCACACGGAGGCCCCGGGAGGCCTCCTAGTGGCCTGTTTTGGGCCAGCAGAGTGCTGCTGGAGGCCAGAGAGGCCGAAAACAAGGCACAGGGGGGGTCCCCATGCCCCATTTTGGCTAGTAAAGTGCTGCAGGAGGCATCCATCCCATCTCCCCCCCTGTCTCCCCCCTGCTCCCCGTTCCCCCTGCCGGCCTGTGGAGGAGGACTACAATGCTGATCTGGCCCTCAAAGAAATCCAGTTTGACACCCCTGCTCTAAAACAAGAGACATCAAGTCCTTCTTATACGTGGTAGATGTAATAAAAAATTGCAGTCCTCAATTTGCAGTCACAATAGTTACCAGACTTTCTGTTGGTAAGTGATGCAATTGTAAAGCAAGATATCACATGACTGTATCACTTAGTGATGTCGATGCCATTAGTCCCAGTTGCCATCATTGACAAAAAATTGTGGGTTATTAAGCAAGCACCCACCCAGGCAGAGGTTTCTAAGAAAATGGACAGCCATTTGTCTGAAATGGTATAGGTTTTCCTGCTTAAGTAAGGGGTTGGACTAGAAGACCTCCAAAGTCCTTTTCAACCTGTTACTCTGTAATCTGTACTCTACATTCTGTGTTCTGTGTTTGTATTCTGTATTCTGAGAAGGTGAAGATCATCTGGGGCAGTGAAGCTTAGGGCAGCAGTAGGCCAAAAGAGCATAGATATGGGAGAATATGGTTAGGTGGAGACAATTAAAGTGCCCCTGCAGTTGTAAGTGTAAATTTTGATCATGTGACTACAGAAGCACAGAAATGGCCTCTGTTCAATATTATAATTAAGATTATTCATTCAGCACTACCATGAATTTGAACAGCCGCTGAATTAATGGTTGTAAGTCAAGGTATACCTGTCCAATTAGAAAGATAAAAACTAATACAAACAAATAAACATAAAAGGGTTTAAAAAAATAGAAAAAATAATACAGTAAGAAAAGAAATATATAAAGAAATGACTTTGCACTTCATCACAAGTATAAACCATTTTAGTAATTTTTCATCTTCCCTTAAAAATTGAGTAATTTTTCATCTTCCCCATATCCCAGTGGTTCTCAACCTTTCTAATGCCACGACCCCCCTGCGACCCCCTCCCCGCCCCCTCCCCGCGCGCGATGAGGTGATAAAGGGGGCGTGGCACCAGGGGTGAAATGCTCCCAGTTCGGGCTTGCCTGCAGGTCGCCGGACAGCTGATAGCGACAGCAGCGGGAGACTTTGCCCGGACGCCGCCATTTGGGTTCTTGTACCTCCCATCTTCTATTTATAAACAAATTCTTAAAGCCTTGTCATTTCAGTTCTGATGTTAGCAAAAGTTTATTAAGGGTTACCAGAGATAGCAACAAATCTATTTTAACCTTGATCAAATCAACTTTATATTTCTTCCTTTTACTTAGAACAATCTTAATCTTTAGTCTCTTCAAATAATAAACTAGAACTTGATTTCTTTTCATTTTTTTCACCTTTCCCTTCTTACAAAATTCTTCAAAAATTCAACAAGCTTCTTTCATAAATCCAAATTAGAAAAATTATCTCGGCCACTTCTTTGGTTTTTATTTGTATAACTCTTTTAATTATTAAAATATCAGTCAGTTTCCTTTGTATGCCCAGTATAGCATCTTTCTCCATATCATCCTTGTAGCCTGACATTTTAAAATCTACTCTCAGATCCATCTCAGTCTTGTCAGATTGAGATAAACACAATCTATGTTTAGATGCACTTAAAATGAATTTCTGAGTCCATTGTTCAATAATATCCTTCAATATGTCCAGTATTAAAAATAGTTGACTTCATTCTGTATTATCAAGTCAAATTTAAGCGTTCTCCTTTAATTGCAATTTTTAGTTCTTTAAGTTTAGCACACTGGGGTCTGCAGGATTTTCTTGCTTTATTCAAAGAAACAAAACTATTTTTTATTATGCATCAAGTTCTTCCCCTTTGGAACAGACATGTGGCATGGAGACATATGTAGAAAATGAGTGGCTTGAAAGATGGTTGGCTGTGTAAGTGTTTAAATAAATAATAGAATAGAATAGAATAGAATAGAATAGAATAGAATAGAATAGAATAGAATAGAATAGAATAGAATAGAATAGAATAGAATAGAATAGAATAGAATAACAGAGTTGGAAGAGACCTTGGAGGTCTTCTAGTCCAACCCCCTGCCCAGGCAGGAAACCCTACACCACTTCAGACAAATGGTTATCCAACATCTTCTTAAAAACTTCCAGTGTTGGAGCATTCACAACTTCTGGAGGCAAGCTGTTCCACTGATTAATTGTTCTAAGTGTCAGGAAATTTCTCCTTAGTTCTAAGTTGCTTCTCTCCTTGATTAGTTTCCTCCCATTGCTTCTTGTTCTACCCTCAGGTGCTTTGGAGAATAGTTTGACTCCCTCTTCTTTGTGGCAACCTCTGAGATATTGGAACACTATAAAATAAATGTGAAGTTTGTCACACAATGCCCTAACACCACTTTCATCAGTCTGACCCTCCTTTCCATCCACGGATACTGATGGAAACATTGATAAAACTGGATAAGGCAAAAACCATGTATGAAATTAAGGACAATCCATAGTTGTGGATGTTAGAACTCAGACACTCAACCTCCTTACTTCAGCTCTGAGATGACTTCTTACCAACTCACCTTGGCATCTCCATCACCACCATCTGCTGCTGAGGGAGGCTGAACCTGGATTAAGAGGAATCAAAGCAATAATAATAAAAAACCTGTGCCATCCCTTCTCTATGTGAACTTTCTGATTTGCATGGGGGAAAACTCTGAGGGAGTTTGGCAATCTGCAGAGCTTCAGTTGACCTGCTCTAAAGCAGGCTCTTTCCAGCCAGCCATAGGATTCCATGCTTCCATGTCCACTTCTGGTTTGGCTGTAAGAGAAAGTAGAACTTTGCCAGCAACCAACATTTTGTTTTATTTTTAGGCTTGGGCAGTGTAGCGACCTCACAGAAGGCATTCCACGAGATTGCTACACTTCTCTCCAAATTTCCTCTGTTGGCAAAAGTTCTCCTTCTCTCTCTGTGTGAAACCTTTTCGTATGTCAGGTGATTGGTAAAATAGTAAAATGGTGGACTTCTAGATTTATGTATTGAAAAAAACAGAAGGAAAAAATTAGATACCTGGAAAACAAAAATTCAAAACTTAAATAAACATTTCTGATGGGTTTCAAACTAGGAACCTTCACTACGGTAAGTTAAAAATCTTGTGCTCTTTCAGCTCTTCTGCAAGGGAAAATCTAGGAGCTTTTATGTTGCATGGTAAGCATCATTGGCTCAGCTGAAGGAGGTGGTCATTCCCCTGCAGAGCGAATTGCCGACATCAGTCTAAAATCTACTGAGGCATTCTAGGTCAAACGTACAGGATCTTTGGAGGCAATTTAGCAGAGAAAGATGTACTTCTGGAGTGGAGCAGAAAAATGTGCACTGAAGCCACTTTGAAGGCATATAGGAGATTGATAGAGGATAATACAGGTAGTCCTCAACTTATGACCACAATCGAGCCCAACATTTCTGTTGTTAAGTGAGTTTTGCCTCATTTTACAACTTTTCTTGCCACCGTTGTTAAGCGGATCACTGCAGTTGATAAGTTAGTAACCTGGTTGTTAAGTAAATCTGGCTTCCCCATTGACTCTGCTTGTCAGAAGATCGCAAAAAGCGTTCACATGACCTTGGGACACAGCAAATTTCATAAATATGAACCAGTTGCCAAGCATCTGAATTTTGATCAGCTGATCATGGGGATGCTGAAAAGGTTGTAACTATGAAAAACGGTCATAAGTCACATTTTTCAGTGCCGTTGTAACTTTGAACGGTCACTAAATGAAGTGTTGTAAGTTGAGGACTACCCGTATTGCCCATTTCTCCACTCCAGAGTTACAAAGCAGTCCACTTTGTTTCTGCAAAAAATCTCATTTTTTCCTGTGTTGTCTTATTACTAATTCTTCCCTGGTGGCAATTTCTGCTATCTCTCACAATGAAAGTTTTGGTTCAAAGTCCCAAAGTTTTACCTCATTAACATTTTTATTGAGTTATAAGATAAAATAAGATACAAAATACGAAAGAAAATAGGAAAACAATGAAGATAGAAAGAACATAGAATAGAAGAAAGAAGAAGATAGAAGAAGAAGAAAGAAGATAGATAGATAGACAGAAGAAGAAGAAGAAGAAGAAGAAGAAGAAGAAGAAGAAGAAGAAGAAGAAGAAGAAGAAGAAGAAGAAGAAGAAGAAGAAGAAGAAGAAGAAGAAGAAGAAGATAGAGATATAATATATAAGATAAGATATAAGAATAAGATAAGAAAGATAAGATAAGAAGATGATGATGAAAAAACAAAAAGTTATGATTTGATGTTAATGCCCTATTTTACTGCAACAGAGAGTTGGAAGTCAGTGCTTCTTTTTCTTTTTTCTAATCCTTCCTCACTTTTCTTCCCCTCTGGAAAAAAAATACTGTGGGGGTAAGACAGCCCAAAAGCCCCTCGGGTGTGTGTGTGTGTGTGTGTGTGTGTGTGTGTGTGTGTGTGTCTTCCAGCATAACTCTGGAACGCCTCGAGCAATTTCAACCAAACTTGGTACACAGATGACTTACCCTCTGGAGACAAATACTGTGGGGGTAAGACACCCCAAAAACCCCTCGGCGTCTGTGTGTGTGTGTGTGTGTGTGTGTGTCCTGGCATGCAGGTGGCACACAGAGCCCAGCTCAGCTCCACCGCGCATGCGCATGCACCTCTCAACGACCAGCTGATATTCGGGTCTCTGCCGCGCATGCGCGGGGGGTGGGGGAGTGCAGGGGGGTGCGGTGTGAGCCCCCTGTGGCCCATTTTGGCTGCAGAGAGGCGTACTAAGCCAAAAACGGGGCACAGGGGATGGCATGGCCCTCCCGCAACCTGTTTTGGCTCACAGGAGGCTGCAGGGAGGCCTACTAGGCCCAAAACAGGCCCCAGGGAGGGTCGTGCACACATGCGCGGGAGGCGGGGGGGATTAGGATGAAAAAATACCCTGGCAGTGGGTTAGTAATAATATAAACTAACCATTTCTATAAGAGTCTATCAGTCTAATCCAGTGATGGCAAACCTTTTTCTTCTTGCGTGCCAAAAATGGGAGCGCGCATGCATGCTCCCCGTGCATGTGTCCCCCTGTTGGGCCATTTTTAACCCTCCGGAGGCTTCAGGAGGATTCCCTGAAGCTTCCGGAGTCCGTAAAACGGCCCAATGGGCAAACCAGAAGTCCGTTTCTGAATTTCCGGTAGGCCCGTTGGGCCGTTTTTCGCACTCCGGAGGCTTCAGGGAAGCCTCCTGAAGCCTGGAGAGGGCGAAAATGGCCTTCCCCATGGCCAAAAATCATCTGGCCAGCGCACGCATGTGCACTGAGCTGACATAGGGCAACGCCTCACGTGCTCTCAGATATGGCTCCGGGTGCCACCTGTGGCATGCGTGCCATAGGTTTGCCATCATGGGTCTAATCCATGGGTGTCAAACTCGCGGCATCATCTTGCTGTTACATGACGTATCGCGATGTTTTTCCCCTTTGCGGAACTGGGGTGGGCATGGCCTGTGCGTGACACATCCGGCCCATGGGCCGCCAGTTTGACACTTCTGGTCTAATCGGTAAAACCCAAAATCAAAATTTCATTTTTTTCCACTTCAAGCACCAAGTTCAGAAGCGGTCTCCGTGTGGAAACAAAAGTATTTATATTCTGTTCTTTAATAAAAATAGTCAATTTTGTCATTTCAGCCAACTCCATCAACTTTCTGCAAAAAGTCCCAAAGTTTTGAAGTATAAGTGTGTATAAATGTAGAAGAACACATACCACGGGTGAAAGGGACTCTCCAAAATACAAGATGATTAAGCATAAGAAGTTTCTACCCAACTGTACAATGTCAAATGTCAACAAAATCTCTCAAGAGTACTTAAAGTTGGTTTGATTGAGACAACCTGCTAATTCTTGATTTCACATCTTATCATATTTGAACATGGCAGGAATATTTGCCTCTTTGAAGGCTAATAAACTTAGCAGACTATAAGACTGTATTGATCAAAGCTTTCCTTTGATTATCACATGCATTTGAGAGTAATTGATGTAATCTGTCCTTTGTCAAATGGCAGAAGGCTAGAAAGAATTATATTTGGATAAACAGACCACAAATGCTTACAACAATAGTTGCAACCATTTTAAGGTGCTATCAAAGCATGCAGCAAGACTGAAATAACAAAAATATAATGGTTGCAATTCACTTAGAACATCCCCAATGTCTACTGTTGTGTGTGCATGAATATAGACGTACACTTTAAAAAATGTGGGATGGAAAATGGGCAAGCAAGAAAAAGTGGCTCATGTTTTACCCAAAGGCTTAATTTTTATGTTAGGAGTGCCTTGAATAGTAATTTGAAACTTACAGGTAAGACGCTTTGTTTTTAGCTTGTGATAAAAAACAAAACCTGGACTGAGCAGAATAATTATTTGCATTAGAAATGCCTCACTATGGTGTAAGCATAAATGATCAGATGGATAGCTTTAGAATTGTGTTCAACTACACTTATAAATAAGCTGTTTTCCTGTAACATGAAAACCCCTTCTCCACATGCTATTCCTACTTTGAGAAGAATGTAGAATACAGAATAACAAAGTTGGAAGGGACCTTGGAGCTCTTTTAATCCAACCTCTGTTCAAGCAGGAAATCCTACACCATTTCAGACAAATGGTTATCCAATCTCTTCTTAAAAACCTCCAGTGTTGGAGTATCCACAACTTCTGGAGGCAAGTCGTTCCACTGATTAATTTATTTTATTTATTATTTATTTTATTATTTATTTATTTATTTTGTCAAGCATGTATGAGAAAATAAGTATAAGTATAAACATAACATATAAACATATAAGTATAAACAGGTATAAGTATAAGCATAAGAAATGAGTATGAATAAATGGGAACAATAGGACAGGGACAGTAGGCATACTGGTGCGCTTATGCACGCCCCCTTTACGGACCTCTTAGGAATGGGGTGAGGTCCACGGTAGACAGTTTTAGGTTAAAAGTTTTGGGGGTTTGAGGATGTAACAACAGAGTCAGGTAGTGTATTCCAGGCATTGACCACTCTGTTGCTGAAGTCGTATTTTCTGCAATCGGTTTACCATAAGTTTGTATCTATTGTGTGCTCGTGTATTATTGCGGTTGAAGCTAAAGTAGTCATTGACAGGTAGGATGTCATAGCAGACAATTTTGTGTACTTAAGCTTAGGAGTATTTATTTCAAAAGATCTAAGCCCTAGAGCTCACTGGAAGTTAGCTACGTAGCCAGTTTTGTTTTTTTGCCAAAGAGATTTTTTTTTGGATTGGACCTTCCTTATTGTTATGGGTAATTTGTTTTTTGTTTTTTGGCTTTGGGGGTTACTATTGGTACGTATAATTTAATGACTCTTTTGATTTCGAACAAAAAAGTTTTATAATGGTCTTCAGCAGTATTACAGCCAGTGAACAGAATGTGCCAATCAAGAGATGAGAGGTCAACAGCTATGAGGTCATAGTTGGCTTTTTTAAAGTTATGATTTGGAGTCCCATCATTATGATCTTCTCTGCAAGGACGTAAATTGAGACAAAAGTTAATCATGCTGTGGTCACTGTTGGAAATAGGTTCTTTTATTTGTAGTCCATAAATTAAGTTTAAACTGTTGCAGAAGATGAGATCAAGGCAGTTGTTGAGTCTAGTGTTGTTTGTTACTAATTGATCCAGTCCCAGAGTAGTAACGGTATTGTACAGGGTTGCATGTATAGGTTCAGTTGTACATTCGTTCAGGGTCCAATTAATTAGAGGTAAATTGAGGTCACCAAGAAAGGTAATAGGGTGTGAGCAGGAGGTTGCCCACGTTAGTAGTGCAGTTAGCTTGTTAGCATGGTCGAGGTCATAATCAGGGGCTTTGTAACATAGTAAGAAGTGAAGTTTGGTATTTAGGGATAGTTTGCAGACGATGGTCTCAGGAAGAGCAAGCTCCTGTGTAACTTGAATCTTTTTCAGATCTAGGGACTTTTTATAGAAGATGGCAACACCACCCCCTCTACGATTCTCACGGTCAGATCGGAAAACATGATAGTCACGTACTGTGGTAATGGAGTCTGTAAAGGATACATTCAACCACGTCTAATTATTAATTAATAATAATAATAAATAATTAATAAATAATTAATTAATTATTAATAATTAATTGTTCTCATTGTCAGGACATTTCTCTTTCGTTCTAGTTTGAATCTCTCCTTGATAAGTTATGACTTGTCTTGCCTTCAGGTGCTTCGGAGAATAGGTTGTCCCCCTCTTCTTTGTGACAGCCTCTCAAATATTCGAAGACTGTTATCAGCAGGTGCTCAGAATCAACATATTATTTTCCTTGTAGTGTCACAACTGTTTCAACGCAGAGTAAGAGTCTGAAATTTGAATAATGGCCATGTATTAGATTACCATGTTCTAAAGGTACTTAGAGATATTTAAACTGGAAATTTTATTATTGGCCCTTTAATTCACAGGACATAAATAGGAGACATTTCTTCTCTCTGATGGGACACAAATTGGATTTATTCTGCTGAATTACCTCAGATCATTGTCATCTGATTAATTACAGCTGCTAAAATGAATTAAGATTCATACTGATATAGTAAATCCTCCTCAAACTCAGTACACAATCCTTCTAAAGGATTTTTATCATTTCCTTTAGGGCTAAATAATCCTGTTTTGTTCAGAAAAGTATAGAAAGTTAGATCTATGTCAGGGTGTATCAAATACGCTGCAGGTTAACAACAAAATTAGAAATAACTATTTGCTGAGGACTGTTTGGGTGTTCTTGGCTACCAGTTCGAGAATATTTCAAAAATTTTCATTTTCCAGTTTTCAGGGAAAACTGTATTTGTCATTAAGCATGTTCCATACAAAATGATGTCTAGAGGATTATAGTTTTTTTCATATACCAAAGAAAACATATTTTAATCAAGTCAAACTTCTTTCTTTGACAAACACTCAAAACAGCACCTGTTTCCAGACCATAGACACATAAATCATTCTGGATCTAGCAGCATTTGCTAATTTGGATCTCTCTGCATCTGTTGGGAATGCAGTGCCTAGAATTCCCAACACAATGATCTTTCATTGTAAGGGTTGCATTTCCAACACATTTGATGGCTAACGGTTAGGGACAAAACTATTGGGATACACAGAGAGCATC
Organism: Thermophis baileyi; assembly: GCA_003457575.1. Taxonomy (NCBI): domain Eukaryota; kingdom Metazoa; phylum Chordata; class Lepidosauria; order Squamata; family Dipsadidae; genus Thermophis; species Thermophis baileyi. The sequence goes on from QLTV01001145.1 coordinate 4,201,170, forward strand.
AAAATGAGCAAGATGGCAGATGGACCCTTTTGTGTGAGCATTGATGTTGCAGGCATGTAAACAAGAGGCAGACCTTGCATTGTGATGATGCTTCCATTAACATGTTAACTTCGATCAAATAAGCCAACTATATTCCATCCCTTTGCTTTTAACAATCTTGATCTTTAATCTCTTCAAATTATATACCAGAACTTGATTTATTTTCATTTTGTCTTAGTCTCTTCCCAAAAGTACCTTCAAAACTGTAACATATCTCACTGTAAATCCAAAATAAATAAGTTATCCAAGTCACTCTTCTACTTTGTTATTTGTATATCCCTTTTGATTATGAAGACATTAACTAATGACTAGTTTACTGAGTAATGATGTTCCTTTCAAATCCAGATTCCAATACCTTTAAGAAAAAAATAATGCAAAACCACTTTTCTCCTGTATGAGAATTGAAGCAGATTTTTGTTATCAACTTTTTTTTTTAAAAGATTCAATTTCCCAAGAACTAAAAATGGACTTCCTATCTTGGCTGTTTTGGAATTACTTACTGTCATCTGTTTCAGATGTTAAAGGTTATGATTTAATATCTGCAGTATGGACCTTAGATCAGCAGGTGTTAATCAGTTAAGTATTTGTCCCATAAGTTGGACTGGGTGTGTTTCCTGTTGAGTAAACATAAAGAATTAAAAAAATGGGAGATGTTTTGGAGAAAAATGTCAACCCATATTATACATTGTTAAAATTCAGTCTATCTGGCCTGATGTTTATGAAATGGAGAATATTTATTCTAGGTCAGGCATGCCCAACCCATGGCGCATGGGCCATATGCAACCCTGGACAAATAGTAATGTGGCCCCACAAGACATAAATAAAAAAAATAAAGTAATATAATGTTTTGGAGAAAAATGTCAACCCATATTATACATTGTTAAAATTCAGTCTATCTGGCCTGATGTTTATGAAATGGAGAATATTTATTCTAGGTCAGGCATGCCCAACCCATGGCGCATGGGCCATATGCAACCCTGGACAAATAGTAATGTGGCCCCACAAGACATAAATAAAAAAAATAAAGTAA